>CM040182.1:31486048-31518548 GCA_022606455.1 Callitettix versicolor
GTATACACTTACGTACGTACAATGAAAAACAAAGCAAAGATTCGAAACTAGAGATGGTAAAGATATCACAGAACTGTTACTTTTTCACAGATAGTCAAACATATTTACATATTTACCTAATAGTGTATTGCTGAGTTCAACTGTTACTAACTGTGAACTATGAACTGAAATATCCGAAATCTGTTCAAACCAATCAGTGCCCCTAGTTTCTTTTTATTTCCGCTAAGATTGCGTCGCTTTGCCCTGCGCATGCGTAATGAGTTCACAGTTTGGTCCTACCTATCTACACACTAACTGTGAACTGTGAAATTTTCACAGTTCACACTTTTGTTAGTGCGGAATTACTGAGACGAGATAAATATTGATATTGCTAACTGCGCGCACACAGTTGTTTCCCGCCATATTTAGCTTGTTGGTATTATTTATTTAGTATAGCGAATGTTTTTTGTACAATTAGTGTTATGTAGAAGAATAATTGTATAGAAGAATTGTGTATTTGTGTAGATAAAATATCTGATTTTGTTTGTTTGTTTGTTTTTCTGATTGATATTAGCCTATATGAAGAAGCAATAGCTACATAACAGATCAGCCAAGACATTATTTCACATTTCACAGTTATTCACAGTTTAATTTAACAGATATTTAAAAGTATCAGTTCCCTCAAACATAACAATATTTCACAGATAGTATCATCTCTATATGAAACTCAGTATCGGTTTTGAAATGAGGGGGTGGTGTTACACGCTGTTGTGTTGCTAGTGGTGGGGAGCAACGATGAACGAAGATCCGTTCTTTTCCAGTATAAATATCTGTTGAAGTACTCTGTGCTACTATCTTTTGAACTGTAGAGTACTGGTTGAAGCAAAGAACGATCGTTTTTTAACAATCGGTATCGTTCATACCTTTCAAAGATCCGTTTCTTTTGGCCCGTTCGTTCACGAACGATTTATTTCTAACACATATGTATTCTCACACGCTGAATTTTTTATTTCGAAGCAGTGCCGGCCTTTGGGGGTGGGCTGAAGTCAGGTGGCGCCCGAGGGCGCTAGCTCAGTTAGGGCGCTGCTGTCTAGGTTTTTAAAGTTATCAATAATTTATAATAAATTATAATATTATATTTTAATAAATGTTATTTTTACAATAATAATCATTATTATTATAATCAATAAATGATTTTCAAAATTACTTCAAAAGTATATGTACACCCATTCTTATTAGATATCTTAAAAACGCATTCCTTACATAGGCGTCACAGTAAAGTTTGCCCGACCTGTCCAAAAGGCTATGGCTTGCACTATTTCGAAATGTTACAACTGTACACTAAATTGTAATAAGGGTTAATAACTTTATTACCTAAATAATAAAGTAAGATTCTCCATAAATAAATTACCTTCGCCGCTTCGTCATTAATGAGCTTGGCATTGAATGTAAACGGACTAGAAGTACAGCCACTATTATAAAATCGTGCTCGATATTAGCGGCTGAAGTCCAAATAATTGGACTCTTTGCCACTACGAACGCTGGAAGCTGCAAGGACAGGGGTTAGAGACGTTAGAGAAAATACCATTTTCTATTTAACTGTAGCTGAATACTTTGCCTCAAGATGCCACCAGCAGCGAGCGCTCACATATCTCTCTTATGTGACTCTCTATCTAGTACGTTTAGGAGACTCGGTGGTCGATGTGTAAAGCACTCCAGCAGTTCAAGTTTGATACGACTATGAACTGCCTACCTCCCTCTGCGCAGTTACTCCCGTTGCTTTTTTCTTACCGTTAACGCTGATCCCACGTCCTCATTAGTCTACCTGGCATAAAGTATTGACGTTAAGAAAAAAAGTTCTAATACGTTTATATTCAATCGCAGTGCATTATTATAAATTAATCGCGTTAGGTATACAGCTGCATGTAATAAATACTCTTGACTAATTGTAAATGTATCAAAAGCTGATGACAAATAACTGATAACTCTGTTTAATTCACAAACAAATCGTACAGATAAGCTATTCATTACTCTAAAACAAACTCTCACCACCCTCACTATGTTTATTCTACAACTGGACAAAGTTGTAGAGAATGAAACTAAATGAGTTGAAGCCCACACATATAAATTTTACTAATCGAAAAGTATACCAACAGAACCATCTTGAAGAAAATTCCCTTTGCGAATACAGCTAAATACTTAGGCATGACCTTAGATGCTAAACTTAAATGGAAAGTGCATGTGAAAAAGAAAAAAAGAGGACGTAAATGTCAGATTTATATAAACATGTATTGGCTTTTAGGAAGAAATTTTGAGCTATCAATACATAATAAACTGCTTTTATACCGGAAAATTTTAAAACCTATATGGATGCACGGTATACAGCTCTGGAGCTGCACAAAGAAATCAAATGTGAACATTGTTCAGAACTTTCAAAATAAAGTACATCGTTGTATAGTGAATACGCCATGGTATATTGGAAATGATGATTTGCACGGTGACCTGAAGATGGAATATGTCAGAGATGGAATATGTCAGAGTGCAGTGAAGCATTTGCACAAACTACAGCAGCATGAAAACGTCGAGTTAAGAAGGTTGGATGAGACCAGAATAGTGCGAAGATTGAAAAGAACAAAACCGATTGACTTGGTGCAAAAGACATTTGTTTGTTAGTTTTGCGACTCCCACTGATTTAAAACCCAAAAACTGTGATACATATGACTGATAAGTTACAAAATGATTGTATAAGTCAGTTGTAATAATCAGTTGTACAAAATAAAAAAAAATAATAAAAAATATTATAGGGTACTCTCAACTAGGCCTACATTTAAATATGGAATGGACATTTGAGTAAGCAAATACAGCGTTAAGATGTTAGAAATACTCGTAGTATTTACAGTACAAAACGTCTTTTACACTCAATATTCCGGCATATTTCTAAACTAACCTCAAACGCTATTCGCTATGATTATATACTGAAACGATTTACCGAAGAATTATTTACTGTACCGGAATTTGTTAACCACTTGTTACTCCGCCAAATAGGGGGTCTACTGTATAATACATTACATAATGTGAAAAATCATGTATCCTTCACCAACCGGTCTTTTTGTGGCCAAACCTCGCGGTGGTGAGGGATTACTGTAATACAGCGGTCCCACACTTCCTTGTCGTGGCAGCCAACTTCAGCCTCACATTTTGATTCGCGACCCACCATAACCTACATACTGCGTACTGTTTACACTCGCGCGCGGACATACATATATAGCGCGCGCGCGCGCGCACACACACACACACACACACACACACACACACACACACACACACACACACATATCCTTACGTTTTACTACTAATTACTCAATTTATAAATGTTTTCCTTAAAAAACAGTATTATTGTCTTGCTCTCAATTTGTTTATATATATATATATATATATATATATATATATAAAATATATATATATAATGTTTTATTTTTGGCGGATGTTGTAATGTGATACATATGAAATTTATTTACACTGAAGCAAATCGTAAATAATCGAAGCTGCAAGTAAATAATAAATATAATAACGCTAAAATATTTATTATATTTTAATAAATATAAAATTAATATATTTATAATTTTTCTTTAATCGTATAAAAAAAAACACATACTATAATCGTGTTGAATACGATTAATTTTACCTTTCAAAAAATATTTGTAAAAAATTACAAAACTACGTAATAAACAAGTTATTTTTTAATTAATTATACGTTATAAATAATTTTGAAAAATAACCTTTTAAGTTCTTTACAATCCTAAAAGCATTCAACTCTCACACTCTAGGGCTATTATAACCAAAAATAAGCTCTAAAATTAATGTCTTGGCATAAAAGTTTTATTTTCTTCAACAGTTATAATAATTTAATTTAATGATCATCTTCCACAATATTAGATCCCAGTGACACTCCTACAAAAATGATCCCAAACTAAACAAAAACCAAGTGGTAAAAATTCCCCCCACCAAGTCTACGGTTAAACATGTTAAATCACCTTTGAATTCCGCAAAGAACCGGTTACTTGCTCACGCAGTTTACTGAACAATATCAATCTTCGCGTGCCTTCCATTCTAAGCATCATTACTCATTACAATGGATGTTCTTCCATGTTGTACTCTTGGCAAAGTGTAGATGTAAAATCATCAGATTATTAATCTTTAACCGCGCAATTGTTTTCAGTTTAAAAAACACAATTCACTGCGAAACCAAAACCGTATTATTTAAAGAGTATTATTTACACCGTGAAGACCTATCCGTATTTTAGTAATTCACAGAAAATAAAATCTACATATATAGAAACTAACTAAGAGATAACTTGATCTAAGCACATTAGATTATGTTACTTACATAATTATCAAATATATCTGCGACTGAAATCAGAGCTATTTTGACGGAAAAAGGCACGCCGCCGCCAATTGCGAAGATTGATATTGTTCAGTAAACTGCGTAAGCAGGTGACCGGTTCTTTGCGGAATTCAAAGGTGATTTAACAATTTTTTTAAGTATGGACTTGGCGAGGAACGTTTTACCACTTAGTGGTGTGTGTGTGTGTGTGTGTGTGTGTGTGTGTATATATATATATATATATATATATATATATATATAGAGAGAGAGAGAGAGAGAGAGAGACTTTAATTTTATATCCATATAATAAAAATGCATAAGAGAATCTCTTATATCCGTACTAGAAGAACTAAATTTGGATAAGAAAACAACTAATATCATAAAAGCAACTATAACAAATACAGTTTCGAAAGTTAAATTTATGGGTGAACTATTGAATTCATTTGAAGTAAAAACGGGAGTCAGGCAGGGGGATGGGCTCTCCCCTTTATTGTTTAATTGTGCACTTGAGAAAGTAGTCAGGGAATGGAAGAAAAATATAAAAAGTGGAATAGGATTGGGTTACAAAAAGAAGAATCTCAGAATTAGCTGTATTGCATTTGCAGATGATATGGCCTTGTTTGCTGAAACAATGGAGGAAGCAAAGGAGCAGATTCTTGAATTGAAGAAACAAGCAGCTAAAATAGGTCTAAACATATCGTTTGAAAAGACCAAAATCATGACAAACAACAAATACCCAAATAAATACCTTAAAATCCAAGAACAGAAAATAGAAATTGTAAAAGAGTTCAAATACCTTGGTGAATGGATTAGTTGGAATGCAGATGAGGGCAAGGCAATGGAATCCAGGAGAAACAAACTTGAATTGGCCTTCCAATTGACGAAAGAAACATACAATAAGAAATCTCTTTCATGGGGGTCTAAAATTAAACATTATAAAACAGTGATCAAGCCGGAAGCACTGTACGCAGCAGAAACATTAACCATGAATCGCATAGGCCAGGTAGAAAAGCTTAAAATAACGGAAAGGAAAATCTTAAGAAAAATTATAGGAACAAAATTTCAGGATAATAAGGTAGTATATATAAGAAATGAAGCTCTCTATAAGAAAATTGAAAAACTGTCCGATACTATGAGAAAAAGGAGAATAAATTTTTACGGCCATCTTCTTAGAATGAACTCCAATAGATTGACGAAACAGGTGTTTGATTTTTTCCATAATCGTAAAACAAAACCGAACTGGTTTAAAGAAATTGAAAAAGACCTAATAGAATTAAAAATTACAGAAAATTCACTGCTTGACCAAACTGCTAAGATAAGTACCAAGGACGAAAGAATAAGATTCCAAGATAAAACCAAAATAAGACCTAAACCTGTCATTTCGGAAGAGGAGAGGAAAAGAAGATCGGAAAGAATGAAGAGCTACTGGGAACAAAGAAAAGTACAGCGCGCAAGAAATGATTGATTCAGCGTACCCCAAAGAGGGTGAAACGAAAAGAAGAAGAAAAATGCATGTAGAAAAAGATATAAATTTTTAAAGATAGCCGCCATTTTGAAAGTGTTGAATGGCCCTTGCTGGGTAACGAACTTGTCAAAGCTATTGCTAAAATCGATTTTTGTGCCAAGTTTTAATGGGGTCAAAATTGCTAACGTTAGAATGTACATAATAATTTTGTGTGTGTGTGTGTGTGTGTGTGTGTGTGTGTGTGTGTGTGTGTGTGAGAAAGAGAGAGAGAATATATATATATATATATATATATATATATATATATATATATATAACGTAATAAGCGTTAAAATCTGTAGTCTATAAATTAGCTATTGAAAATTCGGAATGAATCTGTTAGTTTTTTTTATATTCGCATATATCAAGGTAGCGAGACAGTTGAGTGTCGTGATTGTTACCATATTTTGAAAATAAAAATGTATTCATAACCCGCGCTGTTTCCGGTTTTTTCAGCTAATTTCATAACTTACTGTCATTTCATAAAGAACTGCAGGCTGAACGCTATGCGTAAACAATGTAGCTTAAATACACAGAAATCGATGGCGATTAAACATTCACACGTGGCCTAATGACGTTTCTGTAGGGGTAGTGTACGGTGACATCCCCTTTAAGTTCTGCACGACAAGCGGGGAAGGGGTGGTGTATTGATTAAGGCGCCGTCTGTCTCACTACCATTTTAGAGAATCCTTGTAAAAATATGGTAATTCCAGGTGTAGTTTGTTTAAAATTCGTTATTGAATTTATCACTTTTTTGAAACATTTTAGATAGACTTTGTACACGGAAGTGAAAAAAATAATAAAAATAGTTCGTTTCAATTATTCAGTACAGTATGTAGGTCTATATTCAGTTTATAGTCCGGTAATAAATAAATAAAAAAAACTGTTTTGCAAGAAAGTTGAAATTTTAATTATCAATAAGTAATAAAACTTACGCATTATTAATGTTAGTAATGAATTAATGTATATTCGTTTATTCTAATATTTTTAAAAAATGTATATAGACTATTTTAAAAAATGTATACCATACGCGGACGGTATCCGGATAGAAAGAATAAATTGTAGGATACTGTGGACTGTATTTTAATGTTTGACGATCTCGTGTTTGGATCGAAGTGGCTAGTGTACTACAGCGCATGCGTGAAACGAGCACAGCTGATTCTAATTGTCTTTAGTCTATGGTCGTAAAGTAATACCGAAGCCTAAAGATTGTGGCGAGTCGACGAGTGCGTGATTATATTTTATATTTTATGTTGGGTGAATTATCGAGTATTTAGCTACGTTAACCGCGAAAAGCTAGGTTTTTGACTTTCCTTTCACAGTATGCTACCAGTGTTTTTTTATTAGCGAAACAGTTCTTAAATTCATTTGTACGATTAAGTATAAAAATTCGATTTAAAAATGTATTGTGACTGAATTTTATAGTGTTTATTATGTGTTTTTCTTAGTTTATTACGTCAATATAACCATAAAATACTTTTGCATCACATTATACTGAAAATCTAAGAAACAAGTTGATTCTGTAGCGGGTACAGTAGAACCTAACCTCAATTTAACGATCAAAAGTTTTACAATGTTACTGCTATTTTTTGTTATTAGTAAATAACTAATCGTTATGAATATTTTTAAATTATCTTATATTTCAAGAAAAGGTTTCGAATAATTTTACGAATTCATTGTTTTTTTAATGTTTAACTATTGAATACCTATATATTTTATCATTATTTAGACCTAAGTGTGTTTTCGTTAATACCGGTAGGCCTACTCACCTACATATCACTATTTCTTACTACTTTTGTGATTGATCCTTTAAGATTTTTAAAATTGCAATTCAATCTTTATTTTATCCTCTAGAATTCAAATAAATTACATCGTTTTAACTATAATTTGTGTTAATTATCATTAGCCTATACTTATATTTGAAGTTTTTTATCTCATTCTCACATTCCTGAAAGTTTAACTCGTTTTCCCCTTCGACTTATTCTAATTAACTTAACTATGTTAGAAATTGTAATTAATAAGGTCAAAATTTACACGAATCTAATGTATAAGGAAACATTTTTTTTTGCAATTTTAATGACCTTACACAATACAATTAATTTCCGAAATTAGTTACAATTTTTTTTTGGAATATATCAAACGATTTTGTACATTTTTCATTATTTTAATTTCTATTATTATAAGTGTTTTATATTGGTCTGATTCCAATAAAGATTTAAGTGTTTTTTTACAAATTATTCTCGAAACGTTATCCTTGCTTTTTCTGCAATATATTTAATTTTATTTATTTTCTAGGTTACAATGCGTCATATTTATGACAATTACCCACTTAACACATTTTACGATGACTGAAATATTATTTGTAAAAAGTGACGACATTACATTGCGAGTATAGCTAGGCAAACAAATATCAATACTGTTAAAATCACAGAGACTGCATGGACATTAGTTCCAGTACTTTTTATGTAAATTATTGATTCCATACATAATTTAATGCCAGCTGTATCCAGTCTCTTAATTTATTTTCAATACAATGTGGCTTAATGTACTACCATTTAGTTTTATAACTTTTCTTATGTTTGTTAATGTTTGCAAAAAATGGTTGTTTGTTAACTATTTGCAAAATCGTTACTACTGAAGTTCTGTGTCTACTTATTTCATAATTGTGGACTTATTTCACAGTTGCTGAACTGTTATCATAGTGACCAAAGATTTATAACACAAAGATATGTAAACAAAGATATGTAAACAAAGATTAGTTTTGTCATTTTTTCGTTTGTTCGTCCCTACAGATGCTGAACTGTTATCGTCGTGACCAACGATACATAACACAAGATATGTAAAAAAGATTTGTTTTGTCATTTTTTTCGTTTGTTCGTCCCTACAGTTGCTGAACTGTTATCATCGTGACCAACGATACACAAAGATATGTAAACAAAGATTTGTTTTGTCGTTTTTTTCGTTTGTTTGTCCCTACATTTGCTGAACTCGTACTATCGCAATCAGTTTATACCTAATAGATAACATTAATGTGTGCAAACAAAGGCATGTTTTGATTTTGTGTATTTTTTCGTTTTTTACATCGCTAAATTTACTGAATTATCGTGATCAACTTATGCCTGATGCAAAACACAAAAATATGTAAACAAAGACTTGTTTTTTGTGTATTTTTTAGTTTATTCGTCCCAAAAGTGACTGAACAGTTACTATTGTGGCCAGGTTAACTACTGCATAAGGTTATAAGCCTTATGTTATAATGATGTGTAAGGGAAGACTTGTTTTCATTTGTGTTTTATATTTTTTTGTCATTGCAACGGTTGCTGACATCGTAGTACCGTTGTCATTGCAACGGTACTAACGTAACATCATAGCCTAATACGTAACACAAAGATGTGTAAACAATGTCTTGTTTTGATTTCTTGTTGTGTATTTTTTGTTTAAGTTAAAACAAACCATATCGTTTAACTTCAAATTAAAAACAAACACATATAATTACTTTACGCAAGTTATAGAAAGGCTTAATTTTTCCTTTACAGAAATAACTAATGTTTAATGTAAATTTGATTGAAACAACATAAATCATAATGTAGTATAATTTATTTTAAATGTAGCCTTACCTGGCTAAACTATAAACAGTTAAACATACTTTCAATAATGAAATTTGAAGTAACGTAGAACTTTGTTATAAAATAATGTCAAATAAGAAAGGGAGCCGGAAACCTTATTGGGGAGAATAATCTGATCATGAATACACTGAGCTTGAAGGAAGGGAGCTGGAAACCTTATTTCCTTCCAGGGATTGAGCAGAGATGATACTGAGGTTTACCTGACTGAGACAATTTTTCGGAAAATCCGTTAAATCAATGGCTAACGTGTCTGCTGATTAGTCATTCGACTAACTACTTAAATCTTCCACAGCGGTTCTCCAGTCTGCTTAAGTCTCCCTTAGCGGTTCATTTGACTACTTCAGTATTTCTTGGCGTTAGTTTTACTACTTCAGTTTTTTTATCGGTTTATTTGACTACTTAAATCTTCCTTAGCAGTAATATTTAAGTCTTCTTTAGAATTTCCTTTGGCTACTTAAGCCTTCCTTAGCGGTTCATTTGACTACTTGCGTGTTTCTTAGCGTTATTTTTACTACTTTAGTTTTTTTATTGGTTTATTTGACTACTTAAATCTTCCTTAGCAGTTCTATTTAAGTCTTCTTTAGCATTTCCTTTGGCTACTTAAGTCTTCCTTAGCGGTTCATTTGACTGCTTGAGTGTTTCTTAGCGTTATTTTTACTACTTTAGTTTTTTAGCGGTTTATTTGACTACTTAAATCTTCCTTAGCAGTTATATTTAAGTCTTCTTTAGCATTTCCTTTGGCTACTTAAGTCTTCCTTAGCGGTTCATTTGACTGCTTGAGTGTTTCTTAGCGTTATTTTTACTACTTTAGTTTTTTAACGGTTTATTTGACTACTTAAATCTTCCTTAGCAGTTATATTTAAGTCTTCTTTAGCATTTCCTTTGGCTACTTAAGTCTTCCTTAGCTGTTCATTTGACTACTTGAGTGTTTCTTAGCGTTATTTTTACTACTTTAGTTTTTTAACGGTTTATTTGACTACTTAAATCTTCCTTAGCAGTTATATTTAAGTCTTCTTTAGCACTTCCTTTGGCTACTGAAGTCTTTCTTAGCGGTTCATTTGACTACTTGAGTGTTTCTTAGCGTTATTTTTACTACTTTAGTTTTTTAGCGGTTTATTTGACTACTTAAATCTTCCATAGTAGTTGTATGTAAGTCTTCTTTAGCATTTCCTTTGGCTACTGAAGTCTTTTTTTAGCGGTTCATTTGACTACTTGAGTGTTTCTTAGCGTTATTTTTACTACTTTAGTTTTTAGCGGTTTATTTGACTACTTAAATCTTCCATAGTAGTTGTATTTAAGTCTTCTTTAGCATTTCCTTTGGCTACTGAAGTCTTCCTTAGCGGTTCATTTGACTACTTGAGTGTTTTTAGCGTTATTTTTACTACTTTAGTTTTTTTAGCGGTTTAATTGACTGTTTAAATCATCCTTAGCAGTTTTATTTAAGTCTTATTTAGCATTTCCTTTGGCTACTTAAGCCTTCCTTAGCGGTTCATTTGACTACTTGCGTGTTTCTTAGCGTTATTTTTACTACTTTAGTTTTTTTATTGGTTTATTTGACTACTTAAATCTTCCTTAGCAGTTATATTTAAGTCTTCTTTAACATTTCCTTTGGCTACTTAAGTCTTTCTTAGCGGTTCATTTGACTACTTGAGTGTTTCTTAGCGTTATTTTTACTACTTTAGTTTTTTAGCGGTTTAATTGACTGTTTAAATCATCCTTAGCAGTTTTATTTAAGTCTTCTTTAGCATTTCCTTTGTCTACTTAAGTCTTTCTTAGCGGCTCATTTGACTACGTGAGTGTTTCTTAGCGTTATATTTACTACTTTAGTTTTTTAGCGGTTTAATTGACTGTTTAAATCATCCTTAGCAGTTTTATTTAAGTCTTCTTTAGCATTTCCTTTGGCTACTTAAGTCTTTCTTAGCGGCTCATTTGACTACTTGAGTGTTTCTTAGCGTTATTTTTACTACTTTAGTTTTTTAGCGGTTTAATTGACTGTTTAAATCATCGTTAGCAGTTTTATTTAAGTCTTCTTTAGCATTTCCTTTGGCTACTTAAGTCTCCCTTGGCGGTTTTTTTCAACTAAGACTTCCTGAAAATTTACGAATACCAATGTAATTAAACATTCTGTTGTTTAACAGTGATCAGTGGTCAATTATATTGGTTTAAATTCATTTTAAGGATCTTTTCCATTAGATTAAAAAACGTAACTGCCTATCTTAACGTAACATATTATTGTCTTAGTGTTCATACTTCACATTCTGATTTGTGTTAACACTTTGCACATCTAACACACACCCATTTTACCATCTTCCTTTTTTTGAAATATGTATAGTTTGTAATTTTAAACATTCCCTGTTCAAATTAAAAGTGTTATGTTTGAAAAAATCTGTTATAGTTCACATGCGTATTCCTGTCATCAAAATCATGAAAAAAGTGCTTACAAGCACAGGTGCGAAAGCGCTTAATTAGTAAGTTATACTTCCTTGAGCTTTTGAATATAATTTTTGCTCCAAAAAGTGCTTAAGACTTACTGTATTCTGGGGTTAAGATAAACGATTAAGTGGTTTAAACGGTTTTTAATCTAAAAAATTTAATAAAACAAATCCAAAAATCGTATCTCTTGTTTTCAACTAGAGACTCAGGTGAAATACACAATTTAAGTAGACACTGTTTGCGATCGGATTGAAGTAACTTCGTTAAATTGCCAGGAAGTTGAAACAAAAAACATGTACAACAAAATTTGTAAAACATTTATGAGAAAATTTAATACCATTACGTATGTGTAAACACTATATCATGTGTAACCAAAGAGAGTAACCCTCAGAATATGGAAAAAGAGGTTTTTACACCTGTGATTGTTGGGAATAAGTTGCATCTAATGACTAAAAGGTATCACCCTACAAAATTATGTAATAGGGTCACGCTAAATAATTTCGTAAGGTTACGTCGTTTAGCCAGTAGGTGCAGCTGATTCCCAGCAATCATATAATAGTAAAACTTTTCCATATTTTGAGCGTTATGCCCTTTGGCATTTATATCATTCATACATATCTTAGATTTTCTTGCGGCAACCAATGTAGTTGTATTTAAATATAAAATTTGAAAAAAAGATTTTTTAATTTTTTTAAATTGATTTTACGTAGGCTATAAACATTTTCTCAGAATGGTAGAAGTAGGCCTATAAACGTAAAAAGTATTGAATAATGCCTTGTATTGCTCCATATAGATTACTGTGGGTTTGCAATATACAATTTTTGCACCCATTTCATTCAGTTTTCCAAATTAAGCATATGACACCGCTAATTAATTTATTAATTTTTAGCCTCAGTTATTTCAATACGGCTTAATTCACCATTTGAAACACTGAAAAATTCAAAGAACCGTAATTTGGTAACAAAGCGTACTCGAACTTGCGTTTATTTTAACTTTCTTAATTTTGATAATTGTGTTTTCTTAACGTCTAGACTTTATGTCGGTTAGACTAATGAGGACGAGGAATAAAAGCACTGCAAGGTAAATGGTCCTACGACCTTGAGGTGCGCAAGTTCAAACCAGTGTTTTAGACAGTTTGAACACGCTGGCCTCTGTTTTGATGAAAAGTATACTCCTGTGAATTAGGGCTGATTCGTCCTGAAAACATCCTGTATATAAAACAAAATCGAAGTCAACAACCTAGCCGGATACATTTGTATTTATAACACTTATAGCTTATTGGTTAAAAATAAAATTCGATTTGCTCTTTTTATAAATTTTGTGTTTCTGAAGATTTGGTAATTGAATTAATACTTCATTTAGGTTTCTTTTTCTTTTTCCGACTTTTAATGACAGATCGGTGTATATTTACAAAATGGACGAACGGTAAAACATTCTGGCGAACTCATACAATGGAGGTCATTATGAACAGTATGATGCTCTTTTCTTGGCAACTTCTGCTATTATGACAGGTAAGGTGTGCCTAGAATAAGCTCCATGTAACGTAACTGCACACTGTAGGAAGCATGCATCTCTGTAGAGTAAACACAAAACTCATCAAACATTTCTTTCTGTTTATTTTGCACATTTTTTACATTCTTATTAGTACATTTTGGTCTTTGCTTTATGCCAGTTAGAAGCCGCCTCGTTGGCGTAGTTGATAGCGTACTAAACTTTCACCCCGAGGACTCGCGTTCGATTCCCGGCCAGGGCTTGGCATTTTCATACGCTATAAATCATCCCATCGTCTGTATTAGCCCAAGTGTGCACAATAGTCGGACGTTAAAAAAAAAAAAAAAAAAAAAAAAAAAATGCCAGTTAGACTTATGAAACCATTTTTCGATCTCCCTCAATCCCCCTTGATCGATATAACAAATATAATAAGTCAACGGTAGTATTATACTTTCTAACCTCTGTATATGTCGGAGTTTAAGCAAACTGTCCGCTACCTCACCGAATGAGCTAAAAGCGCTCCCTGTGTGATTTACAAAATGGATAGTAACATCAGTTAAGAATAATTTGCGATTATAACAATTTTCGCTACAACCACTTAGTTTTATTGCTTACAAATAAAAAAATTACACTTTTTTATTCTATCTTAGTGAAATTTTCGAAACCGATGAAGGTCATGAAATAAACTGATGCAAAATTGATCGAGTATTATTCCTGTCAGTTCATTAGTTTACCATCAGTCTATTCACGATCAAAGTCATGGACTTAAATGATGCATGACTGATCGTGTAGTGTTCTTGTCAGTTCATCAGGTTACCATCAGTCTATTCACAATCAAAGTCATGGACTAAACTGATGCAAGACAGATTGAGTCGTAGTCCTGTCAGTTCATCAGTTTACCATCGGTCTATTCACAATCAAGGTCATGGACTAAACTGATGCAAGACAGATCTTGTAGTGTTTCTGTCAGATCATCAGGTTACTATCAGTCTATTCACAATCAAGGTCATGGACTAAACTGATGCAAGACAGATCGTGTAGTGTTTCTGTCAGTTCATCAGGTTACTATCAGTCTATTCAAAATTAAGGTCATGGACTAAACTGTGCAAGACAGATCGTGTAGTGTTTCTGTCAGTTCATCAGGTTACTATCAGTCTATTCACAATCAAGGTCATGGACTAAACTGTGCAAGACAGATCGTGTAGTGTTTCTGTCAGTTCATCGTTTACCATCAGTCTATTCAAAATCAAGGTCATGGACTAAACTGATGCAAGACAGATCGTGTAGTGTTTCTGTCAGTTCATCAGGTTACTATCAGTCTATTCACAATCAAGGTCATGGACTAAACTGTGCAAGACAGATCGTGTAGTGTTTCTGTCAGTTCATCGTTTACCATCAGTCTATTCAAAATCAAGGTCATGGACTAAAATGATGCAAGACAGATCATGTAGTGTTTCTGTCAGTTCATCAGGTTACTATCAGTCTATTCACAATCAAGGTCATGGACTAAACTGTGCAAGACAGATCGTGTAGGGTTTCTATCAGTTCATCAGTTTACCATCAGTCTATTCACAATGAAGGTCATGGACTAAACTGTGCAAGACAGATCGTGTAGTGTTTCTGTCAGTTCATCAGGTTACTATCAGTCTATTCAAAATTAAGGTCATGGACTAAACTGTGCAAGACAGATCGTATAGTGTTTCTGTCAGTTCATCAGGTTACTATCAGTCTATTCACAATCAAGGTCATTGACTAAAATGTGCAAGACAGATCGTGTAGTGTTTCTGTCAGTTCATCAGTTTACCATCAGTCTATTCACAATCAAGGACATGGAATAAACTGTGCAAGACAGATCGTGTAGTGTTTCTGTCAGTTCATCGTTTACCATCAGTCTATTCACAATCAAGGTCATGGACTAAACTGATGCAAGACAGATCGTGTAGTGTTTCTGTCAGTTCATCAGGTTACCATCAGTCTATTCACAATCAAGGTCATGGACTAAACTGATGCAAGACAGATCGTGTAGTGTTTCTGTCAGTTCATCAGGTTACTATCAGTCTATTCACAATCAAGGTCATGGACTAAAATAATGCAAGACAGATCGTGTAGTGTTTCTGTCAGTTCATCAGTTTACCATCAGTCTATTCACAATCAAGGTCATGGACTAAACTGTGCAAGACAGATCGTGTAGTGTTTCTGTCAGTTCATCAGGTTACTATCAGTCTATTCACAATCAAGGTCATGGACTAAACTGATGCAAGACAGATCGTGTAGTGTTTCTGTCAGTTCATCAGGTTACTATCAGTCTATTCACAATCAAGGTCATGGACTAAACTGATGCAAGACAGATCGTGTAGTGTTTCCGTCAGTTCATCAGTTTACCATCAGTCTATTCACAATCAAGGTCATGGACTAAACTGATGCAAGACAGATCGTGTAGTGTTTCTGTCAGTTCATCAGGTTACTATCAGTCTATTCACAATCAAAGTCATGGACTAAACTGTGCAAGACAGATCGTGTAGTGTTTATGTTAGTTTATCAGGTTACTATCAGTCTATTCACAATCAAGGTCTTGGACTAAACTGATGCAAGACAGATCGTGTAGTGTTTCTGTCAGTTCATCAGGTTACCATCAGTCTATTCACAATCAAGGTCATGGACTAAACCGATGCAAGACAGATCGTGTAGTGTTTCTGTCAGTTCATCAGGTTACTATCAGTCTATTCACAATCAAGGTCATGGACTAAACTGATGCAAGACAGATCGTGTAGTGTTTCTGTCAGTTCATCAGGTTACTATCAGTCTATTCACAATCAAGGTCATGGACTAAACTGATGCAAGACAGATCGTGTAGTGTTTCTGTCAGTTCATCAGGTTACTATCAGTCTATTCACAATCAAGGTCATGGACTAAACTGATGCAAGACAGATCGTGTAGTGTTTCTGTCAGTTCATCAGGTTACTATCAGTCTATTCACAATCAAGGTCATGGACTAAACTGATGCAAGACAGATCGTGTAGTGTTTCTGTCAGTTCATCAGGTTACTATCAGTCTATTCACAATCAAGGTCATGGACTAAACTGATGCAAGACAGATCGTGTAGTGTTTCTGTCAGTTCATCAGGTTACTATCAGTCTATTCACAATCAAGGTCATGGACTAAACTGATGCAAGACAGATCGTGTGTGTTTCTGTCAGTTCATCAGTTTACCATCAGTCTATTCACAATCAAGGTCATGGACTAAACTGATGCAAGACAGATCGTGTAGTGTTTCTGTCAGTTCATCGGAGTTACTATCAGTCTATTCACAATCAAGGTCATGGACTAAACTGATGCAAGACAGATCGTGTAGTGTTTCCGTCAGTTCATCAGTTTACCATCAGTCTATTCACAATCAAGTTCATGGACTAAACTGTGCAAGACAGATCGTGTAGTGTTTTTGTCAGTTCATCAGGTTACTATCAGTCTATTCACAATCAAGGTCATGGACTAAACTGATGCAAGACAGATCGTGTAGTGTTTCTGTCAGTTCATCAGGTTACTATCAGTCTATTCACAATCAAGGTCATGGACTAAAATGTACAAGACAGATCGTGTAGTGTTTCTGTCAGTTCATCAGTTTACCATCAGTCTATTCACAATCAAGGTCATGGACTAAACTGATGCAAGACAGATCGTGTAGTGTTTCTGTCAGTTCAGGTTACATCAGGTTACTAAACTGATGCAATCAAGGTCATGGACTAAACTGATGCAAGACAGATCGTTAGTGTTTCTGTCAGTTCATCAGGTTACTATCAGTCTATTCACAATCAAGGTCATGGACTAAACTGATGCAAGACAGATCGTGTAGTGTTTCTGTCAGTTCATCAGTTTACCATCAGTCTATTCACAATCAAGGTCATGGACTAAACTGATGCAAGACAGATCGTGTAGTGTTTCTGTCCAGTTCATCAGGTTACTATCAGTCTATTCACAATCAAGGTCATGGACTAAACTGATGCAAGACAGATCTTGTAGTGTTTCTGTCAGTTCATCAGGTTACTATCAGTCTATTCACAATCAAGGTCATGGACTAAACTGATGCAAGACAGATCGTGTAGTGTTTCTGTCAGTTCATCAGGTTTACTATCAGTCTATTCACAATCAAGGTCATGGACTAAACTGATGCAAGACAGATCGTGTAGTGTTTCTGTCAGTTCATCAGGTTACTATCAGTCTATTCACAATCAAGGTCATGGACTAAACTGTGCAAGACAGATCGTGTAGTGTTTATGTTAGTTTATCAGGTTACTATCAGTCTATTCACAATCAAGGTCTTGGACTAAACTGATGCAAGACAGATCGTGTAGTGTTTCTGTCAGTTCATCAGGTTACCATCAGTCTATTCACAATCAAGGTCATGGACTAAACCGATGCAAGACAGATCGTGTAGTGTTTCTGTCAGTTCATCAGGTTACTATCAGTCTATTCACAATCAAGGTCATGGACTAAACTGATGCAAGACAGATCGTGTAGTGTTTCTGTCAGTTCATCAGGTTACTATCAGTCTATTCACAATCAAGGTCATGGACTAAACTGATGCAAGACAGATCGTGTAGTGTTTCTGTCAGTTCATCAGTTTACCATCAGTCTATTCACAATCAAGGTCATGGACTAAACTGATGCAAGACAGATCGTGTAGTGTTTCTGTCAGTTCATCAGGTTACTATCAGTCTATTCACAATCAAGGTCATGGACTAAACTGATGCAAGACAGATCGTGTAGTGTTTCTGTCAGTTCATCAGGTTACTATCAGTCTATTCACAATCAAGGTCATGGACTAAACTGATGCAAGACAGATCGTGTAGTGTTTCCGTCAGTTCATCAGTTTACCATCAGTCTATTCACAATCAAGTTCATGGACTAAACTGATGCAAGACAGATCTTGTAGTGTTTCTGTTAGTTCATCAGGTTACTATCAGTCTATTCACAATCAAGGTCATGGACTAAACTGATGCAAGACAGATCGTGTAGTGTTTCTGTCAGTTCATCAGTTTACCATCAGTCTATTCACAATCAAGGTCATGGACTAAACTGATGCAAGACAGATCTTGTAGTGTTTCTGTCAGTTCATCAGGTTACTATCAGTCTATTCACAATCAAGGTCATGGACTAAACTGATACAAGACAGATCGTGTAGTGTTTCTGTCAGTTCATCAGGTTACTATCAGTCTATTCACAATCAAGGTCATGGACTAAACTGATGCAAGACAGATCGTGTAGTGTTTCTGTCAGTTCATCAGGTTACTATCAGTCTATTCACAATCAAAGTCATGGACTAAACTGTGCAAGACAGATCGTGTAGTGTTTATGTTAGTTTATCAGGTTACTATCAGTCTATTCACAATCAAGGTCTTGGACTAAACTGATGCAAGACAGATCGTGTAGTGTTTCTGTCAGTTCATCAGGTTACCATCAGTCTATTCACAATCAAGGTCATGGACTAAACCGATGCAAGACAGATCGTGTAGTGTTTCTGTCAGTTCATCAGGTTACTATCAGTCTATTCACAATCAAGGTCATGGACTAAACTGATGCAAGACAGATCGTGTAGTGTTTCTGTCAGTTCATCAGGTTACTGTCAGTCTATTCACAATCAAGGTCATGGACTAAACTGATGCAAGACAGATCGTGTAGTGTTTCTGTCAGTTCATCAGGTTACTATCAGTCTATTCACAATCAAGGTCATGGACTAAACTGATGCAAGACAGATCGTGTAGTGTTTCTGTCAGTTCATCAGGTTACTATCAGTCTATTCACAATCAAGGTCATGGACTAAACTTATGCAAGACAGATCGTGTAGTGTTTCTGTCAGTTCATCAGGTTACTATCAGTCTATTCACAATCAAGGTCATGGACTAAACTGATGCAAGACAGATCGTGTAGTGTTTCTGTCAGTTCATCAGGTTACTATCAGTCTATTCACAATCAAGGTCATGGACTAAACTGATGCAAGACAGATCGTGTAGTGTTTCTGTCAGTTCATCAGGTTACCATCAGTCTATTCACAATCAAGGTCATGGACTAAACTGATGTAAGACAGATCGTGTAGTGTTTCTGTCAGTTCATCAGGTTACTATCATTCTATTCACAATCAAGGTCATGGACTAAACTGTGCAAGACAGATCGTGTAATGTTTCTGTTAGTTTATCAGGTTACTATCAGTCTATTCACAATCAAGGTCTTGGACTAAACTGATGCAAGACAGATCGTGTAGTGTTTCTGTCAGTTCATCAGGTTACTATCAGTCTATTCACAATCAAGGTCATGGACTAAACAGTGCAAGACAGATCGTGTAATGTTTCTGTTAGTTCATCAGGTTACTATTAGTCTATTCACAATCAAGGTCATGGACTAAACTGATGCAAGACAGATCGTGTAGTGTTTCAATAACCGTTAATTAACTTACCCTTATTTTGAAAGGGATTTTTCTGTGTAACGAACTTGTAAGCTATCCCGAAAACCGATTTTCGTGCCTAATTCGAATATAAGCAGATTAAAATTGCGATTACTAAAATGGCTTTTCAGTGGTTCATTATGTTAATGAATGTAGCTAAATTTCTTTTTACGGGACCACTGTACTACTTAAAATTCCTTAGTTTTAAAATTGACACAAAATTGTTAGTTAAGCATGGAATTCATGTTATGACGTTTTGTCATCCTGTGTATATGTAAAATAAACATTTGTGGGTCAATGTTTTTGTTTTTGGTAAGTTTCCTTACTTTTTGTCAGTATTCGTCCTTATTTTGATACGATATTTGTACAGCATCTAGTTTGCATCTAACTGTAGTGTTCTATTTGCCAATGTATGTTTTAAGTTAGACATTTGAACAGTATAATAGATCAATATTCTCGAAAAATTGTGTATTTTTTCCATGTACAGAAATTATGACAAATGCCAGAATGACAATAATAACAGCAATAATAATAGGCCTAATAACAGGAATTTTCGTAATGTAACAATTTTTTTGTTTATTATTGTTATTTATTCCGTTATTTAGCAAAACATTACTTATTAAGGTGAATTAAATTACAAGTTCAATAACAATTAATTACAGTTTTAATTTGAAGGGAGAGGGTGTCAAAAATAGCAAAAATGGACAATTGCGTGCTTTTAAAGCATGTACTAAGGGTCCGTGTAATTATACATGAAACGCCTTGTTAATATAAACGACATTAACTAGAATGGATCAGCTGATTTCCGTGTCGTCTGCACGGTCACGACGCGGACTATACAGTTTGTAACTTACTATTACAGTGCTCCTTTTAAAACGTATTTTATGTCCAAATATTTTTTGAATCGTATTTACCCACAGTGCTAAAGTCTAGTAGCGTAAGAAACCTTCTGGCGCCGTTGTTGAATTTTTCAACGAGAAAAGTAATTTTTATGTTAAAAAACAGGTTATACACAAACAACTGATCGTAATTTAGTAAGAAACTTGAATCAATATCTGTACTTAATTTTGCCTTAAAACAAAATTATTTTCTGAAAATGCTTTGATGGTTTTCTGGGCTAACGTCTTGCCTCTCTTTGACACGCCGATATTGCACCAACTCTGTAGAGACAGAAGATCGTGCAGTGGGGATTCCTCTTGCTGTTCAATGTAGGCAAAAGTTAATTCAGTTGCTTTTAAGCTATAAGAGTGAGAAGTTTTCTAAATTATCTCGTCAGCATTGTCCTCTTCGTCATGAGGGTTGTTTACCATATCGGCAATTGCATTGTCAGTAAGCTCCATTTGTACGTCTTGATTACACCAATCATGAATGCCTGCACTGTCAATTGAAAGTTCATCAGCTAGTTCGACTAGTTCACTGACAGAGTTTTCATTGTCCTCTTCTGGCACAGCAGTTTTTTTGACGCCAAACTGTTTCCTCTACTAATTTTTTTATGGTCGAAAGTTTTACCTTAAATTGCTAAATGTGCCAAAGAAGAAAAAAACCTCCGTTATATTCCAAGAGTCGGTTTTGGCCGGAGCGTGGGAAAGTGCCAGAACGATATTTTGACATAAAATTCTTACATTATGGTTGGTGGAAAGTTACCGCCCATTTCTCCACCCCTAGTCATACTTCAACCAACCAAATAGAACCACATTCTGAAAATAGCGCAAACTTTGTATCCTTTTCTAATTCTGATATAGGCCCAATATATTATACTTTTTTTTGACAGTGCCTCGGTTGACCAGGACTCGGATAATCGTGGTCTAGTGTATCGTCAAATTTCATAGCGGTCGGTCGCATCGTTTGCGTGTAAGAGGTACGTTACAAGTAGCAGATGGAAGGACGGACGCTAATTAATAAGGTAATTAACAATAACAATAAGGTAACCCTAACAAAAAAAAATGGCTTTACAGGTTTACCAAAATGTTGTTGACAAATAAAAACGGGCAAAGTTTTTAGAAATTTTCATTACGTAAAAAAATAACCTGGAGATGGTTAGATGCGGATACCGCTATGTGAATAATTCATGGACGTCGGTCTGCTTGGCCTAATTCAGTTTGTTTACATGTTTATAAAAGTAGTGGGTCCGCAAAGCGATTTTTACTTTCTAAGGGCGTTAACTTTATAATATTGTTACAATACTTTCTATGGTTTTGACGTAGTGTAAATATAAAGGCAGAAGAACGGAGAACATGAGCTTGGAAGTCGGAAGGTAGAGGCAGGGACGCAGGGTAAACGACCTGGTCGCCTTACTAACCCACCGGGCAGTGGTTCAGGTCAACAACCCAGGACACCGTTAATTCAACCTACCAGCATCGAACACCGCACACCACGCGGACCCGTTATATAAAGTGAGAGGCTGAGAGAGGGGGAAGGCAACTCAACAATTACAGTTTCTTGAAAACGTCCAGCTACGTCCTCCCCCTTCCCCGCTCCGTGCCTCTCAAGGTCCGTTGTTTTCTTGTAGTACGCCATTATTTGTAAACAAATCGATTGGTTAGGCCTAAAGTTTTGTAAATATTTACGATAGTTCACAACCAAACTCTCTCACTGTAGGAATTATGAGGAGTGTATTATGAGACGGAAGGAATCTGTTTTGGTATTTTGGCTTATCTTTTACGTTTTAAGGTACCCTGAGTTCAAACAATAGTTTTTACCTGAATTGCCAAATTTGATTCGTAAAAATATTTAGGATTAATATTTGATAAGAAGATGTGGTAAAACATGGAGATTTATTCATGTTGTTAGGCAACTATGTAAAAAAATTGTTTTTCTGAATTAAAATTTGTCTATTTTGAATACTGGAAGTTATTTTTGGGGTATAATTGGCTGGGGAGGTGAATTCAGATTATTGGCGTATGCATGGGAGAATCTGAATTGGAAACAATTTGAATATGAATTTATTAATTACCTAATTAAGTAAAATAAAAAATACCGGCTATTGGCATAATTATACTTTATATTAAAACGGAGTTTCTCTGAATTAAAAAAGTTTATAAAATGTATTTTCTTTATTTCTTTTATAATTTTGATTTATACTCTTAATTTACATATTTAATTTTATGTATTCCGTGACAGAGATTCTCCAAAATACACCTGTGTACTACAATAAATAATATATTTTTTAGATTCTATTGTAATGATTTAACATGTTATCTTAAAGTAGATCTAGCTGGAATAGATCAAGAATATGAAATAGGTCCATATAGAATTATTGTGTATGTGCATATTGGAAATTATAATAGTATTTTATGAGTTACCAGGTTTATCCTTGGGTCAGCCCCTCTTTTTTAAACTGGCTGGAACCGCCCATGATTCAGATACATTCTTAATCTTGTAAATGTAATTCAAAAAACAATGTAATTTGGATGGCCTTGGTAACACACCAATGGATGGTCGTTATTTCTTCGAATTTGTTTATTTATCTTGATCACAGACGCGAAGTAATGACCATAATGTCCTTTTTAACCTCTCTTTTAATAACCTCCCTCTTCCATTTAACCTCCCATAAACAATGATATAAAATTACAATTGAAAACAAATTAACAAAAAATACACAATACGATGAAAAAATATACAAAAAAAGTAATTAAAAAGTTGTCATTTATAAGAATCACACCAAGTTCTTTGTCTAAAGGCAACTTTTTTGTACTTTTTTATTGTGTATGTTTAAATATCATAAAGGCTTTTTTATATTTTTGTTGAAGGCTTATTTTGTTGAAGTCAACCACCATTACACAACTGTGATTTCCTAAAGTTTAAATATGTATTCTCAGAGTTACAAAATTCAATAGAACTTTCTCTGTCACTCAAATTTTGTAGCACACAGGACCTTCACGAGCATTTGTACAGGTTTCAAACTTGAAAAATTCTCAGATTTAAAAAAAAAGGTGAAGGTGACTTATGCTGAGCAAACACTTTATAAATTTATAAGTAAGAAGACATATTTTGTGTTTTATCCAGGCTTAATGTTAGAGCAGTCTATAGTCGTTGAAATTGATATTGATACTGTTGTATAGAACCAATTTTTATACTGATACTAAATTGTATAGAAACAATTGATACTGTTGTTTAGATACTGTTGTATGGTAAACAATTTTAGTTTGTTTTCTAAATCTTCATGGTTGGTTTTTTGTCCACATTTTTCTCTTTTTTCCTTTTTTCCACAGTCCTCTCTCTTCTCTCTCTCTCTCTCTCTCTCTCTCTCTCTCTCTCTCTCTCTCTCTCTCTCTCTCTCTCTCGCTCCAAGTACGATATCTAAGATCTTAAAGGTCTTGTATGTTTAAAAGTTTCTTGCACCAAGTATGATATCGAACTGTAGTTAAAGGTCTTGTAATTTTATTTAAATGGTTCTCACTCGAAGTATGATATCGAGCTGTATTTAAAGGTCTTGTAATTTTAAAAGGTTCTTGCTCTAAATATAATGTCGAACTTTAATTAAAGGTCTTGTAATTTTAAAAGGTCCTCGCTCCAAGTACGATATATAACTTCACTTAAAGGTCTTGTATGTTTTAAAAGATTCTTGCACCAAGTATGATATCGAACTGTAGTTAAAGGTCTTGGAATTTTATTTAAATGGTTCTCACTCGAAGTATGATATCGAACTGTATTTAAAGGTCTTGTAATTTTAAAAGGTTCTTGCACCAAGTATGATATCGAACTATAGTTAAAGGTCTTGTATGTAAAAATGTGATCAAATTTTACATCTAGTATGTATTTTTGCTTTATATTTTTCCCTTTATCTTTAAAAGTAAAACATTTATAAAAATTGCAAAATTCTAACCACTTTCACATAAACTGTACCAGACCTTTAAAATGAGACATCAAACATACTTTATCTTAATAAATAGTGGAGAAATTTGTTTTGTTAATTAATATGAGTGATATAAGGGAATAGGTTCAATATGACCGACAGGTTTTCTAGAATTATAGATTCTAGAACTGTCTTCCCATAGAAGATAGCTGAAAGAGTGCGATTTGGTAGCACTTATACTTGTGCCTCTAAATGTAAAGGAAGGAAAATGGCTTTATTGGAGTACGCAGTTGGTCCCACTATGTCAGGTAATTTGGAAGATGACGACGGTATACGGAAGATGACAATTTTGGAAGATGAATTTGGAAGATGACAACCAGAGGGCATACGGGGTGCTTACACCAAAATGTGTACACACTTTTATTTTTGTTATTTTAAAGCGAAAAGCACATTGAGGCACATTGAGGTAAGTGTGAGTGTAAAGTGTTAAAGTCGTAAATGTAGTGTTGTAAGTGTAAGTGGTTGTTAGACTCGAGTACCGTGAGGGACGTCTAAATCCTCTCAGTAGGTGCACCCCTGCGGGGATATACATATATGTGTGTGTGTGTGTGTGTGTGTGTGTGTGTGTGTGTGTGTGTGTGTGTGTGTGTGTGTATATATATATATATATATATATATATATATATATATATATATATATATATATATATATATATATGTGTATGTGTGTGTGTGTGTGTGTGTGTGTGTGTGTGTGTGTGTGTGTGTGTGTGTGTGTGTGTGTGTGTGTGTGTGTGTGTGTGTGTGTGTGTGTGTGTGTGTGTGTGTGGTGTGTTATGCGATGCCAAAAAAGGTGAAAAAAATCTTTTATATACTACCTGGGGAAGGTTACGAACTACCCCAGAGTGTGGGACTCAAATTAAGTTCAAACTCAAGCTCAAACTCAAGTTAAGATACATTGTTACCCACTAAAAAAACCACCAAAAGCATTCCTCTTCTGTAACCCCCCCCCACGGAACCGCCGCCAGGCATTACTTGTTGGGAAGGTGGACTGGCTGACCGCGTACTCTTCTACAGTGTTTGCTCTCCTTTCTAGACCCTCAGCTCTCAACCTCTTCATGACCACTGCAGCAAATCCCGCAATTGCCCTCCAGTTGGCCTCTGAAGCCATCATTGTCGCAACCAGACTTTCCTGTGTAATGCTGCCTCGCAGATATGTTTGCAGCTTCATTCTTTCCTCGTCGAATCTCCGACACTGGTGGAGGACAGAGGGGACAAGCCGAGTCTGTTTCCAGCCTGAAACGGAACAAGTAAGCTCGGAAGCAACCGTGCCAAGTGATAATCTGTGTAAGATAGAAATCCACCTCCCCATGCTCCCTGTTGCACCAATCCTGAATGTTACCTATGAGTTGGTATGTCCATCGTCCATTTGTTGATTCGTTCCACTGTCGCTGCCATGTCTCCAGGGTCCGATTTCGCTGCTCTGTAATTGCCATTGTATGACTATACCGCGGCTCAGCACTTCGCTTGCGCCAGTAGAGCCTCGCTCTTTCATCAGCCATCAGCTCTATTGGAGGTTCGCCCGCCACTACGCATGCAGCGTTGCAGGAAACTGTTCGGTAACCACTCACGACACGCAGCAACGCACGGACGTGCACCGCACAGCCTGGCTCCAAATCGGCGTTCCGTATAGGAGCACTGAGCTTACTACCCCAGCCAGGAGTCGGCGGCGTGCCTGTCTTAGACCTCCCTGATTCGGCATGAGCCTTCAATGGGCTCCTGCCACGTTCGCCGCTTTTTCACGAACTGCCTTGAGATATTCTCTGAAGCAGATTTTTGCGTCAACCCACACACCAAGGTATCGAAGGGCTGGGACGAGACTTATCTGCATATCTCCAATTGTAAGAGTTACTTTTTCCTGCTGGTCACAAGCACGACCTCCATCATATGATTGACGAGCTGCAGACCCATAGATGTCAACCATCTCCGGATCGACTTCACTACCTCGTTGGCCCGAACCTCGACTTCTTCCAAAAACTTCCCCTTAACAACCACCACAAGGTCATCGGCGAATCCAAATACTTTTACGCCTAATGGTACGCTGATTCATAAGACCCCATCATACATGACGTTCCAAAAGAGGGGTTCAAGCACAGAGCCCTGCTGTTACTCTGTACCTCTTTTCTCCTTTCTCAGTGTCATAGATGAGAGTTCTATTTTCAAAGTAACTCCCTACCACCTTCTGGAGATACACTGGAACTCCTATGCTACTTAGGATCTGCAATACATTACTTCATCGCACTGAGTTGAATGCATTTTTAACGTCCAGTGTGAAAATGGCGCAATATTTTTCAGCACCTCTTCTCCACTTTTTGCCTTCAGTAGCTTCCCTCGCTTTAATAATGACACCGTTAATATCATCAATGGTAGATCTGCCCCTCCGAAATCCGCATTGATCTTCCGAAAGCCCATCTGCGCCTTCAGCGAATGGTTCAAGTCGTCCATAGACAATCCTCTCCAGAAACTTCCCCGCTGTATCAAGTAGACATATCGGTCGATATAATGATGGTGCTTCAGGAGGCTTTCTCATCTTGGGTATCAGAACCAACCTCTGCTCCTTCCATCTGGTGGGAAAAGTTCCTTCCCGTAAGCAGCCATCCAGTACTTTAATAAAAGCATCAGGAATAGTTTCAAGAGCCTCATTTCGTATGCCATCCGGGCCGGGTGCTTTGGCATCTCCGATCCTCCTGCACGCCTGATGCAGCTCATGTATCGTGATGGGTGGAATCACTTCCTCCGCCGGCACTACAATCTCTGGTCTTATGGACTCGTCCAAGTGTGGAAAGAATGTCGACACCACTCTGCGTAGGAAGAATGGTCACATTTGTTGCTGTTGTCGCAATTCCGCCAACCGTCCTATTACTACCTTATATGGCCTTCCCCATGGATTTCTGTTTACCCCTTCACTCAAGTCTGCCCAACATCGGCACTTGTTCCGTTTTATAGCCTTGCGGAGTGCTAATTTAGCCGCACGATAATTTTGTTCTGCCACCTCAGTATCGCGATTACTCCGACGTGCTCTCTGGAATTTCCTTCTGGCTTGGTAGCACTGAGATCGAAGGCTTGAAATACCCCCGGTCCACCAAAAAGCAGGTTGATGATGTTATCTTCTGGAGGTTCATGTCATTGAAACATCGCACGCACCTTCCACTCTTTGCATCAAAGAGTTAGCCATTTGTTCCGGAGTTCCCTCCAAAAGTAGACCACCCTCAAACATTATGGCAAGCGCTTCCGGGTCGAGCAACCTAGGATTCCACTTACATCGCGGGTTTGGTTGGGAGGTCCAAGAGTTCCCTGTGCCAACAATTTCGTAAAAAATAGCGTTGTGGTCGCTATTGGTGAAATGTCTGCTTACTGTCCACTTGCGTATACCAGCAATCAGGTCCTCGCTGGCAAAGGTCACATCGATCCATGAAGTGAAGCCCGCTCTTTCAAATGTAGGCACAGAGCCGATGTTAGCAACCACTAGGTTCAATGCTGCGATGGTATCCAGGAGGAGCTCGCCACGTCTGTTGGTGTCCCTGCTGCCCCAAACCATGTATTAAAATCTCCACTTATAATGACAGGACAAAACTCAGCTGCTACAGACGACAGTCTTGCGAGAAGCACTTCAGACTCTTCAATATCAAGGTTTGGAGTTGCATACACGCTAAATATGTACACTCTCCGGACTTTGGCCCAACAGAAGAAATCTTCGAAGCCACCAGACTGGATGTGCAAGCCTTCACACACCAAGATGGCCGCCCTGTTAGTATTATCCGATGTCCATGACGGCAGATGCATTGGGTTTGAGTACTTTTCACATAATACTGCTATATCTATCTTTCTCTCGGTAACCGTCTGGTACAATAGGCAGCTGTATTGTTGGCCGCATGGTCACTTATCCTAAGCCCATAGCATAATTCGCAGTGTGGTGGGTTTGGACAACCTTCAGCCTTATGTCCCTCTCTCCCACAATTAATGAATTTAGCCGAACGGTCAGGCTCGGAACACTTGCTGGCATTGTGTCCAAGTGACCAGCACTTAAAACATCGACGGAGAATTAGTTTCTCTCGAACACAACAGCTGACCCATCATTCGAACATGCTTCATGCTTAGAGCCTCCCTTGCAATCTCGAGGGGCAGTGAAACGACTGCTGTTTGCGTCCCTCCGTATGCCTTCCGGATAGACCTCACCCGTACTTCGAAGTCCTTTCCCAGCTTGCCCAGCTGGGTTTGCAGGGCTTTTTCACTTCCTCAATCGTTGCCAGTTCTTCGAGGTCTTTAATCTCAATTTGCGCGTCTTGAGGTAGGACTCTGGTGTCTGCTAAATCCTGAATTTTCCCTTCCATGATTTTGCGGAGACCTTCTGTGTCTGCAGATGATTCCTCTTTATTTAGTTCCAGAATCATATTACCTGCTGCGCTCTTCCTAACCCGGTTGACTTTTGTCCCAAGTTCTGCAAGTCCGGTTTCTTCTTTCAAACGCCGCAATACTTGAGAATACGTGGCACCCTCCTTCACCATGACCATTATGGCATTAGGTCGCTGTCTTGGACGTCGCAGCTCCGGGTAGTTTTTCTTCTTTGTATGTGTGTGTGTGTGTGTGTGTGTGTGTGTGTGTGTGTGTGTGTGTGTGAGGGGGAGAGAGAGAGAAGAGAGAGAGAGAGAGAGTGTGTGGGGGGAGGGAATAGATTCAATATGGCCGACAGGGTTCACGAGGAAACTTAGTTCTACAAGGAATCTCGAGGTATTGGGATAGCTTTACGCCGTACGATAATGACACTGTCTTTGATTTTTTTTATAGGTTTAGCAAGAACTGTAACCTACACGTTATGTTAGTAACGTTAGTCTTATGAGATATTAAATTTTCAAAAAATATTAGATTAAAAAGGTGATTCTTAACAATCAAAATGGCCGCCATTTTGAAACGGATGAACGTGTTTTCCTGCCTAAGCTGTTATTGCCTCCCTAAATGTAAGTGCGAGTGTAAAGTGTTAAAGTCGTAAATGTAGTGTTGTAAGTGTAAGTGGTTGTTAGACTCGGGTATCGCGAGGAACGTCTAAATCCTCTAAACGGGTGCAGATAGTCTGCATTCTCCTGCGGGGTGTAGACACTTTTTGTTAAGCGAATATCAACGAAAAATGAGCCAGTGAAGTCCTGATAAACACTTTGTGATAGACTTAACTATAAACACTCTTCAATCTATCACAAAGTGTATATCAGGATTGGCACCGTGGTGACCACTTGCCTGGCTCATTTTCCGGTTGATATTCGCTAAACAATAATGGGACGATGAAATGACAAGTTCATTTCATGATGTACGAGACTGTATCTAGTTGACCGGGCGAAGCGAGCGCGGTCTGTGTTGCAAATGGACCGTTCGACATTTGTTTAAATGTGTGTTTGTTACGCAGTTTTGACAAAACAAATTAACGTCGCGTTTCGAAATTTGGTAAAGAGGTACCTTGTATTAAGCTCGAAACGTCCAATCGTAAGATTTGTCTCATTCCCTTCCGTTTCAAGATGGCGCCCTCTGATTTACAATAACGAGTGTACGGAGATTTAGCAAAACTTGACCGATTGTTTTGAACTTTATTACGAAGGCATCTTGTATAAAGCCCAAATGACGTATGTGTAAGACTTTTTTTCCATTTACTTCTGTTTTAAGATGGCGGCCTCTGATTTAATGATGACGATTGTACGCAATTTTAATCAAACGCACTGGCCGATTGTTTTGAAATTTGGTACAAAGGTACCTTGTATAAAACCCGAAAAATATGTATGACGTTTTCACCTTAACTTCATTTGCAAGATGGCTACCTTTGATTTACAATAACGTGTGTACGCAGGTTTAATCAAACGCATTGACCTTTTTTTTAAATTTGGTATAAATTTTATATTATATAAAGCCCAAATGATGAATGTGTAACATTTTTTTCTATTTTCTTCCGTTTCAATATGACGGCCTCTTATTTAACGACGACTTTTCGCGACTTTCGTTAAAAGCATTGGCCGATTGTTTTGAAATTTGATAATGGTGCTTTGTATAAAGCCCAAAAGACATAAGCGTAAGATTTTTCCCCTTCACATCCGTTTCAAGATGGCGGGTTCTGATTCAACATTGAAAATGTAGTTGCCAGTTTTACCTGTAATACTGTTTCTACAGCAAAGTATATAGGAATATTGACCGTTGCGTGAAGGAAGAACATACAATTTCCAATAAAGTTGGTCCAGTAACATTTCTCGCAAATATTAATGTTACTGGTTAAATTGGCGGGAAAACTAACGAGCACTATCGTCAAGCGCTCTGTGTACTAATTAAGAATATACTGCGAAGTTTGCTGTTCTTTGAACTAATACAGTCTGGTCCACGAAAGAAACACATGAGTTTTGGACGTTATAACGTTCCAATCGGTTACTGTACAGAAATTTTATATGTATCAAATTAAAGCTTGTTTTTTGTCTATAAATCTATGTTATTCCGATAATACATTTTCAAACGTCAATATACTTATAAAGAGGAGAGATTTGTTGTTGTTGTTATTTTAAGGCGAAAAGCACATAAAGGCTATTATCGCCTCCTTAAATGTAAGTGTGAGTGTAAAGTGTTAAAGTCGTAAGTGTATAGTTGTAAATGTGTGTGTTAGACTCGGGTACCGCGAGGGACATCTAAATCTTCTCAATAGGTGCAGCTAGTTTGCACACCCCTGCGGGGAAGAGGAGTGTGTGTGTGTGTATATATATATATATAATATATATATATATATATAATTAAGTGCAATATTAAGTTATAAGTCTGTAATTTAATAGAAGTATTTATATTTGTAAACGTAAAGTTATTGAAACGAAATTTCAATTATTTCAGTAGTACTGCCAATGCTTTGCTCTGGTGTGGCTTAGGCCTTATCACAACACTGTCGTGTGGCCTGCAAATATAGATTTATATCGATATGCATGCAATAAATATCGATTTAGCGATAATTTAGCGAAAAACACGATTTTCACGTAGTTTTCCCTCTACTAGTTACTTTGAAACTTTGTCAGTTTTTACTCCACAACAATGCTGTTCATGTATGGTATATATATTTGTTAATGTTTTTGAAGACATTGACAAATTGTATACAAAAATTTAAATAATACAGAATTTCTTTTAAAAAAGTATTCATTTTGTTATCAGCAACTTTATTGAAATAATTGTTTAAGAGACGTCTGTAATTTTACAAAAGTATCATGAAGACTTATGTTAAATCAGATGTATAATTGTGTTTAATGAGTAAACGCGAAGTTATTGAAAAGGAGTATCAGTTATTCTTATAGCACTGCCACTGTGTTGTCCTGGTGTACCTGGTGTATTGATATTTTGTGTTGCGAGACCGGCGCCTGCAAATGTAGGATAGGCAATACCTTTGGTACACGAGTGTATTGAGAATAAACTATCTCCTGTTCAAGGGGCAAGTAGCACACTCCGTAGCTGTTAGTCTGCAGGCAGTGTTCAAGACATTTATAAAGTCGCGAACGAGTCAGTCTGTCGTGAACGATGCGACCAGTCACCATAAACATGGCGACAATGGTAGCTGTAGCTGTCCGAAACCAGTTAAAATATATAGGGGGGACTCAAAAAATATTAGGGCAGTTAGTGGGTAATAGTTTACTGTAAAATGTTTTATATTTTTATTATCAAGTGTTAGGTATCATTTAAAGCCATATATATATATATATATATATATATATATATATATATATATATATATATATATTTGTAGGAGTAGCGTGGTAGTTCAGAAGACATGGACGTCAACCTTATAACTTTT
>CM040182.1:31526048-31533548 GCA_022606455.1 Callitettix versicolor
GCTCAATTCTCGATGTTAAATTGTCAATTTTTTTTTTTTTTTTGTCTACGACTGCTGCCTACATATGCACAGAATGTCTTGGCTGCTGGAGTGAACGTTGGATTTTGCTATGGAGGAATTTTTCGAGTGATATTTTTGTTTTAATTCGTACATTTGAGTTTATTTATACATGTTATTGTTTATATATATATATATATATATATGTGTGTGTGTGTGTGTGGGTATATCATGATCATATAACTATAATTTCCTCATTACATGATTACATTAATGATTTTTAATTACGTGCTTGAAGTCTTATTTAAAAAATTTTAAAAAAACTTCGATGTTTTCGTCCCGATATTTTAATGCTAACGATGTACCACAAATGATACATCGATACGTTAGAATATAGGTGATTGAAAAATGTTTGCCATCAATAATTTATAGGCTTATACGTTTATTCGGAAATTTACAAACATTTGTGCACATAGAAACAATAAACTACGCTAAGAAATTATGGATCCACTCTCGTTCTAAAGTGTCTGACTTAAAAACATAAGCACGCAAGCCTAGATGAGCATAAGCCTAGATGTACAAGAATGTATTGAAATAATAAAAACAAATACTCAAGGCATCAATGAACTCAAGTTTGTATTTTGCTAACATTTTAATACAGGCCTGGGCATTTATGCTGACGTAGAGCTGCTACGTTTACGTTGGACACTTGAGAAGGAAAGTTCATTGACACTCGGAAGTCGTGTATTGTTTCCATATATACAAAAGATGGCGAATGTCTGAATAAGCAGTAATAACATTCCTTCAATAAGTAACAGTGTTAACCTTTAAACACTAAGCATTCGTAATTTTTACGCCTACGAAAAGGAATAATTATTCGTTTAACCCAGTGCCTTGATTGGTGAAAGTTGCAATACTTTCCCCCTTCTCCACTCACCCTTTAATCGACCCTCCAGTATTGAAAGTGTGTATTCATTGTCTAGAAATAGAGACGTAGTTGTCAATTTTACGAATACTTAGTACTAGTGTTACTTACGTCTGTTTTAACAAAATTTGCAATTTTGTTTAAATAGTCGTTAAAATGTTGTTCTGTATAAAAGTGTGTGTGTGTGTGTGTGTGTGTGTGTGTGTGTGTGTGTGTGTGTACATCTGTAGTCTTTGTTCGTACAAAAAAGGAAGAATGACCACAAAATATTGCCTGCATTGCTAAAAGCCATTTTGTGGCGAACACTATGGAAAAGTATGCCACTGACTGCGCATAAGAACATGTGGGAGAAATTATCAAAAACACGAACCAAAGTGTGACAAAAACAATTTTAGAGTTGTGTGTTCTTTTTGTATATGTTTATATGTATATTTGTTATTTTAAGGTGAAAAGCACATTGAGGCTATTATCGTCTCCCTAAATGTAAGTGTGAGTGTAGTGTTAAAGTTATAAGTATAGAGTTGTAAGTGTAAGTGTATGTTAGACTCGGGTACCGCGAGACTTTTAAATCCTCTCAATAAGTGCAGCTGGTCTGCACTCTCCTGCGTGTTATATATATATATATATATATATATATATATATATATATATTATCAGTTATTAAAAATACCCTAAATTCGCTTATAACGTCAGTAATTTTATTTAGTTCAGTTAGTACTGAATATTTTTATTTTTTGTTTTCATTAAGATATTATTCAACGTGTTTTTCCCGTCAACAATGAAGTATATTAGTCATAAAAGTATGATATTTTAATGTTTTTTTCATTCTAACCTAAAAATGAATTTAAAATCAAAATCGTCGTAAATATTACTAATGGTTAATATTAGGGGTTGCAATTCGAATAGGTTAAAAACATGGAAATGTATTGGATTAAAGCCTACTAGGTGCAGTGGTGCAGTGTACTGACTACCGAGTAAAAGCATAGGATATCAAGGAAGTGGGGGGGGGCTGAGATACCGTAGAGGGCTAGGTGCACAAAGGGCAAGTCCCGTTAGGCCCCGAGAACCCACAACACATGTCCCCTCGGTCGGCGGCTGTACAGCTCTTCAGAGTACAGTTATACATGGTGTCCTACTTCACAGGTAGCTAAGGAAGGCAGATTTTCTCACGAATAAAGCGTCCCCCCACTCCTATTATACAGAGTGTTCCATTCATACTCGCACTCTTCGCAGCCCTCGCTTATCATAATTATTAATTGCTGTATGGAAAAATGTGATTTAGAGTTTATACTTCGGTGTCAGCCTTGCTGTTAGTTTGATTTGTTATCTTATTTCAAATTGGATTTTAAACATTAATGCAGAACTTAACGCCGATTGCGATGGTTAATCTGGGTTTCTAAAATAGTATCAGACACGCGCGCACGCACACTTTATTTACAGTATAAATGCATTGAAAACCCGTGTACCACCATTTGACATAATTATTTCTGGATGGAACATTGTTCCGAGGTTTAGTCACAATCTTGTCTGACATCTTCGAGACATCTGCTCGCTTTAGGTCGAACTTCAGACCAGTTCAACTTCAGATTTGGAGCGAGAAGGACCTTGAAGGAGGTAGATACGATTTTGGCGAACCTCTGAACAATGTCTCTTCCAGAAATAATTGTGTCGAGGGGATGTAAACCGGTTTTAAATGAATTTATATTGTGTGTGTGTGTGTGTGTGTGCACTATTTTTTTTAATGTGTGACTCGAATATTAAGATATTATTCTTAATATCAGGATGTCACCTTTGGGAAATTCATTTTAATTTGACAAACGCGTTCAACACGTGCCTTGTATAGATTAACATTAACATCCAATTTTATAATTTTAAACTAGCTATGTTTATATTTATGCAAGTTATTTTTCTCTGAAACAGACTAAACAATTTTGAAATAATGTTGGAATATAAAATCTTCTGGTTCAAAGAATCGATACCTTTGCATTTCATATTCTGGAAAATTATTTTTAATCGGAAAAACGCTTTTAACACAGGCCACGTGTATTCACCAAAAATCTAACGATAATGATAAATCCAATGCCATACGCTTTCTAAATTATAGTTGCAGGTGATTCAAAAATTGTATTTCCCTACTCTCCAAGTTTGGTCAAGTGATGCCCCCTCCCCCTTCTTGATAGTATTTAGTCGACTTTCTCTAAAACCGGTCTGGCAATTTGCAGCAGTGTTGCCAATTGGCGGGTAATTACCCGATTTGCGGGTAGTCATGAGGGTAACGAATGAAAAGCTGGTAATTTAGGTCTCACCGAAATGTACAAAAATTATCAAAGAAGAAAAGTTACTTTACTCGCATTCCTTTTTGACTTTGTTTTGTAGACTGCGGCTCATTTTATATTATGAGTAATCGTAACATGTGATCTATGCTCGGTTCGCTTTTTCTGTTGAGTCAGCTCATTTTTAGATCTTTAGTTTTGAAAACACTATTTTACTGCTTATTTTCATGCACAGAGTAGGTTTTATAGCAAACGAGCCGTGGGTGCCCGTGTTGTTCCGGTCTAAAAGAAATGATTAATAGAATTCACTGAGATAATTATGAAAAAATACAGTTTTTCCAGTCATATTTCAACAAAATTCAATTCTAAGGGTTTAGGTGATGTTTGGAGGCTAACGGTTTCTATGGGGGAAATTTTAGGTTTCGTGAAGACCAACAACACTTTCATGGATCACGAACAAATATTCTTTTCGCCTACTGAATTAAGAAAAACGCCGATTTTAGGGCAGGGGTGGGTGTGAAGGGTCCGCCTCCTCCATTAATATCTTAGACCCTAAACAATTATATGTGAAATTTTCTGCGAATATCTCAGAACATTAAATTGTCTATACGGAAAAAAGACATAAACACACACACACACACACACACACACACACACACACACACACACACACACACACACGAACAACGATTTTCGACCTGTATAAACGAAGTCATGGAGAGCACCATAATTTCTCAGAATTCCATTGTTAAAACTAGAGAAAGAACACACCAATCAGAATAAAACTTTTGTGCACGGGAGATGCGATGTGATGAGTCGGCAGTAAAACCTGGCCGTATCAGAAGAAATATATTTAATTGATTAATACAACATTAAATAAATGTATTAATCTAGCTTAGTATAAACCCGAGATACACGTGCACTGCGAACCAATCGGAAGTGCGTATTGGTTGACGAAAGTGAATTAGGTTTCGTAGGCTTAGGCTGGTTCCAAGCCGTTAGAGAAGTACGAGGATTTTTAGCGTGATTGTTACTTGTTAGTGAGCGGAACTAAATTGTGTAACTCGGTTCGTATGTTGTTTAGGCAATGAAATGCTGAGGACAGATGAATAGCCAAAACAATAAACAACACTGACTGACCTTCCCTGCTAAGGAAAACTAGAAATTTAAATACTGAGGGATATTTAAATTTGTAAACTATCCAAACCGCTGGTGTATGGGTATGGGAGATCAGCTAAAGCCAACACACTTCTAAATCGAGGTTCACGTGACCCAACAGTGATTTTAGTCACAATACGAAGTGTAATTGCTACTGCAGGAAAGCTGTGATTTTAACCTGTGATTTACTGTGTGACGGCTAACAAGCTCTAATGCTCCCGCAGCCGTAGGTAACGGGTACTAATTATAGAAGTGAAATGTGACTAAATCAACACACTTCACTTGCACTAACTAAAAATTAATTTTACCCATTTCCTCTATTGCTTGAATCTTTGGACTATCACTTAAACAATTCGACCAGAACTGAAGGTTTTAAAGAAAGTAATATTTATTTATTTATTGGCTTCATATATACATATTTCTCCATATAGGAGATACTTATATCCTGAAGAGAGAGGAGTGCCAAAAAGTAGCACTTAAGTATTTATAATGGAACATAACACACTTGGCTGCATACAGCTATTCGAAAGTTGGAATATTACTGTTATTTAACAACTTAATAAATTTATTTTGTAGATTTACAAGCTGTTTAAGTTCCGATATATATGCACCACCCCGAATAATTAGACCATAATTAATAAAACTGTACACATATGCATAATAGATAGTTTCTAAAACTTTATTGGGTAGGGAATGCAAATTATATGCTAAGTAAAGAAGTATCTAGCTTTTTTAATTACATATTGTATACGAATATCCCACTTTAAATTATAATCCACTAAAATATCTAAATATTTGGTAATATTAGTTCTTTTTATAGGAGTATCGTTTATTGTAATTTTTGTACAAGGTGGGACACTATCAGAGTAACAACCAATGGATATTTAGGCAAGTTAAACGCAAATATGGTTTACATTAATTTTTAATTTTGCTTTAAAAAGTAGTATTCATTTTAAATGTTACATTGTTTAAAGGGAAAATTATTTTTCGAAAATTTTGTTTTAGAAGGAACGCAGTTATTTGTGGTAATCGTTTGTGGGGCATAATAAATTAAAAATCCACATCATACTTTTACTTTTTCTTTCTGTCTCATTCCCTCATTTTGCAAGTTCTATTACTCATTTTTATACATAAAATTAGAACTAAAGACTACTATAACAATAATAATTAATTATTAGCTCAGATAAATATTCGAGGTAATAACTAATTCCGAGGTTCCGAATTATTCAATATAACGAATTGTTTAAATTATCATTATTCTTATCTAAGCTCTTTATATACGATCGCTATTAGTATGACACGTGGTAAGGATATCAGAATACTACTTTATACTGAAGCAATATGTAAAAAGAACAGCATTTATACTGTCATAAAATATTGTAATCAACTGCCTGCTCATCTAAAGAATTTGTCTGTTTCTTCTAAAACAAGGAGGAAAACATTGTTGAATTATATAAACGAAACTTACAGTTAACTTTATGACATATTTATAACTTTTTATAAACGATAATGTTAACTTTTTATATAAGTGCATTTATTTCCAATGTCTCTACATAATTTTTATTGTAATGAAGTAATTTTTTTGTTTGCACTACGTAGCATCCCTTTTGTTTTGTAGTTTTTAAGTGTTAGTTTATAAGTTTTAGCTCCCGATCACAGAGAGGTATGCCTCTCTCTTTCGGGATACATTGCATCTCCTAGAAGTGATGTATTTATAGCGAAATAAATAAATTGAAATAAATAAAATAAAATATGTGTTAACAGGAACTAAAGAAATAACGTCAAAACAAGTCAGGTACGATCAGTCACGAGTAAAAAAAGATTTTAAAAAATGTAAATATAAACTGATGCTCCCCTGTAACGTGATACAGCGTCAGTAGACTGCAAGCACGTGATCACGACTGACAGACACACAACTCAAAATGTGATTGTGAAACGTGAGTGAGTCGACTCACAACCGCTCTTACAGTACCTTATTTAGTTTTCCTTGTTGCCGGTAGATTACTGCCACGATATAATCAGTGGAGCCACAGTTAAGACGCTATTCTACTCGGGCCAATCACAGGTTGAACTGTGATTTTGAAATATCAGTGACTGAATCACAGTTTCGCAAATCACTTCCTGTCTGTACATCGGGGTAACGGACGCGCTTAACTTGCCTAAGGAACGCTGCGAGTACTTGAACACGACACAGTATATCTACTGGATCGAGCCGTACTTTGGAAATAGGTCACGGTTTGTAAGTTTCGGGTCGTATACCGACGTCCTAGAGTTTGCCATCATCGTCTACATCACCTGCAGACCAGGGACTTCAGGACTGTAAGACTCCCCAGAACAGTGGTACAACATTCTTCAGGGAATAAGGTACAATTTTCAAAATATTTATATTCTAAAAATTGCCTGATGGTGGATATTATTTTTTCCAAATTAATAATGGAAATAATATACAGGAGATCAAATTTCGGAAAATCACTTCAAAAAAACTGATAAAATAAAAACAAACTAATAATGTAAAACTAATTCATAAAATTTGTACGAGTAATAAAGGTACCTAAATACTGATTCCTGAGAGCGACTGACAAAAAATATTTAAATCATTGCGTAATTAGGACATAAATACTTAAATAATCAAATGTATAATTAAAAAATATAGTTAAATAACTGATTAAGAAATAGGCCTACAAATCTGAATTTCAATAAGTGCTTAAAAAATTGTTGCTATATCGAATTTATAACATAAAGGTTACTTTTTTTACTTGTAAAAATGAGGGATTATTATTAATAATTTAATAAAATTTCATTATCAAATAATTATCATTACTTCGTAATTAAAATAATTTGATAATATATTATTGTTAAACATTAAATAATTAAAATATCAAATTATTATTAAACGTTGAACAGTATTTGTAATATGATAGATATAATTTAATTATTAATTCTATCCTCTTTTTTAAAATAGAAAAGGACAGAATCACACATACACACACACACATAATTATTAGTTACTAAGATAAAGAACTGTGGGATAATATTATTAGGTTATTTAATACTAGTGGGTTACACCAATATAAATAGAGTTCTGCTGGACTGCAAGGTAAGTATAGCCTATAGTTTAACGTAAAGAATATTCGATTTAATACCAAG
>CM040182.1:31538548-31541048 GCA_022606455.1 Callitettix versicolor
ATGGGTCGCTTTGACGCGTTAGCTATAGGGAAAACTGAAAAATCGATTCAGTTTTTGAAAATCGACTTGCAAGAAATTTAACAGTTCAGGGGATAGTAAAAAAAATAATTGCGCATTCAGGGGAAAACTAAAAGAAGTGAAAACTTAAGAATTTAAAGTAATCAGTGTCCATTGTTTACTTGCATTTTATTGCTAAACTGAAATTACATTCTGCAAAACTAATTGAACAAAATAGATACATATCTGCATCATTAATAAATATAAAACATCATTCTTGTACAATATTGTTAATGCTCTAATAGTTGTAATGGTTTGGGCTGGGCATGTAGTACAATGGTTTAATGTACAACATTCATTGAAAATGCACTTAAGAATTTTGTGCTAGATGGATCGTATACGTAGTCTAATTGCGTTAATTGTCCTTGAGATATTTATTATAGAACTGATATAAATACTTGATTAAAAAATAGGCCTAAACATTAAATAAATTAAAAAGTGTTGTCAACAACAGCTTTTGAACTCAACACCCTTAGTTTCATTAGTAGAAATCATGGCGCGGAGCCAAGAATGTACGTAACAACAGCCAGCTCACTGGTAGACTAACTCACTTCAAGAATACATTAGTTTATATGGTAGTTTATATGGAATACAAATGTTTATATGGTAATCGTGAAGCTTTACATAGGTGGTCGATGTGGTACGGCATCGATGTGCTGCCTCCCTGAACTGCGCTCCATGTCGGTTCGAGACGTCGTTACTGCTTTTGCCTCACCGTCTGATTCCTCTAATTGGAATAAAAAATGAACGTTAAAGCAAAAAAAAAAACATTTCATTCCATAGTGTTTGAGTTTCTATTTCTTCCACATAAAAAAAGTACTACACCCGGCCCAAAACGTTTTCATTACAGAAAGTAAGCCCTGCCCGCTGTTGGGTTTGTTTTATTTTTGCTCGACGTAAATTCTTTTACACTGATTTATGAATTCTTTTTGTAAGAACGTTTGTGGCATTCTTGTATAATTTATTTTATACCGGCATTTCCCGTCTAGGCTTCGCCATTAATTGAAACGTTTTAAAATTACCCTAGTTTAACTCTTCGGGGTCGCATTTTAGAAAACCTCTTTTTAATAGACCTACAAAGTTTTATTAATTAAATGCTTAGAAACTAACTGTAAAATAACGTCCCATTGGCATTTAAACTTTTTTAATGCTAAACATAAACTTTTTAAAAATTTAACCCTTATTTGAACCCCTTGGTTTTTTATTTTTCGAAACGATTTCTTTGCAGTCGACCCAATTTGCGTTCACTCCAAATTTTAAAGCCACAATTCAAATTTTAAAATTACCTCTATGGGGTTGAATTTCGTAAAACTCTTTCTTTGTGCACCTCCAAAGCCTAAGGTCAACTTGTGAAACAGATTTCAGCTGTCTGCATCTTTTGAATCCGGAGGTGGGCTACAGATATAAAGTACGAAGTTCGGTTTTACCCCATTTCAATGCTACAGGTGAGGTATTCCTTAAACGGTGCATTAATGAGTACCTAATGTGCACGGGGAATGTTTGTACCAAATTTGGTTTTGGTAGATTTCGTGTTGAATGAATGTATTTAGCTGGCGCGCGAGCGCGTGGGTGCGTAATGTGTGTGTGTGTGTGTGTGAGTGTGTGGGCGCGCGCGTGTTTAGTGTGTGTTCGAGCTCACGTTCGTGCGTTTGTAGTGTGTGTGTGTGTGTGTGTGTGTGTGTGTGTGTGTGTGTGTGTGTGTGTGTGTGTGTGAGAGAGAGAGAGAGAGAGAGTATGAGTGTGTGTGTCCATAAACTCATGACCGATTTTAATGAAATTTGGCTTGTAGGTAAGGGCTGCATTTATGAATTCGGCACCTGTAGGCTCTTTGGCCGTCGGAGCCGCACCATCGTACGTTCATTTATTTCGAACATTTTAACCTGTCTTTTGTCTGTATACATACCAATACCCAATACAAACATATAATTGTTTTAAAAGAACATAAATTTAGAATGCAACCTAAAAAAACTATTGTGAAATTAATAATGCGGACCTAAAATTTGACAGTTAGTTCAAATACAAATAAATAGCATTTATTCAAGACAGTGTGTGGTTGAATTTACAATAAAACATTATGGTATTGAGACTCCTAAAATACACAATTTTAAAATTTGCGTGTTTATTTAATTTTTAAAATTTTGAAGTAATATCTTTGTAGTACAACGGCGATGTTAATTTTCAATGGCCATCATGGCTCCAGCATTTAACTTTACACTGGTCACAGAATTCCTCAGAAAATTTTTCTCTCACTGAGGTGGACGTCGCGATTCGTACTTGTGTTGCAGTAGACGCTCTAATTAAAATGAAGCAGTAATATATTTAGTATATTAAAAAAAATCCATCTATTTCAAAAAGTTACCTCTTTTAATTTCTTGGAATTCCGTTCGGTTAAAGGAATGGTTCTCGTTATCCGAGCGAAGCGAGCTCTATTTCTACTCGAAGG
>CM040182.1:31546048-31626048 GCA_022606455.1 Callitettix versicolor
AGTGTTAAAGTCGTAAGTGTAGTGTTGTAAGTGTAAGTGTTTGTTAGACTCGGGTATAGCGAAGGACGTTTAAATCCTCTCAATAGGTGCAGCTAGTCTTCACCCCCCCCCCCTGCGGGGAGTGAAGCGATGTTTACTTTGATACTTTTGCTATCTGAGCCATTATTCGACTTACGTATTGCTTACCGTTGTCTGATGTCTTTAAACACCTGTCCTATTTAACTGCATGGCCAAAGTGATCAGATAATTTTTCTCTATATGTTACTGATGTTACTAATATTCGAATATTTTTTATTGAAAATATACGTCATTGAATATAACGGTGAAAGCATTTCTTGGGGTTTTACGCAAAAACTGACGCCATGGAGATTTTTTTTTTAATCAAATTTTCTATCTTAGGCCTACATCTTACGAAAAAAGGAACTGCTTTGCCGTAAACGAAACAATACAGTGTTTAAATAAACATTTCTTTTTATACAAACATTACACTATAACTTTTATTACGCACTACACTTTTGTTATAAATTATTTTATTTTTACTAATATGCATATCACAACCTTTTCCCATGAAATCGAACATTAGTTATAGTGAAATAAGTACGAATCCAACGGTTATAATCTACAAAAGAAATTTGATTAGAGCGAATTTCAAAACTATTACTGTACCAAACCTGGTATTCTGTTTTAAAAATTGTTAGATAAGGATGGAATATGGTGATTATTTTTGCATTCGAACATTTGCCATCATTTGTGTACATCGAAACGATACAAAAAGTTTCGAGAGTACTGTTCGACTTACGTTTTCGATTGTTCAGAATTTTAACACCGGCTTAGGCTACGTTAATGTTTTAAGTCAGGCAGTTGAGAACACGACTTGATCACACCCGAAACGTTGCGGTTTGAAGGTAACAGTTGGCAGCGTGGAGATCAGTAAGTTGTTTACTTTTGACCGGCACATATCCCTAATTGACGGTAATTAATAGCTGTTTATTGTGTAGTCTTTTCTTAGTGACTTGTAGTTCTTTGATTTGACTCGACTGTTCGGCATTTGGTTTGTGTGTTTGTTAGGCCAAACGAGTTGACCAATTGTTTTGAAATACGGTGCAAAGGTACCTTGTTTAAAACCCAAACTAAGTGTAATTTTTTTCCATTCACTTCCGTTTCAAGATGGTGGCCTTTAATTTTAACGATGTCGTGTGTAGTTGCTGGCTATTACCTGTGATGTTGGCTGAACGGCTCGTGCTACCATAATTTTGAACGCTTGGTGTAGAAAGAGTAAAGTTGTTCCAGTAACGTGTTTCACAAATATTACTATTACTGCTTAAATAGCGGAAAATGTTGCGAGCGCGTCTGAGCGCTGTCGTGGAGCGGTGGCCAGGCAGTTAATTAAGAATATACTGCGAGGTCTAAAGTTCTTTCAACTAGTTCACTAGTTCAGTATTTTAACATACGTTTAGGCATCTAGCGACTATAGAGATTGTACGCATAATGTGTCTAAAAATTCTCATTTTGACGAATTTCTTTGAATTTACCAATGGATCTTTATCTTCAAAAATGTATTGTTTTTAACGAACAAAAAACTTGTTGTTTTCTGATCATATAAGTCTTAGATTTATTTGTTAATCACTCAGGCTATTCGCATAGCCTGCTTGTTTTTAGTTTTTAGTATTTTAACATCTTGGCTTATCTTGTTACTAAGTTTATGTTTTAAATTAGACACTTGAAAACAAGAGTCGATATATACAACGAAAGTCGATCTATACAACGAGAGTATAGCTATATAACGAGAGTCGGTCTATACAACGAGAGTTGATCTGTAGCATGAGGATCGGTTTATACAACGAGAGTCGGTATATACAATGATAGTAAATCTATAAAACGAGAGTCGGTATATACAACGAGAACTGATCTATAGCACGAGGGTTGGTCTATACAATGAGAATCGGTCTATACAACGAGAGTCAATCAATAGAACGAGAGTCGGTCTATACGAGAGTCGATCTACACAGCGAAAGTCGATCTACACAACGAGAGTCGATATATAGAACGTGAGTCGGTCTATACAACGGGAGTCAATCTATACAACGAGAGACGATCTATACAACGAAAGTCGATGTATATAACAAAAGTCGATCTATACAACGAGATTTAATTTACTAGATCGATTTATACAACGAAAGTCGGATGTATATAACAAAAGTCGATCTATACAACGAGAGCCGCTTTATACAAAGAAAGTCGGATGTATACAATAAAAGTCAATCTATACGAGAGCCGCTTTATAGATCGTTATATATATATATATATATATATATAAAGAGGTCGATCTATACGAGAGTCGATCTATACAACGAAAGTTGGTCTATAGATCGTTATATATAACGAGGTTGAACTATATAACAAGAGCCTATCTATACGAGAGTCGATCTATACAAAGAGAGTCGATTTATACAGCGAAAGTCGGGATATGCAACGATAGTCAATCTATACAACGACTGCAGATCTATAAAACGAGAGTCGATCTATAAATCGTTATATATAACGAGGTCGATCTATAGAACAAAGAGCCGATCTGTACAAGGAAAGTCGCTTTATGCAACGGAAGTCGAATAATATCGTTATATATAACAAGGTCGATCTAATACAACACACGTCGGTCTAGAAACGTTGTTTTCATATACACAAATTATGGCAAATGTCCGAATAAACAATAATAATAAAATTTCATAGGTCATTGTTCTTTTAATTTTTCAGGTACTGAGTTTAATGTTGGGTTACTAAGACACACAAGGTTGAAATAAAATTTAGTATTAAAAATATTTTTTTCCAGATTCAACATCAAAAGAACAGTAAATAGATAGACCTATAAGTATACACCGGTAATAAAGCTTCCTAGTTACCTTCGCCGCATTATGGCAACTTACAAGGGTATAAGGCATTTCACATGTCAACTGGACAATTTGTGAGATTAAAAAAATGTATTTAACGGATATTTTAAAGATCAGACGAATTTACACGACAACAAATTTAGGACATAATAAAAATGACTCTACAATAAGTGACCACATGGACAACACGTAACGAAAACCCCTTAATTAATCGCTCAAGTCCAACTTTCATTCGCCATACGAGTTTAGACAAAGATCTCAACTAGTAAAACTTATAATCAAAAAAAAAAAAGAAAAAACATTTCCAACTGATATTTAAGTCTTACGCGTGAACTGTGTTGTAAATCAAAACGGGTTAAAAGTAAAATGAGTACAAGAGTGGGAAAGTTACCAGAGATTACAGTCAGTTCCTTTTCTTCTTATCCAAGTGTTTAAGCTTTAAATTCGTATATTTTGATTTGTAATAATCGATATTTTCTTAAGTGAATATTTAGTGCTAAGTGTGAACAACGTACAAATATGCGTGTACCAGTGTGACTAGTGTACGTAACTGAATGACAAAATGTTCGAAATGTGGAATTCTGTGAATTCGAAATTGGAACCCGAAGCTCAGGAGCAGGATCAGACCCAGTCCATCCAAAACTGCCAGCAACAGCCTCATACTTCTTCAGGCTCCATTAAAGGTAGGAGAGACTCACACCTGCATAGCCTCTTTATTGTCTTTAGTGTATATATACTTTTGCAGTTAACCTATAATGTTTGTTTCGACTTATGTCAGTTTAGTCGTTGCTAGAGGCTTAGAGACCTGCGTTGGTCACTTTGTATTCACACTACGGGTGGAAACAATACAAATGGATGGGGAATTATAACTAACCTAATCTAATTGCATACCTAACCTCTTCAGTATCTTTGTACTTCCTTAATGTTTACGCGCTTAAATATTACTTTCGTCGCTGCTTTGGACCTGCCTTCATGACTTCCTGTTCAAAATGTATGAGAACCAGGGTCGCCAACTTATAAGTTATAAAAAAGCGGGACGGGCGAAAAATAAGATTTGTTATTCATACTTTAACATTCATATCTCGAATCAGTGGGGGGGGAGAGGATTTGGTAGTCGAGGTGGCTAAGCCACCGATCAGTTTGCTTCACTGAACTTGCGCACCTCGAAGGCCTTAGTTCGAGACTGCAGTAAGCTTTAGCCTTTACGGTAATACCGATCCCTCGTCCTCATTAGTGTAACTGCCGTAATGCATGGACTTTAAGAAAATTAAAATTGGAAAACAATTAAAATTAAATTACTGGTTGTACCTGAAGGCGGTCAGGGTTTGTTTTTATTATCAAACCTAAAATTTGTTTATTTCAAATTTGCTGATCTGAACCGAGTTAGTCATCAATTTTCTGACCAAAATTTGGTTACAGAATATGTTGAACCGATGTCGAGAATTACGTTAATTTTTCAATATTTGACGAGCCGGTTTTGGGACTAAAGCATCCTATAATTTTGCGTAAGTAGTGTGTACTTGTGGAGCACATTCGAACGAAATTTTATTAATAGAAATGATAATATTAACAATCTTTTGACCGAAAAATTGTTTGAACGTATTTTTAATACTTGAAATATAATTGCGAGATGTTGAGTAAACAAGACCGCATGTTGAGTACAGACCGCATTTCATCAACACACGCTCTCTCTCTCTCTCTCTCTCTCTTTCTCTCTCACACACACACACACACACACACACAAACACAACAAACAGCTCCTCAAAAGGCTTGGTGCTCATTTCATGATCTGGTTCTTACCATGACGGCCACTGCATTATCTCTTTTTCCAGTGGAAATCCTCATTCAATTTATTTAACAAAAACGACCGTTTCACAAATCCGTCTAATTTGTAAAAATCTGTTGCTTAGATTTTGCTCAAATTTCGGCTGCGTATTGAAGATCCATAGCTAGCGTGGTAAATTTTAAATAATCGAAATTTAGGGTTCTTGAAAAATTCAAAAAAGCAAGAATAAAAACTCTGACCGTTTTGTTTTCTCTCCATATATTCACATTTTGTTCAAACGACCGCTGCACATGTTAGAAGCAGATGGTAAGTAGCAGGCCTAGTACATTAAAACACGACCCATCTAATAGCTGTTTCTCTGATACACGAGCAAGTTTTAGTCATCGATTTTTGTTTAATTCCTTCTGTTTTTTTATTTTGATCGAGAAATTTTATTAATTTTGATTTTAGAATAACAGTATTTTTACTTATTTTTTTAATTAATTTATTTTATTATGTAAATATTGTTGTGGTGAGCAATGAAGACAAATTAAACCTGTTGCTTATTCTTTCGCCTTCCCTACTGTCCATTTTACATTGACTCCTTTCGAATTGCCTCCATCATCAAAATTCGACAACAATGTTGAAATAAAACAGTAAGCTATGAGAACAAAGGCGCCAATATAAAACGAAAAAGCTAGGCTCGAAGAGGCAATTCAATATCATATTACAGCAGAAATAAGAGGTTTAATAATCTATATTATGGAATATAAACGGACTACAAGTACAGTCGTTATAAAAAGTGTGCTCGATATTAGCGGCTGAATCCCAATTAATTTAACCAACTGCCGCTAGAAACGCTGCAAGGACAAGGGGTGGAGACGTTTGAGATAATAGACAGTATTATCTGTTTAACTGTAGTTGAACACTTTGCCGCAAGATGGCACCAGCAGCGATCGTACACAAAATCCTCGCAAAGGTTATCATTCAAGTACGTTTATATTCAGTGTATGTATATGTTTTTATGTATACTTCTATATACATACTGACAAAGAGAAAATTATACTGTTGACAAACAGAAATAGGTATATTGAGAAAAGGGGAAAGAAGAAAAAAATATGTTTTCTTAAGTAAAGATTTACTTTACAATAGCCTCAATGTGCTTTTCGCCTTAAAATAACAAAAATAAAATAATATGAAGATTTTGTTTCAAAATGAAAGTAATTGAAGGCATTGAAGGTAATTGTATAAACAAAATTTTTAGATTAGGTTCAACTTACGATGTCAACATACACCATAGGGGTCCGCCATCTTTACTTTCCTTCCGAAGGAAAATACATTTCCTGATTTATACTCACATTAAAAATCCTACAAATCTAGTCAGGATCCCACAACCTTGTAAGGGGTTAACGTGTTAACCATTACACTACCAGCACTGGCAATTTTCTTCCTAATTGTTTTTTTTTTACAGTAAAAGTACTGTATGTAAATTTATGAATTTAAAGCTAACAAGAACACAACTATCAACAATTTGCATAATATTACTATATTTTAAAAGTATTTTTTAAATATCTCTTTCAATATGTTATCATTTAATTTGCTTAGCAACTATGTGTTGATAAAGGCTTATAGAATTTGTGTTTTTTTTTATTAAAGTTGTGTAAATGGAGCCAGTTTTTCACAAGTTTTAAAAACTAGTCATTTAAAGAAATTAAGCGTTTTTTTGTTCCTAAAATAGAGTACATTTAAAATTTTTTATTTTATATCACTTCTAAGTCTCGATATAGCTTCAGTGCCTTACAGGGAAGCCTTCGTGTAAGCTGAATCATTCAACCAACCGCCCACCCACAAAATTGCTTTAATCCGTTACTGATAACAATACTTTGCTTTTTAATAAAAAATTCTGTTATTGAACCAAAAATAAAAAATCATGTGTCATGTTTTTTCTTCCTTTTTATTTTAATATCGATAATTTGTTCGAAAGCACGACACATTAACATAGGTAGTTTTAACAACATAACCAAAAACGTATTATAGCCTAACAGCTATTCAATGAAATCAGCTGATCATTTACTATAACTACCAATATAAATTTGTGCACTCGCATCACGCAACGGGCAAAATCGAAATCACAGCCAGCCCTAAAACATGACATTTGTTAAAAAACTTCTGTCCCAAAGATACAACCTTATTGTAGTTTACATTAAAATAAAATTGTTAACTCAACTTTCAAATTAATCAACTGTAATTTTTATTCTGTGAAAATACCGTTGTGAAGCACAGGTACCAGTTAGAAACAAAAGCAATAAGCCTCGTGAAATTAGCTTTTATCGTATGTTCGACTGTTTTGATTAGTAATACAACGTATTCGAACAGGAAATAAATGCTCCGGGGAAATGTCGTGAAACCGTCGACACCGATGGCAATCAACGCCGGTAATTACATGCATACGTCCTGCGAGATGCAATCCTCAAAGGTCCTGCAGCTTCGTTCACCAGTAGTCTGTTCTATGCTTTTGCTGTGCAGGAATCCAAATTTTTGTTGTTTTTTTTTGTAACATCTGATTGAATGGATTTCTAGGGTTACTTTTGCACTTTGTAAATTTTATTGTGCCTCTTTCTGTGTTCCTGAGATGCTCAGTTACGGCAGTAACTGCAACCTCGAAACTACGATCTTAAGGTACGCCAATTTGGAGACGTATCAGAGTGACCAGTGCTTTGAGCGAAAGTACGGACCGACGTCCTTACTTTATGCCAGGGAGTACTAGGGGATATCGGTAACCTAAAGGTTATAGAGCTTACCGGCAGTAACTGCAACCTCGAAACTACGATCTTGAGGTACGCCAATTTGGAGACGTATCAGAGTGACCAGTGCTTTGAGCGAAAGTACAGACCGACGTCCTTACTTTATGCAAGGGAGTACTAGGGGATATCGGTAACCTAAAGGTTATAGAGCTTACCTGCAGTAACTGCAACCTCGAAACTACGATCTTGAGGTACGCCAATTTGGAGACGTATCAGAGTGACTAGTGCTTTGAGCGAAAGTACGGACCGACGTCCTTACTTTATGCCAGGGAGTACTAGGGGATATCGGTAACCTAAAGGTTATAGAGCTTACCGGCAGTAACTGCAACCTCGAAACTACGATCTTGAGGTACGCCAATTTGGAGACGTATCAGAGTGACCAGTGCTTTGAGCGAAAGTACGGACCGACGTCCTTACTTTATGCCAGGGAGTACTAGGGGATATCGGTAACCTAAAGGTTATAGAGCTTACCGGCAGTAACTGCAACCTCGAAACTACGATCTTGAGGTACGCCAATTTGGAGACGTATCAGAGTGACCAGTGCTTTGAGCGAAAGTACGGACCGACGTCCTTACTTTATGCCAGGGAGTACTAGGGGATATCGGTAACCTAAAGGTTATAGAGCTTACCGGCAGTAACTGCAACCTCGAAACTACGATCTTGAGGTACGCCAATTTGGAGACGTATCAGAGTGACCAGTGCTTTGAGCGAAAGTACGGCCCGACGTCCTTACTTTATGCCAGGGAGTACTAGGGGATATCGGTAACCTAAAGGTTATAGAGCTTACCGGCAGTAACTGCAACCTCGAAACTACGATCTTGAGGTACGCCAATTTGGAGACGTATCAGAGTGACCAGTGCTTTGAGCGAAAGTACGGACCGACGTCCTTACTTTATGCAAGGGAGTACTAGGGGATATCGGTAACCTAAAGGTTATAGAGCTTACCGGCAGTAACTGCAACCTCGAAACTACGATCTTGAGGTACGCCAATTTGGAGACGTATCAGAGTGACCAGTGCTTTGAGCGAAAGTACGGACCGACGTCCTTACTTTATGCCAGGGAGTACTAGGGGATATCGGTAACCTAAAGGTTATAGAGCTTACCGGCAGTAACTGCAACCTCGAAACTACGATCTTGAGGTATGCCAATTTGGAGACGTATCAGAATGACCAGTGCTTTGAGCGAAAGTACGGACCGACGTCCTTACTTTATGCCAGGGAGTACTAGGGGATATCGGTAACCTAAAGGTTATAGAGCTTACCGGCAGTAACTGCAACCTCGAAACTACGATCTTGAGGTACGCCAATTTGGAGACGTATCAGAGTGACCAGTGCTTTGAGCGAAAGTACGGACCGACGTCCTTACTTTATGCCAGGGAGTACTAGGGGATATCGGTAACCTAAAGGTTATAGAGCTTACCGGCAGTAACTGCAACCTCGAAACTACGATCTTGAGGTACGCCAATTTGGAGACGTATCAGAGTGACCAGTGCTTTGAGCGAAAGTACGGACCGACGTCCTTACTTTATGCAAGGGAGTACTAGGGGATATCGGTAACCTAAAGGTTATAGAGCTTACCGGCAGTAACTGCAACCTCGAAACTACGATCTTGAGGTACGCCAATTTGGAGACGTATCAGAGTGACCAGTGCTTTGAGCGAAAGTACGGACCGACGTCCTTACTTTATGCCAGGGAGTACTAGGGGATATCGGTAACCTAAAGGTTATAGAGCTTACCGGCAGTAACTGCAACCTCGAAACTACGATCTTGAGGTACGCCAATTTGGAGACGTATCAGAGTGACCAGTACTTTGAGCGAAAGTACGGACCGACGTCCTTACTTTATGCCAGGGAGTACTAGGGGATATCGGTAACCTAAAGGTTATAGAGCTTACCGGCAGTAACTGCAACCTCGAAACTACGATCTTGAGGTGCGTAATCCATGGATGCAGTAGAGTGGCCGGTGCCTTAACCACATCGACCACTGAGCTCTTTTCCAGAAATCCTTAACTCTAATTTCTCTTCAAATCGTGTAAATATTTCGCCTTTCTGGGTTGGAACAGCTATCATGATAGGATCCAAAACATGACCACAAATGAACACATTTTAAGGAATTTTGACAAAACGTCGGTAATATTGCTTCTAGAAAGAGTTACAATTTTGCCGATTTTTCATTTCTCCCTTATAGCTTCTAAGTCGGATATTTTAAGGATAAAAGTAACACACTTTTAAGTATGACACCCTTAAGTAACACACCCTTAAGTAAGACACCCTTACGTAACACACCCTTAAGTAATACACCATTAAGTAACACATCTTTAAATAACACACCCTTAAGTAATACACCATTAAGTAACACATCTTTAAATAACACACCCTTAAGTAACACACACTTAAGTAACACATCCTTAAGTAACACACCCTTAAGTAACACCTTTAAGTAACACATCCTTAAGTAACACACCCTTAAGTAACACATACTTAAGTAACACACCCTTAAGTAACACCTTTAAGTAACACATCCTTAAGTAACACACCATTAAGTAACACATCCTTAAGTAATACACCCTTAAGTAACACACCCTTTAAAGTTTTTCAAGACCCTATGGATCTTCAGCAGAGTGAGATAGTCGGTGGGTTGCTCAAACGTATTAGGGGCACCAAACTGCAGAACTAGGTATTTAAGAGGTTTAGTTGCACAATAAGTCAGTTGATCGCAGTGCCAGGGGTTGAATTATCCCTTCCTCTAGTATTAATCTAATCTAATCTAACACACCCTTAAGTGACACACCTTTAAGTAACACACCCTTAAGTAACACATCCTTAAGGAACACACACTTAAGTAACACATCCTTAAATAACACACCCTTAAGTAACACATCCTTAAGGAACACACACTTACGTAACACATCCTTAAGTAACACATCCTTAAGTAACACACCATTAAGTAACACACCATTAAGTAACACATCCTTAAGTAATACACCCTTAAGTAACACACCCTTTAAAGTTTTTCAAGACCCTATGGATCTTCAGCAGAGTGAGATAGTCGGTGGGTTGCTCAAACGTATTAGGGGCACCAAACTGCAGAACTAGGTATTTAAGAGGTTTAGTTGCACAATAAGTCAGTTGATCGCAGTGCCAGGGGTTGAATTATCCCTTCCTCTAGTATTAATCTAATCTAATCTAACACACCCTTAAGTAACACACCTTTAAGTAACACACCCTTAAGTAACACATCCTTAAGGAACACACACTTAAGTAACACATCCTTAAATAACACACCCTTAAGTAACACATCCTTAAGGAACACACACTTACGTAACACATCCTTAAGTAACGCACCCTTAAGCAACACACCCTTAAGGAACACACACTTAAGTGACACACCCTTAAGTAACACACCCATAAGTAACACACCCTTAAGAAATACAACCTTAAGTAACACACTCTTAAGAAATACCACCTTAAGTAACACACCCTTAAGTAACACACCTTAAGTAATACACCATTACGTAACACACCCTTAAGAAACACATTTTTAAGTAAGACACCTTAAGTAACAAACCCTTAAATAATACACCCTTACGTAACACACCCTTAAGTAACACACACTTAAGAAACACACCATTAAGTAACACACCCTTAAGTAATACATCCTTAAGTAAGGCACTATGAAGTAATACACCCTTAAGAAACACACCCTTAAGTAACACAAACTTAAGTAACATATCCTAAAGTAACACACCATTAAGTAACACACCCTTAAGTAACACACCCTTAAGTAACATACCCTTAAAAAATACAACCTTAAGTAACACACAATGGAAATAGCAACAGTAATTCCATTGTTTAAAAAAGGAAACAGAACGGATGTGATATTTATTAACACCCTTCTCTAAAATTTTATAAAAGTTAGTTCAAAAATAAGCTTATTGTAGTTCTTAGAATAAAATTTTTTTAGCTCTGATCAATACGGTTTTTACAAAGAAAGTAGCCCTGATGTTTTATTTAAATTACTTACGGTTTGTATGTTGGCTTGAATAATAAAAATTACGTTGCTAGCTTATTTATTGATCTGACGAAAGCTTTTGATACACTAGATAATATTCTACTGATCAAAAATGTGGAATTTTTTGGATTTTTTTTTTATATTTAACGTCTGACTATTGTGCACACTTGGGCTAATGCAGACAATGGGATGATGTATAGCGTATGAAAATGCCAAGCCCTCGCCGGGAATCGAACCCGGATCCTCGGGGTGAAAGCCTAGTACGCTATCCACTAGACCACCGAGGCGGCTGGAATTTTTTTTTTTGGATCCGTGTTTTAACGTATGGTTGGTTTTATCTTTTCGAAAGGTATCAATGTGTAAAGACATAAGAGATCTTCAGTTCTTCCTTTCATCATAAGCTGTGTTTCTCAAAGTTTAGTTTTGGGACCGATATTGTTTTTAATTTATATTAATGGTTAATTTAATTGCATTGTTAATGTTCTTTAACGTTATGCCAGTTGCGTAGATATTCAACAAGATGTCAGTAAATTAAATTTTGCGCTTAAAAGCATTTTTTTTAATTCTTAGCAAAGAAACTAAGGACGTCCATTGTAATTCAGTGTAATGTTTGTTTTGGAAATGTTTATTACCGTGTCCTTTACGCTGTTTAGTAACTAAGCAAATTAATGAAGAAGTATTTGAGAGTTACGGGTATGAAGAAAGCAATATGATCAAAAGCTAAAACAATCAATGTTTCGTCTAACAAGAAGAGTGTATCTGCTTAAGATATTATTGTCCGAGAACGGTTTTGCGTCTGTATACTTTGCTCTTGTTGAGTCGTTATTGGTTCCTGGGATGGGTAGGAGCATCAATTTCTGTTTTAAATCCTCTTCTCGTTTGATTTTTTAAAAATTATTATTTTAAGGCGAAAAGCACATTGAGGCTATTATCGCCTCCCTAAAAGTGTGAGTGTAAACTGTTAAAGTCGTAAGTGGTTGTTAGACTCGGGTACCGCGAGGGAAGACTAAATCCTCTCAATAGGTGCAGCTCTCAATAGGTCTGCACTCCCCGGCGGGGCTTCTCGTTTGACAAAAGAAAATAATAAATAGTCCGTGCTATTGTAATTTATACAAAAGCTTCCTTTATAATCTTGTTTGGACATTTTGCCCTTTATATATCTATATATTTTTACACGACTGCCAAAGAAGGAGTTATGTTTTTCGTGGCTGGGTAAGTATGTATGTATGCTTGTATATCACACCATAACTTCTTAACGGCTCATCTGATTTTGATCTACCTTAGCTCATTGAATTCCTCACTTCACCAGAAGTGTCACAGGCTACATAACTTTCATCCATATCACCCCAATGGGGTAAAATTTGGGTAAATTATATATATATATATATATATATATATATATATCATAAATATCATCACGGATATCTGGCGAACGGAAAAATTACCGGATGACTGGAAGTGTGCTCTTATTCACCCCCTACACAAGAAAGGAGACAGAACAGACGTGAACAACTACAGAGGAATTTCTTTACTACAAGTTACTTACAAAATACTCTCAACATGTCTTCTTCAAAGAACACAAAAACATATAAAATACAGAATTGGTGAGTACCATGCAGGCTTCCGTCCGGTTCCTTCGTGCACAGAACAAATTTTCAACCTGAAAACAATATTGCAAGTAAAAGCTAAAAGGAATGTCCCAGTGATCTGTACGTTCGTAGATTTCAAAAAAACGTACGATTCCATTGATCGAAAATCTTTGTTTAATATCCTGGAAGAACATGGACTTGATCAAACACAAGTCCAGTTGGAAAACACTGCGACTGATCAAACAAAAACTGACAGGCACATTCGCTAAGGTGAAATTTATGGGGGAAATTTCCAAACCCTTCCTGATCACAACTGGAGTTCGCCAAGGAGATGGACTCTCGCCTCTCCTTTTCAATCTGGTGTTGGACAAAGTTATCAGGGAATGGGAGAAAGAATTACAAATTGAAGGGCACTGGAAACCAGTTCGACTTGGAAGACCTAAGGACAACACAGAAATCGCGTGCCTAGCTTTTGCAGATGACCTAGCCATACTCACAGATAATGAAACAACAGCGATTAAACAGATAGAAGTCCTAAAGGAATGTGCTGAGAGGGTCGGTCTACAGGTCTCGTTTAAAAAAACCGAATTCCTCTGTTCAAAATTAAATATTCAAGAACTAAACACAAAATATGTAAGATAAACAGAGTCAAGCACTTCATATATGTGGGAGAAATTCTTGAAGCTACAGGTGGCGAGAAGACTGCGCAAAGGGTTCGGCTACTGAGAATGAAGAGGGCTGTTGGTATAACGCGTGATATCTACAATAAGAGATGTATGTCGACGCACACAAAAATCAGACACTACAACACAGTCATAAAACCGGAGGTATTATATGCAAGCGAGACGCTAGCACTCCGCACAAAAGCTACCATGGTAGATATTTTGAAGGAAGAACGCAAAATCTTGAGGAAGATCCTTGACCCGAGATTAACAGAAGAGGGATACAGGTTGCACTCCCGTAAGACCACAGAGAAGATATCGAACCTGGCAGCAGATATCAGAAGAAGGAAGGCTTTGGTTCTATGGACACATCAGTAGACTCCCAACAACGAGACTTGCCAACAGAATCCTTAAGTATATACAAGGAGTAAAATCAACAACATCGTGGATCGCACAAGTCAGAAAGACCTACATGACGCAGTAATAGACTCAACAGACATTGAAGACAGGAACGCATACAGGATGCTCGGTTGGAAGGTCCCATAGAATGAAATCCCAAAGAGAGCAGGGGTAAAATGGACGGAGGAGCGGAAGAGGATCCATTGGAACAGGATGAGGGAGGTGTGGAGGATTAAAAGGAAAAAGACATGAGTCGGAGTGCTTTGCGTGATCCAACAGGGTCTATACGCAAATAATAATAATAATAATAATAATAATAATATATATATATATATATATATATATATATATATATGTATATACATGTATATTACACAATGACTTCTTAACGGCTCAACTGATTTTAATTTACCTTAGCCATTTTACACCAAAAATGGCTAAATCCCCATTGACAAAAAATGGCTAAAAATTTTGACATTTTTTTAATGTTAAAAAAATGGCAAAGTAACCAAAATGACTAAATCATCAAAGTGGCTGAAAATTGCAAAGTTTTTGGTGGCTTAGTCACTAAAAATGACTAAATAAAAATAGATATTAAAAAAAATTAAAAAACACGATTGCCAAAACACAAAATAAAATTAAAAAGATGAAAATAAGGTATTTGAATAAATGCAGAAAAATATTTTCCGAGTATTTAGTCAATAAATTATAAATTTACATGTTAAATTTATACAATTATGCAACTCTTTTTTTACGTTATCAGTGCAGTATATCCCTGACAAACTTTCGAGGTAATTTGAACATTGCACGATGTATCTTGTATCATTTAGAAAGCTTTGATCTTCGATTAACAGTTTAAATTCAGTCGGTAGCTGCATCTCAGTATATTTGCATTTGCACTAAACATTTTTTTTTTTAACAAGTTGCCTATCATGTTTAGGTGTATGCGCGCGCGCGTGTCTATGTCTGTGTGAGTACCTATGATTGTATGTACGAGTAGGGAGCCTATAAGATCATATGTAAAAAGTCATTGTTATTATTTTTAATCCTGTAGGCTATTATATGTTTATATATATATATATATATATATATATATATATATATATATATATAGGTTAGTGAAATTTAATAAGACTGCAGTTAAGTATTATGACCACTCTATAAGTAACTGTGAATAAACTATTATTATGGTATGATTATGAATCACCACACTATAAGTAATCAAGTAAACTATTATTATGGTAAGATTAGGTGACACTATAAGTAACTCAGTATACTATTATTGTGTTATGATTATTAGTCACCAGACTGTAAGTATACCATTATTATGGTATGATTATGAGTCACCTCACTGTAAGTAACTGTAATAGTTTGACAACACTGTAAGTAAACTATTATTATGGTATAATTATGAGTCACCACATTGTATATAACTGTAAGTAAACTATTATTATTGTATGATTATGAGTCACCTCACTGTAAGTAACTGTAATAGTTTCACAACGCTGTAAGTAAACTATTATTATGATATAATTATGAGTCACTACACGGTAATTAAACTATTATTATAGTAATTATGAGTCACAACTCTATAAGTATCTATAAGTTAACTATTATTATGACATGATTATAAGTCACAATACTATAAGTAACTAAGTATAACCTATAACTATAAGTAAAAAATAATGCTGCATAGTAAGTGCCAAATGCTGAATAAGCAATATTGACATAAATATTCCATTATTAAATAACATTTTAAAAACTGAATCACACTGTAAAAATTAATTCTTATAACGTTATAAATAAACAGATATATTTATAATTCTGTACAAGATGGTATTGGTAGGTATATAAGGATGCGGATGTTTTCAGGCCAGCGCATAGCGTTTGGCCTAGTCGGCGCCGCTCCAGACGTCGGGCTGAGCAAGTCATACCCGTACTTCCGCGTTAAAGGGGATAGCTCCTCCCGTCTCCCGTGCATAGGGTAAGGGAATATCGATACTGTTGTGAGATTTAAGGCTTGGTCGGATTTGTGTCCCTTTATACAATGTTACACTTAAATCAGTTTCATCGTTCCTATTTTATCGTAGAATTATTATAAACTTTCAATTTTTAAAACTGTCACAAATAGGAATCCATTGGAATATGAGGAAATTTCTATATGAATATGAGCCGTCATGACAGGTCCTGACATTGTATGTGTGAGGGAGTGTTAAGAGTTACCCGTCTATTAACATTTTAGTGTTGGTACGATTCCAGTAAAACTAAAAAAAATCGATTATGGTAATAACTTGACCAAAATCCGCAAAAACCGTCTATCGATTTAAAAATGGCGGTCATTCCAAATATTTAAAAAATGTGTAACTTTTTGAAAAACCGGTTTCACTATTGTAATCGTCGTTCCAATTTGCATAAATTAATAATCTTAATTTCATTGTAGATACGAAAGCGGATCTGACGACTGCCAGGGTTCATTTTCGTATTTTCAGTGTAATAAAGATACTAATTTTTGCAGTTTTGATGTTTATGATAGTTTTTTTTCAAAAATGCGTAGAAAAATTGTAATGCAGTATTTATTTTTTGATAATTCTGTTCCATCACGTCAACGAGAAGTTTTTAAAAAAATCGATAGTAATTGGATGTGTATTAATCACGCTTTTGTAAGACTCGTGTGTACAATGTGGTCAGCTTCTACATTTTCTGTATATATTTTTTGCTTTTAAAGATCTTTGATGTAACTTTTAAAGCTTATGTACAAAATCTAAAAAGCCGACCACATTTCCAAATAAAATACCTTTAAAATGAGATATAAAACATAATTTTATCATGACAAATAGCGGAATATCTGTCGTTAATTAACATACGATACAGTAATACATATGATACGTTATTTACACACGCTTATTGGGAATATATTCAATATGGCAGGCAGGGTCAACAGATTCTTATATGAGATATTGATTAACAATTGCACGATAAAGTATAAAGAAATGGATATTGCACAAATGTTGGTGTAATTGGAGAATTCAATCGCTGACATATACAGCTGATACTTAATAATTTATAAGGCCTTTTACATGCTACATGGCATTTGTAAATAGAGTTGATTCCAACTGCGATTACACGCGGTATGTATTTTTTGTAGCGAATTTCCATTGAAAATGAACTAGAGCTGCCATATTGGTAAGACCCAGATCCTGGATCCTGGACCTAGAAATATGCGCTGATCTATAAGCTCTAAGAATTCTTTAAAATTTATTTTAAATTATAATTATATATATATATAATTATATATATATATATATAATATATATATATTATATATATATATATATAATATATATATATATATATTATATATATATAACATAGAATACTGAGTTAAACTAGAAACTGAGTTACTGTAACTAGTTCCGCTTACTAACACAAAAAGAACATGCACGCTAAATTCCCGAACTTCTTTCCCGGCTTCCAAACAGCCTACGACTGCGAACCTAGTTCATAATTCTCCCGTCAACCAATACTCGCTTCTGATTGGTTCGCAGTGCTCGTGTATCTCGGGTCTAATATACGCTAGATCAGGGGTCTCCAAACTACGGCCCGAGGGCCACATCCGGCCCGCGGACAGATTTTGTCCGACCCACGGAGAGCTAGCATACTTGAAAACTCCTTTTAGAGAACATATTTTTTATAGCAAATTAACTTTAGTTTACTGAATTATTCTAATTTTTTGTTGAATAATTATTAATATGACATCTACATTGATATGGTCATGGTCTAACTACTCATAACATTGTTGTAGGCTTATTGTTATTATTTTTGTGATAAGTTGGATAAAGAAACACAGAATTGTAATGAGTAAAGACATGTATAATATGCAGAAAATTTAACTTCAGTATATAATAACTAACAAATTATTGAAATGAATCCAACTAACATTTTATGCATTTTAAATAAAAACATAACTTATAACAAGCATATAAACAAACATATGAAATACTAATGAGATTTATGTAATTGAGATTTTCCACTGACAATAGTTTGTAGTTGTGGACTAATTTTACTTGTACCAATTATTAAAAGAGATTTAAGATGCTCATCAGTTAATTTAGATCTGTAAACATTTTTTGTGTACTTCATTTTGGAGAAGGTCTTCTCACACAAATAAGTAGTACCAAAACAGAAAACAGCCCACGAGCAAATTTATGCAAATTATCAAATTGTGTCAGTGGAAGACTCTTATAAAATTCCAACAAAGATGAGTTTTGATATTTGTTCTTAATTATATCACTGCACTGTAGATCAATCATTTCCATTTGAAGTTCCGGGGCTAGGGTTTCAATGTCAGTATCAAAAGGATTCTGAAAAATCTTAATTGATTCGCAATGGCATCAAAGTCCGAGAAACGAGTATCAAAATTTATTTTCAAAGCACTCAAAGTTTCGATTGCAAAATCGATAGGAAACTCAGTCTCAGTGGTGTGGCTGAATATTTCACATGTTTTAAAATGTGAAAAACATTTACTTCGTAGTTGAGATTGAAACAGTATCAATTTCTTCCGGAATGATTTGATATTAGTGTATAAATCAGGAAGATGCTGGTTTTCTCCTTGCAATCTCAAATTCAGTTCGTTCACATGTTTTGTCAAATCAACATAGAATGCTAACTTCCACAGCCATGGGTTGTTTTGTAATTCAGTAAGAGGGCGATGCTTTTCATTCAAAAAAATTTCGATCACTGCTCGAAGTTCAAAAAAGCGCTGAAGAACTTTCCCAGAACTAATCCAACGTACGGCAGTATGATAAGGTAAGTCATTTTCTCCAATCTCTTCAATAAATTGTCGGAATTGTCGGTGATTCAGCCCAAAAGATCTGATAAAATTAACAGTTGATATGACTGGTTTCAGAACTTCAGACATATCCAAACATTTTCCGCACAAAGACTGTTGATGAATGATACAATGTAAGACTAATGGTTTTGAACCACCGTCATTTTCTACAGCCTTTGACACAAGAGCGACCACTCCTTTATCTTTCCCACTCATGTTTTTGCCTCCATCAGTTGTAATACATTTCAAGTTTTTCCATCGAAGGTTCTTTTGATTAATGGCCATTTCAACTCCTTTAAAAATATCTGTACCAGTAGTTGTGCCATGAATACTATACATATCAAGAAGTTCTTCATGCACTTAATAGCTTTTATCTACTCCTCGAATATAAATCAACACCTGAGCAGTATCTGACACATCCGTTGACTCATCCAAGGCCAAAGAAAACCACTCAACATGTCCATTTTTGTCGAACAGTTGAGAGGATATATTTTCAGCGATGTTTTCTACCCTTCGAGCCACAGTGTTTGCTGACATACTGACAGTTTTAATAAATTTACCTTTTCAGGCACATTTCTTCGGCTACTGCAATTATGCATTCTTTGATCATTTCTCCATCGGTGAATGGTTTTCCACGTTTTGCAATTTCAAGAGCCACACGAAAGCTGGGACGAGTTGCAGCCTCTTGTTCAGTTTTGAGTTTTGTAAATGAAGATTGCTGCGATTTCAATCCGCGCTTCATAGCTTCGAATTTTTCTGTCCGCAAACTTCCTGTATATTTTGAGTAATTTTGAAAATGTTTTGTTTCATAATGACGTTTAATGTTATATTCTTTGAGAACGGCTATGCTTTCATTGCAAATCAAACATAGTGCCTTGTTACTGGACTCAATTACGAAATACTGAATGTTCCACTGATCTTTGAATTTTCTGCATTCACTATCAATTTTTCGCTTCTTTTCCATACTAATAAATCACACACAAAAGCAACAATTCAAATCAAATACTGTTACAAAGATGTCTTAAACTTAAACACGCACAAACACGTTTTAAGGAGGTACGCACTATTTTATTTTTACAACAGTGTCATAGGAACTGACTTGTGGTTGCGCCACTAGCCTTCTTATATATTCCAATTACTGCCATCTAGAAGTGAGTGGAAGACACCAGAACTTTCTCGAACCAACGAGATTATTCTGTACGTGCTATTAGCGCCATCTGTTAGCGATAGAAGGTACTACCTATTTCCGCTTGTGTCCACCAGATGTCGTGTCACGTTACCCTCATGGCTCGTACTCTACGACTAATCTAGAAATTACAGATAATGACAGGAAAATTAATAATATGCAGTGTTGCCGTTTTGCGGACTTTAGTCCGATTTGCAGCCTTTTTTAAACGTTGCGTACTTTTACGGACTTTTTTTTTCATCAGTGGACTATTTCACTTTTTACCACCGGCAACAATGATAATATGGTTTTGGCCCTCGGAACTTACTGGAGTAATCAGTATGGCCCTAAGGCTGGAGAGTTTGGAGAACCCTGCGCTAGATTATCACATTTCTGTCCAGGCATACTTACTGCCGGCGTATAGCATACTTACTCCTGTACACGATAGCGTCATCCTTATTGGTGCGTTCTTTCTCTGGTTTTAAAAATGGATTTGTCAGAAATTATGGTTCCCGCCCTAATTTCGAGTGTAAATACAGATTGAAAATCGTTCGGCAGAACATCGAGGTGGATCGCCCAATACACGACAGCCTATCAGCGCCCGGAACAACTCTACAAGATACTTGCTCGGGAGGAAATAGGAGGAATCCAGCCAACTTTAAAGAAAAACAGACGGATTTTTTATTCTCATTTCATCATTCCGAACCGGAGTGTGCCTCGCCAGCCCGCTGCCGACCTGGTAAACGCCCGAATTTTTAATATTTTTCACACACGTGCGCGCGCATACACACACACACACGCACGCACGCACGCGCTCGCGCGCACATATTCACAGCACGTACGCGCTCACACACACACACACACACACACACACACACACACACACACACACTCACACGCACACACGCTCGCTCACTTACACTCTCTCTCTCTCTCTCTCTCTCACACACACAAACACACGCACATATACGCGCGCGCGCGTAAAGGAAATCTTTCTGATGATTTCCTGAACGTAACTGTGAGGAGTAGGCTAACTGTAAAATGTTGACGGAATTCAAGGCAACCTCAGTACAATCGAAAAAAAAATAAAAGTTAGACGTAAAAGAAATCTTTTGAGGAATAACTGCGTATGCCAGGCTTTGAGGAATAACTACGTAAGCCAGGTTTTGAGGAATAACTGCGTATGCCAGGCTTTGAGGAATAACTGCGTAAGTCAGGCTTTGAGGAATAACTGCGTAAACCAGGCTTTGAAGAATAACTTCGTAAGCCAGGCTTTGAGGAATAACTGCGTATGCCAGGCTTTGAGGAATAACTGCGTAAGCCAGGCTTTGAGGAATAACTGCGTATGCCAGGCTTTGAGGAATAACTGCGTATGCCAGGCTTTGAGGAATAACTGCGTATGCCAGGCTTTGAAGATCCCTAAAATCGGCCACAGTTTCCTGTTGTAAAAACGCTCGGGTAAATCTTTCAGTGTTCCTTTATTCAGTTCGATTCAATTGATTTATCATGGCTTCAGCTGTTTTCGGATGTTTAGTGACAAATGTTTTTTTATATAAGAAGCATATTGATATAAGTGTGTAGTGCAAAGATTGCTTAAGAAAATTATTCTCATATAAACCTACTTTCTGAATTGAAGTTAATACTTAACTGTGATAGTTACTGGTTTTTACTAACCGTAGACAAGGTTAAGGCTCGTTAATTTGTTAATTAAGGCTTTCCGACCATTTGTGTGATATTTTAGTCTAACCAAATACAGAATACAATATTTACAGTCAAGTCGGCTTGAGAACTGCACAGGTTATATGTATCTCACACATCGAACTGCGCAGTTATATCTAATTGTAACGAATTTGTACTGAGACGCCTGAACAGTCCGCCAAAACTGTGAAGTTTCTCCTCGGAAACGTTCCGGAAACCCTGAAGGTCTGGTATGCGTAGTTATTCTTCAGAGGATTTCCTCTACGTGTGTGGCTACCATTAGATAAAACTGCACAGGCTTATCGGATTGTGCGAGTTATGGCTTGTGCAGTTCTCTGGCCGACCTCAGCTAAAAATATTGCGTACTGTATTTGGTTAGACGAAAACGTCACGCGAGTGTTTGGTAGATTTTATTAAAACTTACGAGTCTGAGCCATATTAAGCACGTACAAGTCTGGCTTGTAAAAAGCAAGAAGTATTATGAAAAAACTAGAACTGTGATCGCCTACGCGTGGTTAATCAGACCATTAAGACCCACTGAACCGGTTGCAGGTAGCCTAAGTTTATTTGTTAATTTTTAAGTAACTATGAATCTTCAGTTACTAACTTCAGTTCAAAAGTTATTTTACATAGAAATACGCTTCAATCTTTACACCACACGTTTTTATTACAATGCTTCTTAACACCAGTTTTTAAAAAAATTGTTGCAAGTAAACATCCGAAAAAAGCTAACCCATCTGAAGTCAATTGAATCGAACTGAATACCCGAACACTGAGTGAATATACGACTGGAAATGGAATCCGATTCGAGAAATCCTTAAGTTTTAGCCTGAGCAGTTGCTCCTCAGAGGACCTCCTATATCCTCTTACACGTGTGGCTATCTTTATAGAAGAGTCTTCGGTATCAGGTGAAACATTTTAGTGTGAGCGTAAGACATTACATTATGCCGAGTCACCCTGAGTGTATCACAGCTTAAGTCAGCCACTTTCTTATCGTGTCATCGCCTAAACACCGAAGGAATTCTGCTAACACCGTCCACAAATTTACGCTAAACCTCAGCATTTCTCTGTTGTAGTATTCTTAAGGTCAGGCGCAAGTTGGAGAGGTGACGCAGGGTGACGTGGCTGTGACAGCGCAGGAAGACTCGCTTGATTCCCCTGGCGCAATTTGCTACGTATTTTATAGTGATTAAAGGGAATATCTGCGTGAGTACTCCAAGGAAGTATACTGGGGCCAATTCTATATTTTTTGTGCACTCTGATATACCAAGGAATGAGGGACGTGTTATAGCAAAGTTTACTGATGATTCAGCAATAATGATGCGAGCGAAAGCATTGAGGAGCCAGCAACAAGACTACAAGCAGTTTTGGATGAAGTCAATAGCTTGACCAAGAAATGGAGAATTAGATTAAATGATATGAAATCAACACATCAATTTTACTTACAGGAAAGTGATCCCGATACTGGTATTAGTGAAATCTCAAATAATTCCCTATTATTTGAGAACACTGCAATTCCCCATGGAAACACTGCGAAGTATCTGGGAATAACTGGATGTTAAACTCGTTCGAAAGTACATGTTAAAAAAAAAAGGAAGAATTGAATATAAAATTTATGAAAATGCATTGGCTACTTACAAGACATTCGTAGTTATCCTCGTACAAATAAACTACTCTTATGTAAACAAACCTTAAAACTTATCTGGACCTATGGCATTCAGCTTTGGAGCTCTATCAAGTAGGATGAGCCAGATATTTCAGAATGAAGTACGTTGGAGCATTGTGAGGGCTCCATGGTGCACCAGAAATTACAACATAAATCATGACTTAAAAGTTAAGACAGTTGCCAAAGAACCTAGAATTTGTTCAGTTACTTAATACCAGCGATCTGGTGAGATGGCTAAGAAAAGTGTTACTTGTATCACGTGAGCTATTGGGTAGTCTGTTTGGCATCATCAGTGGATGTTCACTGACAAAAGTTAATTTGTTAGGGAAAGGTGCTTGATAACTGTAAAATTAGTTGTAACATGTCCATAATAAAAAAGTAATGACACGTGCGATAAAAATAAAATTATTTAAATTTGTGTAGATTTTAGGTGATAAACAAAACTATAATAAAAAAATAAATAAGGAAATTACTGTTAATACGTATTTTGAAACTAGACAAATGAATTTTAAAAATACAGTTCATTAATACAGGCAGTCGAATAAGATGACGGGAACAAATGATTATCGCAAGTCAACAAAGTAAAACCAACACGGATAGACTAAAGATTACAGACCATAGATAAACTACTAAATTTGAGATTTATAAAGAGTATGGAACAAATATATAATAAAATAACGATAGGATTTACAAGTTTAAAACGGTAAAATGAATTAAATCACTCAAATATTATTTATAAGTTTTGATAATAATGGGAAAACTAGAATTATAATTTTGGCGCCAAAAGATACAAAGAATATAAAAACGTGTAAAAGGCCGGTGATGATGATGATGATGATGATGACATCACAACAGAAGCCAAGCTTTTAAAATTAAGCGTCAGTTTCAAATCGTCAATCCAAGGTGTAACATGAAAAATTAGTGTGTCCAGAATAAATTTATAATTCTAATGAAACTAACAATATTAGTACTTTACAATAAAGTTAAATACGAGTATCAAGAACAAATCCACGAATTTCAAATGTAAAATACGAATTGAAAAAAAAATTATTAGCTTAAAATGTCTAAGTGAAATTTTGAATAAACATACCTACTGATGTAAGGTAATATCAGTCATTATATATTTAGTTGTGAATGTTACTAGAAGAAAACATTTTGAGAAAACGTTTTATGTTACGACATAGCAATCTAGTTGGACACTAGTAAGCTATTCATTTCTAACCTAAATTAATGCAGTAATTATTAACTTTCATCCACTGATAATCACGTACTCTAGAATAATTAGTCTCTTTAGTAATGTGACTTAATTACACCAGTTCAAATGGCTTTACTCTTTTCAATCTTTTAACTAAGCCATCGTTGTTGAGTAGCTGGAGGAGGTCTTCGACACTGATGTGTTGGTGCAGCCTTTGTTCGTGATTTTGAGCGAATTTTCTGACCTCATTATCGACAGTTGGAATCTCAAGATCTTTATGTAAGTTGTCCTTATGGATGTACCAAGGAGCATCAACGATACCACAAAGTACTTTATTCTGAAAACGTTGAATAATATTTCTATTACTTTCCTTGGCACAACCCCACAATTGAATACCGTAAGTCGTGGGTCTGTTGATAAAGCAGTAACTTTTATAACGATAAGGAAGAACGACGAAGCAATACATCTTTCTGTATTTTAGTTTCAGCTCATGTTTTTTCTTTGTGTGCGGCTTCCGCTTAAGCCTGGAATCTAACGTCATGCCAAGATATTTGGCTGTATTCTCGTATGGAACCACTTCATGACTGATAAAGGCACGTGTGTGCTTAATGCACTTATTGGTGAAATCGACATGCGCAGATTTGCTTTCATTAAGTTTGATTCGCCACTTCCTAATCCAGCTTTGTACATCGTCTATAACAGTTTTGTAATTTTCTGATGAACTCAGTCACCTGGAAAAAACTGTTATAAATTAATTATAAAGAATATAATTTTGAAAGTTTACTAGAAGTTGATTTTGTGCAAGAGAATGACGTTTTGTTATACAAAAGTTGAGATACAAATCGATGAACATAAATAAACTTCTACTGTGTATTGTATTCGTATTAGATTAAATATAAATTTATCTGAGGTTGAACTTTGATAATTAGGTGAACTGAGGTAATTAGAGAGTGTTCAAAGAAAAGGATCAAATGAAAGTTATTAACTTGTATTGCGGTATGAAATTATTCTGAAACTAAATTCAACTTAAAATAATAAAATCTTAAAATTTGTTATAGTGTATTTTTAAAAGCAGAATACATTTAAATCATCATTATTATAATTACACACACACACACACACACACACACACACACACACACACACACACACACACACACACACACACACACACACACACACACACACACACACACACACACACACACACACACATATTAGCGGAGCTTTAGCCCCATGAGCCAAACTTACTGTAGACAAAATTTAATTAATTATTACAACATAGCCACCGGACAACGTATTTGAATAATTAGGATTACGACCTATTTTCTTCCGTCTAGTGTCTGTTTAATTCACCTCGTAAATGCTACAGCAGTTTCGAAACTTCACTGTTTCATCTTCAGGCCGTAATGCAAAATGTCAAATCCCTCTGTCGAGGTCGTCACAAAGTTAACAAAACATTAAAAACACGCGTCACAAACACTAAACACAATTACACGATTTTTATTAAAACGCACACGATAAAATTTGGTTTAGCCAAACTCTACCGTGTAACTCGTACGTCGTTACATTCCGCGGTAGCCTTTACGAGGTAATTAAAAAATACCACTAGAGGGAAGAAAATAAGTCATAATCCTAATTATAAAATTTAATTGTTGTTGATTACTTCACCCAGTTATCGCCATTCTTTTGTTTGATAAATTTACACATTATATTTTTGGTCTACGCATGCCTGTTCCATAACTTTTAGCTTGACGAATCACGCGAATGAGCCCAGCCAACTCGACGCGGACCCTCGTTCTTGTCTAAGCGGGCGTTTTCGTGGCTTCGTTTATTATTTGGCATAAACATAAACTGATATTGCCGCGTTAAAATAATGTTACTCGACAAAGTAACAATAGGGACCCAGTATAGGTACTGAGGTAAACACTGATACCAAAAAATATTCATATCGTTTTACCATTGAATATAAACGTACTAGAATGATAACCCTTACAACAGATATTTGCGAGTGGTGCTGGTGGCATCTTGCAGCAAAGTGTTCAACTATAAATAGATTTAGAGGGTGGGTGTTTAGGGGTAGAATTTTGGAAAACCCTTTCTTTGTGAACCTGTAAAGTTCAAACCTGTGTACTAAAATGCAACTATACGCCTTTTAAATGTGGCAATACAAAGAAGCAAAATGTAAAGTTGTTTTTACCCTATTTTAATTTTTCGGGACTGAAATTTTAGAAAATGCCTTCTTTGTGCCCATCCAAAACTTAAGATTCTGCATGCGAAATTTCAGCTCTATTTCTTTTGAGTCTAATTTCTTAAACGTCTATCCCCTGTCATCGCAGCTTGCAGCGTTCTTTGCGGGAGATAGTCCAATTAGTTGGACTACGGATGTTAATATCGAGCACACTTTAAATTGTGGCTGTGTATATTCAATGGCTCTACAGTCAATCTATGCTTTTAGAGTATGTAGTACATAGGTTATGCCTTGTTTCTTTTCTTTGTAAATTAATATTGACGTTTGAAACGTACTCACACGTACTTGTACTTCAATATTTACGGATCTTTTCCGTTACACGTATACCAGAAAATTATACTACTATTTAAACGCAAAGTTATAGAAATAAATTCGAGTTGACACTTATTTAACCGGTTCAAATATACCGTTTAGAAAGGTTCTGCTTTTCATTTATTGTTGGTCCAGGGGACTAACAATAGAATTTTGTGAGCACGATCTAGAAACGAACAGTAAGATGTTGATTGGTGTGTAACTATGCGAAGTCTGCGCCGACAGTTATTTCGCTACCCTCTTCAAATCAGAAGACCAAACACAGCCGTGCAAATTTATGAAAGTTAATTTTTCTCGTTGCAAAACAATGTTGGACGTGTACGCACGCAACAGTGGGTATTTGTAGGAGTGTGCCTTGAAAGTCTTGTTTCTTAGTAGCCGTCGCTGAACGTTCTGCGGCTCAGTTATTGCCCTTAATTAAGCAGTATGTCCGACCAGGGACAACTATTATATCAGACGTGTGGCGTGCATATGTGAATATTTATGTTAGGTTATATACGGTAAACCATACACATTTCGTCGATCCTGAGAGTGGCGCACACACACAAACGATCGAAAGTACCTGGCGTCTGGCAAAGCAGCGAATAAAACCAATGCGGGACCAGTTGCGCATTGTTGGACTAGTACTTGTGTGAGTTGTTGGAGGCGGCTACACGAAGAAAAGGACATATTCGAGAAAATAATGTGCATATCGCTGAGTATTTGTTACCTTCATTGAGTCAAACAGGTAACCTACTTAAACTCTGCTTTAAATAGTGGTATACGTATATCCAGTGGTATACGTAATGGTGGTATACCAGTGGTTTAATTAGTGGCATACGTGGTATCCATATTTACAGTGACTTACTTATCAAATATAAACGTTTAAGAAAATGGATCAGTCGACTTCACTGCAAGCAAGGACTGTTGTTGCTTATACGGAACCATTTAAACGAACAATTGAATGTTATTTGATGTCCAATTGCTACTTATCGTATGCTACTTACTTTTACACATATTGCAAAAGATCGAGCAGCGTAATTTTTTTTTTTTTTTTTTGAAGTTAGTGAATTTTTCAAAACACGATCTTTTTCAGGACCATAAGTACAAAATTTTGTAAAACACCTAAAGATTATGAAAAACTCCTTCCTTTGTTTTGATTTTATATGTTTTTAAATGTTTCAGGCTAACATGTCAGAATTAAAGGGAGACAAGTAAACTTGAACTTTTGGAAAGTTTTGGCGGCTTTACTTTAAATATATTTTTCGTCTTTTAGGCTTTACGCGTCAACTACCATTAAATATTATTGCCATACACCCTATTTGTTCCGGGATTCGGACCTCTACAAAGGCTATTTTCGAAGATTTGTAGTGATCGTTTACAAAGAAGAGGTGCATCAGGGACAGATGTGTAGACAGAGAGGTGCCAATACACACTAACGGCTATGCCGCATGCTCTCCCCCCCCCCAAAAATCAGTCCTCCCTTTCAAAATTTCATAACTTTCTATACTACTCTTCAGTGGCCGAAAGATCTTAATTTTTTTCCTCGATAGATTTTTTAAGAGAATATTAAATACACTTCATTAGTTAAGAACAAAACACTTTTTATATGTGATTTTTTGCAGTTTTAAAATTGGAATATAGATTACAATAAAATGAAGGTTAGTTAAAGAAAACTATACTACTATTATTGAAAAATTTATTTTTTTCCATTTAAGAAATAATCGCTCAATAGCAATAAAAGTAATTTCAATTAATATTTCTGTGTCATAAATTAAATATGTTATTTAAGTATTATAATAATGATAAAGAAAATATGGCTTAACAATTTTTATTTTATCCTCTTTTAAAATAATTATGATACAAAGAAATTCCCTCCCCAAAAAATCTTGATTGCGTATTTTGCATCATGTGCCCCCCCGCCTTGGCAATTCTGTATAGACAGATAGACCCGCGCATCCTTAAATTGAATATGTTATTTAGGTAACAATATAATAAAGATAAAGGGAAATAGGACAAGATAATTTTTATAACAATATTTATTTTATCCCTTTTAAAATAATTATGATACAAATAAACTTTGCTCATCCCCAAAATGTTGATGACGCATTTTGCATCATGTGCCCCCCGGCTTCATATCTCTGTATAGACAGACGGACACGCGCGTCCTTTTTATAGAGGTTAGCCGCCTCGGTGGCCTAGTTGATAGCGTACTGAGCTTTCACCCCGAGGATCCAGGTTCAATTCCCGGCCAGGGCTTGGCATTTTCATACGCTATAAATTATCCCATCGACTGCATTAGCCCAAGTGTGCACAATAGTCGGACGTTAAAAAAAAAAAAAAAAAAAAAAAAAAATGTACGAGGTCTTTGGTATAAAGGTCTCTCGTATAAAGGTCTTTGATTTTCCCTAAGTACTCTAAAAATGATATTTTTTTTTTATTTCAAAAGAAAGAGTATAATTGTTAGCATTATAATTTTTTTGTTAGCATTATAATTATAACGGAAGTATAATTTTTGTTCCGGTATATTTTTTGTCAGAAATAAGTTTGAATCAGTATTTTACTTCAGTGCCTAGCTATGTCGCCAAATATCTGAATTTAAGTTTAATTTTAGGAACGAAGCAATCACAGTGTAATTTATACCCGTACTTATGCTGCATGTTTTAATTTATGGTCACAATAGCTTTGAAAAATGTGTGTGTGTGTGTGTGTGTGTGTGTGTGTGTGTGTGTGTGTGTGTGTGTGTGTGTGTGTGTGCGCGCGCGCGCGGATAATGGCATAAATGGGGTATGGTTCAAACAAGTTTGTTAGTCGGTAAAACCAGACGATACTATTTCAAAGCAGTTTTTTCCAAATCTCAAAAGAAAATCGTAACATTTTATTCGTATACATTCTTGTTATTCTCATTACACTATATAACTATTTTTTTTAAATTATTGAATTTGATTGCAATATTGAAACTGTATCTGACGGTGGGTACATTTTCGTATGTGCAATGTAATTTAAAATGCTGATTTAAAAAAAAAATGATCAGGATTGTGAAATCAGATTTCTAAAATTTGTAAGTTAAACATATGCAATTCAAGGCAGTTACGTATCGCGAATTATAAGGAATTGTAATAAATTATTTTAATAATTTCCTCGCTTAATTTTTAGACATACTGACGTGCGAGTGAAACCACATTTAATGGTCTTTATGAATTAAGCGTTCGGACCTTAACGGTGTTAATAAAATTGCTAAAGTTTTATCCTGAGTTGGTAATGTCAGTGAAAAGTTGCAAACGCTTGAACGGTGATATAACTCACACAGTTATAATTCAGTTTGGTGGTTTAATCCATAAAGGGCGGTTTTCCTTAAATATCAGAAATCCAGTGAGTTAAAGAACTTTTAGAGCGCGATGTGTGGGGTTAAGTTTGGTCGTGTTAGGTTAGGTCAAGAGAAGAGGGACTGAGGGGTGTCTGGGAAGCTGCAGCCCGGGCTCTGCTTGGGATATAATGCAGCTGCACTATTGATTTCATATCCAGACTCTTCCTGCCCCCTGCGCCCCCGCGCCCCCTGCGCCCCCTTGTACACCATATACCTTGCACTACTACTCTATTTTCATTTTTAAATTTATAAAATAATTTAATCGCCCGAATAAGTTCTATTACAAAAGAGAAAGTTAAGTAATTTGGAGAATTATTTTGTTTATTCGGACATTTGTTTACATAGAATAATTACACAACGTTTCAAATGGAATTGAACTGAATAATTTCCTTTATTTTAGCGAAGTTATGACTATTACGTGCTCTCTTCTAATTAAACTCGAGAGTGAAAATCGACTCTTGTTGTTCTCAAGTGTCTTTAACATAAACCTAGATGCCTAGGTTGTTAAAATACTAAAAATTATAAACAAACATTCTATGCTAAATGTCCTGAACGACAAAAAAAAAAAAAAACAACTAGGAACAAACAGTCTATGCTAAATGTCCTGAACGACCAATAAACAAAAACAAATAACAAACAGTCTATGCTAAATGTCCTGAACGACCAACAAACAAAAACTAATAACAAACATTCTGTGCTAAATACCCTGAACGACCAACAAACAAAAACTAATAACAAACAGTCTATGCTAAATGTCCTGAACGACCAACAAACAAAAACTAATAACAGTCTATGCTAAATGTCCTGAACGACCAACAAACAAAAACTAATAACAAACATTCTGTGCTAAATACCCTGAACGACCAACAAATAAGAACTATTAATAATAATATAAAATACAATACAATACATATTAAATAATAATAATAACAATAAATAAAATAAAATACTTGCATGTGATCAGAGCATCACAAATTTTATTTCACTGTTAAATTCATTATGATAGATAATGATAATAAATAACAATTTATTATTTATAACAAAAATTTAACAAATAATCAATAATTATTTTGCATTGGTTAGGGTAATGGAAGAAATTCGTCAAAATTATAATTTTAAGATACAAAATGTATAAATATCTCCACAGATCCTAAATTAATGCCTGTCTTTGCGAACTGACAACGCCTAAACGGTAAGTCGAAAATTTAACGAACCGAAAAAAACTAACTTTAAAAAATATGACGGTTACTACATTCTCAGTATAAAAAGTATAAACAAGAAAGGCGATTAAGGAAAAACTGTCTCAAGATTTTGGTGGATCAATGCTTTATCCCTTGAGTCAGAAAAGTGGTTTTTCCTGGGATGTCTGCCCGTCAAGTGTACGTGCAACTCGTTAATAGTTAATTAATTGCTGGCACGTACATATGGTTTTTCCGTGAACATTCTTTTAAATCATGAAAATCCCTTATTTTATAAAGAAAATTAATATGATTTTTTTAAAATCAATTTTAACTATTGTGAAATTTTGCTTAAATAGTGAGTAAGACCCAAACAAAGCTTGCGGGTTGTATTTAGACGTTTACAAAACAACAGAAAAATAGACGTAGTTTTTCAAATTTATCAGTGTAGGCCTATATTAAAGTTTTGTTAATGTACTCGTTTCAGTATAGGGAATTTAAAATTTACAATTAGCGATTAAACTAACTAATATATATATATATATATATATACACTTCACTTACTCAGTCACGCGCGCGCGCGTGCACACACACACACACACACACACACACAACAACAACAACAACAACAACAACAACAACAACAACAACAACTTTAACTTTTAAAGTTTAGGAGTCATCTTAAATTTATTCCTAAAGATTGTGTGCTCCTGTTGTACAGTCCTACCTCATAATAAAATACTGTATTTGTACAGCAAATCCTTAAAAACAGTTTGAATATAGCCTAGTAAAAAGTAACTATTTAAAAAAAATTTTAATTGATTTCTTATAACAACTTCATTATTTTAAAGTACTCTTTATTCTTTATTTCTATCTTCTAGCACTAACCCAAAATTTTATATTTGGGTGAAATACGCAAACAGTGTTTAGTATTTTTGTGAGAGAATCGTCTCAGGTTTTAAAATGTGTTTTTTAGGACAGGTTTAGTAAAAATACGGTAAGAAAACCTTTTGAATTACTTTATTCTTATGTACATTTCGGTAAAGTAGTTACACACAGAAATAACACTAAGTAAACTAGTAAGATGTCAAAAATCTATTTCGGAATGAAGGAATTTGATTGGATCGTTATTAATTTGATTATATCAAATTAGTTTTTAATCTGTGGCAAAGGCGTTTCCTCATGTCTTTGTCAATATGCGGTGCTCCTTTGTCAGTATGCAGTAATCCCCTATTATAATGCGTTGCTTTTTTGTCAGTATGCAGTAATCCTTTGTCAATATGCGATTCTCCTTTGTCAGTATGCATTAATCCTTTATCATTATGCGGTGCTCCTTTGTCAGTATGCAGTAATCCTTTGTCAATATGCGGGACTCCTTTGTCAATATTCTGTACTCCTTTGTCAATAAGTGGTGCTCTTTTATCAATATGCCAGTAATCGTTTGTTAATAAACTGTGCTCCTTTGTCAATATGCGGTGTTCCTTTGTCAATATGCTGTACTCCTTTGTCAATATGCGGTGCTCCTTTGTCAATATGCGGTGCTCCTTTGTCAATATGCGGTGCTCCTTTGTCAATATGCGGTGCTCCTTTGTCAATATGCGGTACTTCTTTGTCAGTATGTGGTAGGAAAATTGTCCAGGAATGGAATTTGTCCTTGCATATTTGAAACAGGTACGCTAGTTCAAACTTATTTTTTCTTTTAAATAAGGTGAAAAAGTAAAGAGGCGAATCCGCTCTCTTAGAGATATAAATTAGTTTTATTCTTCTGGGTTGCAAAATGCACTTAATGTTTATGAAATTTTCCTTTAGTAAAGTTACGAACAAAAATACTGGTATCGCGCATTACCGTATTTAAATTATAATACTTGATTCACGTATACTTATTTTGTTAAACCTTGGTCTACATTACACTTGCGTTATATGCTAGGACGGATCGAGGGTAGAGGAAGGCGGCAGGCTAGGCATATGCAGTGTAATTACAGTTTACAATAATACTTTTCAAAAAATAAATATTATAGAGACTCTGCTTGATAAATATGCAAATTTATAGTTGCTATAAATATTCGTACAATTTTTGATGTGTTGTTTCAAATAACTTGATTACATTATATCTTGACTTAACTATATCATGTTTTAATTAATTTTGATTAAATTATAACTCGATTAAATTACATCTTGACTTAATTACATTTTGATTACATTAAATCTTGTTTTAATTGCATTAGATTAAACTGCATTTCGATTAAATTACATCTTATTTAGATTTGGTTTAAAAAAATCTTGATGAAATCGTATTTTGGCTTAATTACATCTTGACTATATTACAATTTTACATTTCAATAAAATTACTTCTTTATTTAAGTATTATATAGGAAATATAATAAGTTCATTTTTTCTCAATTGTAACAGTTTTAATTACGTATTGATTATAACTCGACTTAATTACATCTTGTTTTAGATATATTTTGATAAATTCATATTAATAAAATCATATCTTGACTTAATTATATCTTGATTAAATTATATTTTGACTTTATTATATCTTTCTTAGATGTATTTTGATTAGATTATGTCTTCATAAAATCATATTTTGACTTAATTACATCTTGATTTAATTACGTTTTATTTGAATTACATCTTTATTTAAATTAGGTTTTAACTTAATTACGTCTTGATAAAATTAGAATTTGACTAATTTCAAGACGTGAATAAAATTACGTCTTGATTTAATTACATTTATTTAATTATATCTTTACAAGATGTAATTCTTGACATAATTACATCTTGATTAAGTTACATTTTTTAAATTAGGTTTTTGACATAATTACATCTTTACTAAGCGTGAAGCAGCGCTAACGTAGGCCTACTGCTCAACGATGGCACAGTATAGCCTACAGCATGGAGTTACCTTAGGTTTTCGTCGTTGATTAAGAAAAGGATAGATTCATTTTTTCTTTATTTTTATATATTATGTTTTCTGTAGACATGGAGGAGTAAACAGTAAATAAAATGTTTCATCAATGACAACAAACTGAATGAAATTTATTGCCGTATTGTATTCATGAATTCATGCATTGATGCATTGAAACCGTGACCGATATATAGATATATTGACGTGAATAACTCAACTGTAGCCTATGAAATGCGATTCAACGTTCATTCCATTTTCACTTTCGATAGAATCTCCAATAAGTGTTCACTTTCTCACGCGTTCAGGAAAACATTTTATTTAAAAACTGGAACGTACCCGTCGCGGCTTCGCTCGCTGTATTTTTTTTTTTTTTTTTTTTTAAAAAATATAAATATACTAATTGTATTAAATAGTAATTTAAATAAGTTACAAGTTATCTATAAATATAATATTATTACTGCTGATTAACACTGTAGCAGTAAAAAATTTAACCAATATAAAATCGCTGGTAATAATAAGTTTGACCGTCGATTTAACTTGACTATACGATGTACATTGTTGTAAGAAGGTACCTTGAAAATTTAGACCCTCTAGCTATAATAGTCACGGTTATACGTTGATTATTAAAGTTAGACTGGGTAAGTAGTTTAATGGCATTAGAATCAAATTTATGCAAAATCCATTCTTAGTGCATTCTTATCTACATTGTAAGATAATCGGCTGTCTCGCAGACGTGATAGAAGCGGATTTCCGATAGTGATTTTTTATCCTACACTTTTTTGAACTTCCGATTTCATTATCATAATCAGCGTTGAAATCTGCATATATTAGCATTTCAGTTTTTAAATTGCATTGAAATACAAAAAAACTCTGACCGCCGTCAGTTAATTTCTTAATTTCAATTGATTTTGAAGAAAGTAAAATGCTGATTCGTGCTGATTTTAACGTTGAATTCGATGGTGAAGTCAGATTTTCAAAATATGTTGTATAGAAAAGTTGTACTGTTTGAGATTTGGAAAGCCACCATTTTAAAATTGTGGAACGGATTTTTGTTTTGTTTTGTTATTTTAAGGCGAAAAACACATTGAGGCTATTATCGCTGCCCTAAATGTAAGTATTAGTGTAAAGTGTTAACAGTCGTAAGTGTAGTATTGTAAGTGTAAGTGTGTGTTAAACTCGAGTACCGCGAGGGACGTCTAAATCCTCGCAATAGGTGCAGCTAGTCTGCACCCCCGCGTCCAAGATATTAACAAAATCAGTTTTGTACCAAGTTTGAATCAAATCGGATTTCTCTCTCTCTCTCTCTCTCTCTCTCTCTCTCTCTCTCACTCACACACACACACACACACACACACACACACACACACACACACACACACACACACACACACACGCTCATTCTTTATACTTACATTTACACCATACTTTTTTTTGCTTAACGCCCATATTTTATGACAGTTACACTAATGAGGACTAGGGATCAGCGTTAACGGTAAGGGAAAAGCAACGGAAGTAACTGTGGCTAGAACTAAGAACGTTTTTAAGATGCGCAGTTCAGAGACGCAGTAGTCGACCTGTCGACCTGTGCTTTTGCCACATCGACCACCGAGTCCCTCTTCAACATTAGTCTATACGGATAAAGTATGGCAAGAAAACAACAAAAAATCGAAGCTGAACTTCTAAACGAACACCCAAGGGAACTCGGACCTGAAAAGCCAAACTTGTGAAGGCCGAATATACTGAATGCCAATAAAAATTTGGGAATGACTATTGATCCTTGAGGAAAAAAATGAGGAAAGAGTTGCTCGGAGAATTTAATTATTCCTGAAGCAAAAGAGAGGCCGGACGCCTTATCTTATTTCACCATTCTTATTTCTGCCTCTAAAGTCAGAGAAAAAAAGGACGGATTTATTGAACATCTGATTGCGGTAGTACTGGGAGGGTGCGCTCGTATTACGTGGCCATCAGCCGGTGGGTCTATGAGGATCTTATACCCAAACGTACAGTAAAAGGCGTCTACAAAGATAGCTGTTGCTCCGTGACGATTCCCACAGGAATAATTTACGTAGGAACAGTTCATGGTCCTCAAAAGCGAGCTAAAGGTAAAGAACGATACTTCCTGTATTAAGATGACGACCTGTACTCGGGTCAGTCAGAGGGCTAGAGATAGGCCTCTATTTAATTTACAAAAAAGACAAGGAAGCTCAAAAAGCCCAATGTGTCTAACGTGTCTTGGGAGTGCAAAACATCCCGTCCTTCTTAAAGTACAGCCGGAACAGCTGCAATTTTAATACACAAAACACTGAATGAGCATTGCGTGTAGACCGATCGGCTTGATTACATCCACAACGGTTGCAATGTGTAAAGGGCCAACGTTGCCGTTTCTCTCACAAGCCTTCGACGGATTCCAACATGACAAAACCAGTTTCTGAATATTTTAGTAGGTCAAGACATATGAAAGCTATTATTGAAATGTTTAAATCAGTCGTTAGTTTTAAATATGAGGTAATTTTATCTATATAGTTGCGAGTTAGCAAGTTCCCCCGTCATTGAAATTGACGAACAGTCGTTTACTTACGTAGTCGTTGAAGTCATTCTATTAAAACTCATGCAAAGAGCCCAGGACAAGGCTTTACGGCTCGACAATCGGCTTCGTAAGGCTAATGTTACAGGTAAAATATTTTTTTCCTTTATATTTTTTCGAGAAATTATGATCAATTCCATCAAAGCTGTGACCAATAAGTATACGGTGTTAATTTTTTACGTTAAAAATTTTTTTAATTTTTTGAACAGGAAAAACTTAAATTTTTCTTTAAATTGAAATATTTAGACTTAAGGGAAATCATGAACGCCAAAATATCAGTATGAAATAATGTATAGTTCAACATTTTCCGTATAGAACATCATTTCAATCGACGACAGGTAGGTCCTACAGCCGAGCCTTCTATACCTTCGTAAACAGTAAAAACATACACACCCGCGCGCGCGTGCACACACACACACACACACGCGCGCGCGCACACACACACACACACACACACACACACACACACACACACACACACACACACAGTTTAACGTTTAGGAGTCATCTTAAATTTATTCTTAAAGATTGTGTGCTTCTGTTGTATAGCCCTACCTCATAACAAAATACTGTATTTGTACCGCAACCCTTAAAAACAGTTTGAATCTAGCCTAGTAAAAAATAACTATTTAATTTCTTTTTTAATTGATGTCTTGTAACAACTTCTTTATTTTAAAGCACCAGCTAAACTTCTTCCCAACCTCGACAAAGGCAAATAGGACCTTTATTTGTTTAGAGCTTAGGATAATTACTTCAAAAACCATAAATCCTTCAAAGCCTGCTTGCTGCTTCATCTTCAGGATATCGTTTCGGACAAGTCGTACCATTCGATTTTTTGGTTTTCACTTAAAAATTTCTATTAATCTTTCCCTAACACCTAAAGCATCCGAAGTCAGGTGGTCCAAAGTAAAGGGAAATTTAAATTTCCCTCCGAATCACGTGTGTGACAGCTCTGATTGTTCTGCTGTAACTCGTAACGTCTTTCAGCTGTCCACTGAAAGTATTGTTTCATTGTTAGCTAATTGTGACTGTGTTGAAAATACTGTGTAAAATGAATTCTCCTTTGTCCGATTGCACCAAGGAAGAAATGCGAGTAGTGGTAAGTTTCCTCAAGTCAGAAGGTGTGAAACCAGCAGAGATTATTCGTTGAATACAGCAGCAATATGGAGAGAGCTGTTTGAGTGGAATCAAGATCTACGAATGGATTGATCGCTTTAAAAGTGGTAGGATCTTTCTGTGTGTTGGACAGCGGCCTAGAAGGCCTTACACTTCAAAGACTAATGACAATATTGCAGCGGTTAAAAAATGATTCTCGATAATCGACGAATTACAGTTGATAATATTGCAAGTGAGTTCAATGTAAGTCATGGCTCAGCATATTCAATCATCCACGATTCCTTAATCTTTCGAAAAGTCTGTGCTCGCTGGGTTCCACGTCAATTGGCCAGCATCCACAAGACAATCGTTTCAAAATTTCCCAGAAGCATTTTGGGACGTTATGAAGAGGTTCTTAAGCGAATAAAAACCTCATGAGACATGGGTCCGTCATTTTGAACAGAGAGTAAGCGACAAAGTTTGGCGTGGAAACATCCTTCATCTCTCCAAGCAAAAAAGTTCAAAACTCAGCTGTCTGCAGGAAAGGTGGACGAAGTGCATAGAAGTAAGAGGAAATTATGTTGAAAAGTAATGCTAGTATCATTTATGTAAGCACAATAAATATATAGACCTTTTCAATCTCACTTTACTTATTGGCTTATCCTTGTAAATAATGTAAGAGAATAAACGTTAAAATTTATATCCTCCGCTATACATTTATAAACAGCACCAGAAACAGCTTAGTATAAATGTAGGTATCAACTATCACACAGTATACGGTATTAGTGCTTCGATTTTTCTCGTAAGTTAAACGTTTTAGGAAAACTATGTGCCCAATACGGTGTAGCCGTATGAAAACTGTGGGGACGAAAGTGGGAGTAAACAATTCTTTAAAATATCGTGTTTATAACCCCATTAAAAATTATTAGTGATACCGACTGCATATTTTGTATTTTAAAATACATTTATTTATTTATGAATACATGAAATAATGAGTTATCGAAACAAAATACACACGTATTTAAGCCTACGTGCAGGAAAGCAATCAGAAGATAGGCCGACAGAAGTGAAAACTTGAAAAAATTTAAGTAATCGGTGTTCATTGTAGGTTTTTATTGGAGCAATTATATTACTGACCTCGTTGCTAAATTGAATTTATACACAACTGATACTAAAAAGAAAAATGACACTTATCTACACCATATACAAAAACAAAATATTAATCTTGTACAATATATCCAACTGTTAATGATCTAATAATTCTGACACTGCGCTGGGCATGTAGTACAACGGCGTTCGTTTTAAATATTTATTGAAGAACTTATTTATATACAATGAATACGATATATTTAAATGTAAATACTCTAAACAATATTTTATTTGATTCGTCGAGTATTCAGTAAAATGGCGTTAATTATAATGTAAATATTTATTATTGAAATCATTTATATTCAAAATTTTAAACAAATATGTAATATTAGAAAGTTAAAGTCAGCAACTTGTTTTGAACTCACGTTTTTCCAATAAAAATAAATCATAACACTTAGCCAATAATGCACATGCACATAGAAACACTCAGCTCACTGGTAGATTTTAATTTCCTTCAACAATACTAATAATGCTTACACATCATTCGAGACTCCTTTTTACATGTTATTCGTGCTATTCTATTACTCCCCAAGCAAGCAATGCTAGCCTAAAGGTGTATTAACATCAAAAACTACTTATTTGTAAAGACCTTAAAATTAAATCTCAATTACAAATATATGAGTGAATATAATCGAAAAGTAGTGTTAAGTTTAACATTATATCTTTCTAGTCGATTCATTACTTAAAAACCGGGATGTAAGAAAATTATGCCAGAGGTCTTCTCCCAGTATAATTTAATCTAGTATATGATATTTTAATTTGTTTCCTATAAATATTCAGTATACGAGATACACTCGTATATACAAAGTATTAAACTATGTAAATTAAAAAATATCTTTAAAGCTTTAAATACTTGCCAGCGATTGGGACTGAAGTTTTACAAGAATAATGTTGCTATATGAGCAACACATTTTGCTGACTGAATGCAATGATGCATCTTTGCTTGCCTTAAGTAGTACTGTGATAACAATTCTATGCGATGAAAGATGCACTTAGCCTGCTGTAAGTAAATAGAACTGGATTTTTTGGCGATATAAGGTACACTCAGCTTAAAGGAACTATATTTGTAGTCAATGAAAGGTGCATTTAGTTGCTTTGAAGTAAAAAGTACTGTATTTGTAGTCAATGAAAGGTGCATTTAGTTGCTTTGAAGTAAAAAGTACTGTATTTGTAGGTGATGAAAGGTACATATAGTTGGTCTGAAGTAAAAAGTACTATATTTGTAGGTGATGAAAGGTGCATTTAGTTGTTTTGAAATAAAAATTACTGTATTTGTAGATGATGAAATGTGCATTTAGTTGGTTTGAAGTAAAAAGTACTGTATTTGTAGGTGATGAAAGGTGCATTTAGTTGTTTTGAAGTAAAAATTACTGTATTTGTAGGTGATGAAAGGTGCATTTAGTTGGTTTAAAGTAAAAAGTACTGTATTTGTAGGTGATGAAAGGTGCATTTAGTTGTTTTGAAGTAAAAAGTACTGTATTTGTAGGTGATGAAAGGTGCATTTAGTTGGTTTGAAATAAAAAGTTCTATATTTGTAGGTGATGAAAGTGCAGTTAGTTGGTTTGAAAGAAATTATATCGTATTTCTAGGCAATGAAAGTGCAGTTAGTTGGTTTGAAAGAAATTATATCATATTTCTAGGCAATGAAAGATGCACGTAGCCTGCTGTGAGTAGATAGAACTGGATTTTCAGGCGATAAAAGGTACACGTAGTCGGCTTAAAATAAATAGAACTATATTTCTAGGCAATGAAAGGTGCATTTAATTGGTTTGAAATTAGAAGTCATCAAACGGCTTGAAATAAATGGTGCTGTTTGGAAGAAATGGTACCGTATTTCTAGACAATGAAAGATGCACTATCTATATAAGTCGGTTTTATATAGATAGTATTTACTGTAATTCTATTTCTATTTCTATTACTAAGCAATAAATTATGCACTTAGTAGGTTTGAAATAAATAGTACCAATGAATAGAGAACACTCTGAGAAGGTCCTCAGACCCCGAGTTAAAAACTTTACGCTAAAAATTATATAAGCGGCTAGACACCAGGCTGCGTTATGTCGCTGATAGTATTTTTATTGATAGTACTTATTGCATTTCTAGGGGATGAAAGGTGCACTTAATCGTTTTGAAATAGGTAGTATACTGTATTTCTAGGCAATGAAAGATGTATTTTGTGTGTTAGTTATACATGTTACTATATTTATATGTAATAATCAATTTACTTAATCTTTAGGTACAGATTGTCCTGTTTTTGCAGCCAGTAAGCCTAACTTTATGTTTTAAGTTCCACTGAGAACGAGAATCGATCCATACTCTCGAAGTGTCGTGTCGCCTTTTGTCTTTGTACACTCAAATATGGCAAATGTCCGAATAAACAGTAATATTTCATCATTATAAAAAAATTTCAAACAGTAACGTCCATAGTTTGTGCTAGGTAGACTAATAGGCCTAAAGTCCATGGAATCGGCGTTAACGGTAATGGTTAAAGCCACGGCAGTAACTGCGTTGCATCCTCCTGAAGGTGAGCACTTCGGAGATGCAACTGACCGTTGCCTTAGCCACATCGGCCACCGAGTCCTGCAAGTATTTAGTCGATTAGTTATAGATGCACTGTATTTGTAGGCAATGTAACATGTACTTAGTCTTTTAGTTATAAATTGTACTGGATTTGCAGAAAATAAAAGATGTACTTAGTCTGTTAATTATAATAGATAGTACTCTATTTGTAATAAAAGTTATACTTAACCAGTTACTTACAGAGATGGTATTGCAATCGTTAGAAATAATAGTTGCACTTAGTTATAAATGGTACTGTATTTGTAGGCAATAAAAGTTGTAAATCAGTTAGTTATAAATGGTACGGAATTTGTAGGCAATAGTAGATGTACTTAGTTCGTTAGATGTACAAATAGATGGTACTCTACTTGTAATAAAAGTTATATTTAACCATTTACTGAGATAGATGACACTGGATTTGTAGGCAATAAAAGATTACTTAGTCTATTAGTTATAATATATGGTACTCTATTTTTAATAAAAGTTATACTTAACCAGTTACTTATACAGATGGTATTGCAGTCGTAGGGAATAATAGTTGTACTTAGTTATAAATGGTTCTGTATTTGTAGGCAATAAAAGTTGTACTTTAGTTAGAGTTATAAATGATACTGGATTTGTAGACAATAAAAGATGCACTTTGTTAGTTGTAATAGATAGCACTCTGTTTGTAATAAAAGTTATACTTAACCAGTTACTTATATAGGTGGTGTAGCAATCGTAGGGAATAATAGTTATACTTAGTTATAAATGATACTGTATTTGTAGGCAATAAAAGTTATACTTAATCAGTTGAAATAAATGGTACTGGATTTGTAGGCAATAAAAGATGTACTTAGTCTCTTAGTTATAATAAATCGTACTCTGTAATAAAAGTTATATTTAACAATTTACTTATGTAGATGGTTACACTGTATTTATAGGCAATAAAGGTTGTATTAATTAATTATGAATGGTACTGGATTTGTAGGCAATAAAGGATGTACTTAGTCTGTTAGTTGTAATAGATGATACTCTGTTTGTAATAAAAGTTATATTTAACCATTTGCTTACGTAGATGGCACTGTATTTGTAGTCAATAAAAGTAGTGCTTAATTAGTTATAAATGGTACTGGATTTGTAGGCAATAAAAGTTTTACTTAGTTATAAATGGTACTGGATTTATACCACAGGCAATAAATGATGTACTTAGTCTGTTAGTTATAGATGGTACTGGACTTGTACACAATTAAAACAGTCTGAGCGGAAAGTGACGACATAACCTACAAGAGAAAGTTTCTGCCGCTGTTCATATGCAACACTATCCTGCCAAGCTGTTTGCCAGTTGCCACTACTGCCGCTAGCTTCCCTCATTCCCTCTGCCTTTCTGCCTGTTGTATACAGTAGATAGCCTAGGCCTACACTTTTATTTCTGCTTACGTAATACAACTGCCAGATGCGTCGATGTTGGAGCTTGCATGCTTTTACACTTTCTCACTTTACAAAGAAAGTGAAAGTATGGTGACCGTGAAAAATTCTGGATCTTGAGATTTTAACGGACCGTTTAAGCCCAGAAAGTGGTTTTTCTTTGGATGCTGCGTATCAGAGAGGGCGAACGAGCGCCAGCGTGCGTGCGTGCGTGATTTTCGTTAAAAACTAAAGTAATACCGATGATGAAACTTACTATGTGAGTTTCCACTGAATTGACACTCAACGTTGGAGACTACATTAATTGATTGTTTAATGAAATTTGCACGTAGATCTGGTGTTGTCTCACAACTTTCTCTTCCCAAAACAACTTTTTCAAACCCATTTTTGTTCAAAAATCTGTCAGTTTTGACGTTTATGATTGCATTTTCAAATGTATTCTACAAATTCTCAAACAAAATATAGAAGTCGTTATATCCCAAAAATCGAGTTCACGAACTACTGAAAAAAAGTAATTAAAAAAAATCGTTTCATTAAATTTTGATCATATAGGACAGGGTTTCCCAACCGGTGGTACTTGACAGTGTCAAAAAAATTTTTGAAGTTATTTAATAGCTCTTTTAAAAAGTTCTATTTTTCAAATACGGGCAGAAAGGTACTTAAACGTGTGACTGTGTATTTATAGAACTGTATTGCTTTATTTTACTTAGCTACTCCAGCTAAGTATTCCACTGCATTTCCCTTCATATTTCCCTTTTTAAGTATAAAACTAGGTGGAACCAAAATTGTTAAGTAACTTGACTTTGTAATATTTGCCTAGAATATATTGGAGCCTAGAGGAAGGGATAATACATCCTCAGGCGCTGAAGTTCCAACAAACCACTAGCTCACTGCTGAAAATCCCTAGGGTCTTGGAAACCAAAAACCCTAGCTTCCTACTAGCAAGTTCCTCACAATCATGAATTATTTGTCCTGCAGTTTCCTGCTCTTTCCTGCACAACCTATACACGGTTTCTCCATGGTACATACCTATCTTTTTCATATGCACGCAAAGACCCTGTAATGCCCTGTAATGAGCCCCATGATCTTCCCGAGTTGTGCTCTGCCCAGGACATCTGCCGCCCCTTTAAGTCCTCATGAAACTTTGCTTAAGAGACGTTTACTATGGGAATGCCCATGAACGTTATCACATCCGATCTGGTGTTGATTAGTAATCCACCTATTAGTAACAGAGAGATCCCTATAGCCGGCTCAAGTCCGATGAACTCAGATGCAGATCCCAGTCCAGCCAGTCGGTCTGCCTCGTTGCCTAAAATACTTTGCCTAACTTTTATTTCTACGAAAATAACATTTTGTGTGATCTTTCTGTTGAGTGAGTGTAAATAATATAAAAATCAACCTTGCGGTGACTGAAGCACAAGAAAGTCTGTTATGGCTTACATTTTATATCAGTACAAAATGATGATGTTACATATGTATTTACCTTATTACCAAACAAAACCCACATATCACACTCAGAAAATTTCAAAACCAATCATTTCGCACCGAATTTTCGTAAAAACGTTCTCCGGACCCCCCACTCTATTGTGAGCATTCCATACCTTCTTCCAATTTTTTTTTTTTTTTTTTTTTTTTTTTTTTTTTAACGTCCGACTATTGTACACACTTGGGCTAATGTAGACGATGGGATGATTTATAGCGTATGAAAATTCCAGCCTTGGCCAGGAATCTAACCCGGGTCCTCGGGGTGAAAGCCCAATACGTTATCAACTAGGCCACCGAGGCGGCTTACCTTTTTCCAAACAACAGTATTTAGGTGGGGTAAATTAGCAGTAAAATGTCAATGATGGAGAGGTTGGGGAGAAAACGGATATTAAAATCTCTCTCTCTCTCTCTTTCTCTCTCACTTTCTCTTTCTCCCTTTCTCTCTCTCCCTCTCTCTCTCTCTCTCTCTCTCTCTATATATATATATATATATATATATATATATATATATATATATATATATATATATATAAATTTTGAACTAGTTGGCAATTTAAAAATTGTATTTATATTGGTATAGTAGTATAAATATTAAAACTGGTATTAATAAATGTTAGAGATATCAGAAATCCTAAAGTGAACGTATTTAAAGCTATGTTTTGTTTTGTGTTCAGTTAAATGAACAGAATTTTAGTTATCATCAGAAGCCAATTTTGTTTATTGTGCAAACCATTTTCTTCATAAACGTCATTTTTTATGTTATAAATTAGTACCCAAAGAACGACATTTTAAAGAGAATTAATGAATAGATTTTGATGACATATTTAATGTTTATTAATACATACTCTAATCGCAAAAATGGAAAATTTCTACAAAACGTAATTTTTCAGGAGACAGAAAAAACACCTAACAAAAACACGTAAAAACAAAACAAAAATACCTTTTAAATTATTTTAATGGTTGTCTTATTAAGGCTTAATTTTTTTACATTTTGAATGTAGGTCTAGTAGTAGTTAAAAAATGGTACAGCCATTGGGCAGCCACTGTCGACAGAAGCGTTAGCTTCTTAACACACACACACACACACACACACACACACACACACACACACACACACACACACATATATATATATATATATATATATATATATATATATATATATAACGTCTCGAGAATATAAGAAAAATAAAATCAAACGCACGTGTTATTACTGAATATAAACCGTATACCACTGAACTGTTGCTGCTGGCAATATACACAATGTTTACAACATCATTACATGCGCGCGCGACAAGAACATGAGAAGAAGAAAAGTGGAGAGAGAGAGAGAGAGAGAGAGAGAGAGAGAGAGAGAGAGAGAGAGAGAGAGAGAGAAGAGAGAGATAGTGAGAAGCACGCTGTATGTACATACAGGCACAAAACATACATACGCGCGCGACCAACTCAATGGAACCGGCAGACGAAAGAAAGGAGAAGAGGTGAGAACTGGAGGGGTCTGTGTAATACTTCCCCTACTCGCGTTACTTACGCTTCGTAAGCCTACTCGAGGAAACCGAATCACTCCATGGTAACAAATACAAAGTGCAAAACGCGGTTCAATACAAATACAAAATTAACGCTTCAAATATAATGTTATGTTCTCTTTTTGCGGTTAGCGATTCATATATGACTAACATGTCTTAACTGATTCATAATCGCCGAGCAGGTAACTTATAAATTTGGTCAGTAGGCTAGTTTAATTTTATAATATAGAGATTCCTTAAGAAGGGATTTTACAAAATTCAACACCTATGGGAAAAAGAGGGAATACAATTTTCTGTTGGAAAAATAATTTTTTGGCTGGATTTTCTTGAGTAGCGTAAATATGATAACACAAATAATGAACGTTCAGCACTGTCCAAAATTGAACATCCCAGGTGTTAATTTTTTTTTTTTTTTTAAGGAAAACACACATTGAGACTATTATCGCCTCTCTAAATGTAAGTGTGAAAGTAAAGTGTAGGTTGTAAGTGTAGTGTAAATGTAAGGTTTAAAGTCGTAAGTGTAGTGTTGCAAGTGTAAGTGTGTGTTAGACTCGAGTACCACGAGGAACGTCTAAATCTTCTCAATAGGTGCAGCTAGTCTGCACCCCTTGCGGGGACTAGGTGTTTAAAAACGACTGTATGTAAAATAACATTTTCTGAGTGACTGGTTCAACCATCGTTGAGCCGAAACCTCTGAAGCTATAAATTAATTTTAGTCTGTTTCATTTTATAAAGTAGAGGCTCACTATGAAGGCATTTCCAAAAATTTAACCCTTAAAGGTGTAAACACGTTACTATTGTAAAAAATAATTTTGTGAACGATTTTTCTTGAAACTTGTATAATCACTCTACAGCACAAATAATGAATCACAAATTTCAGCATTTTCCAAAATTCAGCCCCTAAAATGTTTCGAAAAACATAATAAGCGAAAAATCAAACGAATTGTGTAAGTTCGCCTACGTTTAATATATATAATGTTATTGCAGATTTAATCATTTCAGCTTAATCGATAGATCAAGAAAAAATATATTTTTTTCATTCGAAAATGTTATAGTTTTTCTTTCAAAGAGTGGTCACAAGACTTCCATTACGGTACCGTATCTCTAAAACGGCAATATCTAAAAGCTAAACTTTTGCCTGAAGGTTCGGGTCGTACAAGAAAGGATTTCAAAGATCGACAAGAAGTGGGTTAAATCTGTTTTATACGCTTTCAATAAAAATCAATAAATCCACGTAAAAATTCCACCAGGATATTGATTTTATAGGTTTGTGTGCATTAATTCGAATATACAAAAGCAACGATTATTTTTATCGTCCACACGATCGAAGCCGCGGTTAACTGCTAGTAATACATTAGTGACATAATACCGTGTGCTGTGTAATGTATGTCAGATTGTCAGTGCACTGTTCATGGTGCCAATGGTTGCTGCTTACTTCGCAGTAGTTATAGGTTAAACTATTATTTCTCAATAATAGGCTACTTTATTTCAGCTACCAATTGGTAATACGTTGTAGAAATTGGTGATTTGAGTAATACGTGATTGATTTATACATACCAGACATGGACCGGGCTAGAAAATACTGTAGGTGATATAGGATATATGGGTGCTGTTTATAAAACAAAAGTACATGTACAAGTCTTGCAAGTTTTAATATTATAAATACTATGAAACGAAGTGTTATGTTTTAAAAAGAATTAAAAATTTTAAAAAATCACTACACAAATTAATATAACAGGCAACATTTTTTTAAACATACAGTACTTTAATTGTTTTAACTACATTCGTTTACCTTTGCAGTATCTATACTAATGTAATATAATTTGAGTGATTTCTTTGTACAACTAGTTTCGATATTATTATTATTATTGTTATTTTAAGGCAAAAAACACATTGAAGCTATTATCGCCTCCATAAATGTAATTGTGAATGTAAAGTGTTAAAGTCGTAAGTGTAGTGTTGTAAGTGTAAGTGTGTGTTAGACTCGGGTACAGTGAGGGTCGTCTAAATCCTCTCAATAGATGCAGGTAGTCTACACCCCTTGGGGGTTTTTCTTAAATCACTATACAGCACATTGCATAGAGTGATTCGGGAAGTAGTCAGTTTTCAGCAATAGGTTACTGGAATAACAGTTATTTCGCTGTGTTAGTTTGACCCAATCACACTTCGAAGTGGATTTCCCACTACACTTCACTGTGCACAGTTAAAGTTCATCATTATTGCAGTGATTATAACGTTACGTGCGTAGCAGTGATTTTTATTAGTAGCCTATTATTTGTAAATGTGCAGTGTTTTCTTACATAGAGCATTACGTAGCACATTACATAGAGCGATTGGGAAATAGTTGGTTTTCAGCACTAGGCTACTGGAATAACAGTTATTTCGCTGTGTTAGTTTGACCCAATCACACTTCGAGGTGGATTTCCCCACTACAATTCACTGTACACAGTTAAATATTCATCATTATTGCAGTGATTATAACGTTACGTGAGTAGCAGTTATTTGTATTAAGAGCCTATTATTTGTAAACGCGCAGTATTTTCTTAAATATCTGTACAGCACATTGCATAGAGTGATTTGGGAAATAGTCGGTTTTCAGCACTAGGCTACTGGAATAACAGTTATTTCGCTGTGTTAGTTTGACCCAATCACACTTCGCAGTGGATTTCCCCACTACACTACACTGTACACAGTTCAGCGCACAACAGCAGGCAGCCGTGGCAGAAGTGGGTCAGGCAGGCTCGGTCATTGCCCGCGATAACTTGCCGAGCCAAACAAGCTCTGCCTAGTCATTTAATTTTGCCAGATTTTTTTTTCATTTGAACAATTACGTTCGCGCATTTCGATTGGCGCTAAACAGACGTTTGAAAATGTTTAGCGAGATATACAGAACAATACATAACCTCTTATTGCTTAGCGTTTTTAAATATAACGTTGCAAATATTCAGTTATTTTTTCTGGAAGTATTGTATAAATTACCAGTATTTTTTTATGTAAATGCTGTTGAATTTTTTTAATCTTAGTACCGTGTGACTCATACATTTTATATTTAGAATATTTGGGAAGAAATAAGTACGAATATTTTTTTATAAGTAGATCAATGTTTATATATTGTGCAACAAAATAAACATTTGAAAGGTTTTATTTACGTAAATAAACAAATCTACTTTTATAATACGTATAAGAGAAAGTAACTGATATTTGGCATTATTTTGCTTATAAATTCCCCAGTACGTCTCAATTATTCATTCCCATTTGGTTTCCCTGCAGGGGGTGCATACTAGCTTCACCTATTGAGAGGGTTTTTTTATACGTCCCTCACTGGTCTAAACCTCACTTATACTTACAACACTACACTTATGACTTAAAACTTTACACTCACACTTACATTTAGGGAGGCGATATAGCCTCAATGTGCTTTTCGCCTTAAAATACAAAAAAAATCCCATTTGATTTGTCTTTAAATTTTTAGGTATATCCATATGGCCCGTTTTAAACGCGTTTTTCTAATTAAAACTAATTTTTCCCAAACATGAGACTCACTAAGAAAACTTTTTTGAGCCAGAAATTGTATATTCCAATTTTATGTTGAAGTATACACAATGAGGTCGTTTAATATTACAGGACTGGATTTATCGTTATCATATGGCTCTTGTTAAACGTGTTTTCTAATTAAAACGATTTCCCCCAAGATGTGGCACACAAAGATCCATTTTTCGAACCAGGAAATATAGTTTATTTCAATATTATATCCAAATATATGTGTAGTATAGCCATTAAGGTTACAGCTTACTGTAGTTTCTTTTGCCGTACGAAAGACTTCCAGTTTTGTGTGTAGCCTACAACTTGGAATTGATAATTTTTTAATATGTTTTTTGTCAACTTTTACAGCATTTTAAGATTTGTTCTGTTACGATTGTGTATTATTAGATGCTGATTTGATTCAAACTTAACACAAAAATCAGTTTGAGTATAACTGTTTACTACTGCTTGACTAACCAGTTGGTTTTTCAGCTTGACTAAATTCTCCCAAACAATTATCAGTGATAGATGTGGCTAATATCGGTCTTCGAACTGCGCAATTCGAGGTCATAGGTTTGGAACTTGCAGTTACTGCCGTAAACTACCCTTTCGTTAACGCCGATCGTCGTCCTCAACTGGCATAGTACGGCCATTAAGAGGGAAAATCAGCAAGGTCTGTTTCAAAATTGCATTGTAAAATTGGTACGTTTTTGGAAAATCTGATTTCACCAACATCAGCGTTAAAATATGCATTTAACCGCCAATATTGTGACATATTGTATGTTACACACACACACACACACACACACACACACACACACACACACACACACACACACACACACACAAATTGTTGAAAGTATTTCTGCAAAGTATAATTTACTGATATTATTTATTACACGCGCAGATCTTATAGGAATGTTGTGTGCAAAAATAGTTGAATATTCTGACGACAGATAGTGTTAGGAGTGGTTTCGTTGTATAAGGCGCATGACTGCATGTCGGCGAATATACTAAAGTATCTTAATCATATTATAATTCTGAAAGTTTGTGTTTGTTATTCAACACTCTTTAACTACTGGACCGATTGAGATAAAATTTGAAATGAACGTGGTTTAGGTACCTGAGATAGACATAGATGTATTCCCGTTTTTAAAATTTGAATCCCTGTTATTAAGTATTACAAAATTATTGTTAATGCCCTTTATTGTTGTTGTAAGTGTGTTAGACTGGGATACCGCGAGAACGTCTAAATCCTCTCAATAGGCGCAGCTAGTCTGCACTCCCCTGCGATCGTGTGTGTGTGTGTGTGTGTGTGTGTGTGTGTGTGTGTGTGTGTGTGTGTGTGTCTGTGGCAATTTGAGTAACGACGTGTATACTTGACGCACACGCACGCACGCGGAAAGTATTATGTACGCCGTTGATCCTTCTTCCAAAATAGTCTATAAACACCATGTAGTTATCCAAAGGACTAGTCTCCAAATGTTGATTTCTGTAGTAATCACCGATGTTGTTGAATTTTTGATATAGTGTCTAAATTACTTTTTTCTTGGTCCAATTTCGTTAGGTTGATTAAGAATTGTGGCTGTTGACTTACTTGAAGATGTAGTTAATTCAAAGACATCTAAGAATCGCAGACGTCCATGTGTCATGTCTGAGGGCTTGTAGTGATATTGGATTTTGCGGAACGCGTGATGCCAGGAACAAGTTTATATTGATATATAACAGTATATTTTGTGCGTTGCAAGTCTCATATTAAATTAATTATAATTAAAAATTACTGCGTTTCCGCCCGGGATCAAATCGGTAACCTTATGCCTGTGAGACGCGTGTCATAACCACTATACTACGAAGAAGTTTGACCCATTTAAGTATATGAATTCAATAGTTAATTAAATTTTCATAGTTACAGTTTATTAAAAGATCAGTTGTTTTATATTAATTCGTAAAGATCAGCTGATTTCATTGAACAGCTGGTAGGCTATAATAAGCTTTAGGTTATGTTGTTAAAAAATAGCTATGTTAATTTTTCGAACATGTTATCGTAATTCAATTAAAAAAGAAGAGAAAACATGATAGATGGTTTTTATTTTTGGTTCAATAACAGATTTTTGTTTTTGTTTTTGATGATTGACATAGTTGTTTATTTTTGGTAGAAATAGATATCTTGACGTGTAGTTAGTATATTTTATATATATATATATATATATATATATATATATATATATATATATATGAAGGCGAAGAGCACATTGAGGCTATTATCACCTCCCTAAATGTAAGTGTGAGTGTAAAGTGTTAAAGTCGTAAGTGTAGTGTTGTAAGTGTAAGTGTGTGTTACTCGAGTACCGCGAGGGGCATATAAATCCTCTCAATAGCTCTTCTGCACCCCCTGCGGGGATATATATATTTCTAATACAGCCAAATATGGGTACATTTTCGGTGTCCATATTATTAAATTTTCGGAATCTCCAACGCAGTATACTTAACAGCTGTTCGTCTTGCCAGATTGTATTGCTATAGACGTTTCGCAATCAAGGTTATGGTAACTTATTTATTCCAACGAGCAACAGATTTTGAATGAACTTAAATTCTTACAATTACTGTCTAAACCTAAGAATTTAATTTTACCTAATTCTGAATTAACATTAACATTACTCTTGGAATTATAGTTACGAGCCTTGATTCATATTTGGTTGGGCAGAAAATAACTTGTAAATATTACAGTCATAGGGCATATCACGGTTAGCAAATATTTGTTAATTATTTGATGAAAGAGACTTTGACCATTTATCATGTTCAAATATTTGTCAAAGTTTTATCAAAGAATGCATATTATATTTTCAAATTTCTTTGATCAGCTGGGTTAATAACTAGATATACTTTGGGGTTATGTTTACTTAAGTACCACAATCTGTAACGGATCGAATAACGTTGACTTGTTAACTGATGCATTAAGCGCTCATCTTGCTATGGCGAAACTAAATAAAAAGAAAGGACAACGAAATAACCAGTTTAGATTCGAGCATGATGAGTTTGTACCAAAGGAGAAAGATAGTAGATCTAAATGCCACTGTTATTAAAGAATTTCATTTGTAAGATCGATTTTCATATAGACTATTTTTAAAAATGTGTGTGTTTTTGCAAGCATAGTGTGGATATTCCACAAACACTCTTCTTTTTCGTATTGTAGAAGTAATGTTTTTACTGCTTAAAACCCGTTTTAAATTGTATGCAACGAAAGGAACGGAAGTAATAATGTGACACTAACAGGAAATGACGAAATTTTAAGGTTATACTTTCGTATTTTTAAAATCTTTGTCAAAGACTCATCAAAGTTTTATAAAAGGTTCATCGAAGAACCGTTACATGTATTACATCAAAAAACCCTAATCAAAGAAATTTTTACGTTTTTGTGATAGTGTGATATACCCATTAACAACATATACTAATGTGTAATTAATTATGTATGTCTATATTTTTCTAATTCTACAGACACGTTACAAACAACAATTTGTCTTTTAATTCTTTTAAAATTATCTCAAATTACATTTACTAACTTATTAAATTCTACGATAATTTGTACTAATTGAATATTGAGATACAATTTGATTTGCAATATTCAATGGATTATTTCTTATCTCATAATATTTTTTACCGTCATAAACATATAAATTTCCAGTAATTGCTTTTACTATCATAGGCCATCATCAACAGTACTTTTAATACTATTATTAATTTTATTTTCTACATAAATTAATTCTAACTTTTCTTTAATAACATCTGTTTGTATGTTTAAAGTCTCTATCTTTACTACCATTGTCAGTTACAAATATTTCCATTTATTCGTGCCTTAACAGTTAACACAACCCACGTTAAAATAATTGAGTACATATTGATAGTAAAATTTCAGATTATTTACTTGAGTTAAAATTTCTTCTAAAGCAGAATAATGTAAAATGTATGATAAGAGGACTTCAGTTTTACTAAGCCTAGATCGATCGGGATTACGCCTGGATTTTGCGTGATGTCTTTCATTTCGATTGTTCCCGTGACGGGAGGGAGGGACAGGAGGGACGTGGAACAGGATTTATAGAAGGAACATTAGACTGCGGAATTTTATTGATTTTCTTTGGCCTTTTAATTTTTGACAGGTTCATTTTCTCTTCGATCTTTCTTAAATTTTTGCAATTGATTTTTGCAGTTAAATTTTGCAAATTTAATTCTTGATTTACTGGAACGTGGAACAGGATTTATAAGAGGATAAGATTGTGGAATTTTATTGATTTTCTTTGGCCTTTTAATTTTTGACAGGTGTATTTTCTTTTCGATCTTTCTTAAATTGTTGCTGTTTTTAATTTTTGATTTACTGGAACGTGGAACAGGATCTATAAAAGGATTATTAAATTGTGGTATTTTATTGATTTTCTTTGGCCTTTTAATTTTTGACAGGTTGATTTTCTGTTCGATCTTTCTTAAATTTTTGCAGTAATCCATGATTTACTGAAGTAACTTCTTTATTATATTTGTTTCCAGTTTTATTTTGCACGACTTTCTACTAAAGCTGAAGTCATCATGTAGCCCACAGTCTTGGCATAAATAAACATTTGATGTAATTTCGAATACCGATTCTCTTCTGAATTTCCTTTTAGCTAAAATATTCCCTTTGATGTTTTGATTTGTTTCCCAGTTTATATATTTTTTGTGCACTTTCTCTGTGATTGGTGACATAATCATTCATAACTTCTTTTCTACGTCAATATCTAAAAGTGATTTAAAACTTATGTGTTCGTTTAATGCTTCAGGTAGATTTAATTTTTTTATGGAATGTATGCTGTTGTTGTAAGAAATTATAACTTAGCATAATTTACTTTATTTTCAATTGTTTCATTGTAAAATTGGGTTTGGTTATTTGAGTCACCTTACGTGCTCTGACAGTGAGGAATGCAATACTTCTCCTATTCCGCTTGAGTGTGGGTGTTGTGTGCTTATAAAATGCATTTTTATTTTATGTAGATCCGTCATTGCTTTGACTAACCTGTTATTAAATTCCACGCCGTTGTATAACTTCTTCACCGTGATGAGAAAAGACATGTAAGAGCTTGTTGGGAATTTCGATTGCTTGTTGCAACTGCAATATAATACACTTAAGCGTATCTAAGGAAACGTTTTGACATGCAAAAAAAAGTTCAATTTTGTCGACGTAGAATTTTTGTAGTGGTCTCGAAGCTGTTGACTTTGAAATCATTTCTGCCTTAAGTGTGTCCTTTCATGTTTTGTTTTTAAACAAATGTTGCAGTTTTTTACAAAATTTTATATTTGACCAATAATGTCTCTTTTTATTTGTTCGTGCTTCTACTGAATTCCACGACGGCTGGTGTTTCACACAGGATAATTTTATATAATTTCCTTGGAAATCTGTTATGTCTTTAATTTTGTCGTACATTTAGCCAAGCAAGTTGCGAATTTTTCGTGAACATTTTGAAAATAAATAAATAATTTTTTTAATCATATATTTTTCCCTTTAAGAAAAAGGTTATTTTAAGGCGAAAAGCACTTTAAGGCTATTATCGATTCCCTAAATATAAGTGTGAGTGTAAAGTGTTAAAGTCGTAAGTGTAGTGTTGTAGGTGTAAGTGTGTGTTAGACTCGGGTACCGTGAGGGACGTTTAAATCCTCTCAATAGATAAGAAAAGGGGAAATAGTATAAAAGTCAGTTAAATATTTTTAACTTACTTATACACACTTTTATTTTTTTCTTCTGAAATATAAAGAGTTTTTTTATTTCATTTTTTTTCTCAAACACGTTCGTCCTAGATAGATGCATGTAGTAGTTCCAGTAAGTCTCAAAGCCCAGCACGGCTGCATTGTCCTATCGCCCTGTTCACTTTATTTCGGTAATATCTTTTGTGTGTAACTTCACAGTTGGCAATGAATTTTTGTGAAATTAAAGAACATATTTCTTGAGATATGTTCAATTTTCTATTTTTTATGCGGTCGAGGGAACACTTAAAACGTTTAAGCCGTCCGCCCTACAGCGACCCCTACTTTGTAAATTAAGGGACAGACTTGGTTGTGTTATATTGTTTTTGATCGGAAAAACTTAATAAAATAGGTCTCAGAATCTGTAATATTTTATACCTGATAAAAAAGAGAAGAATTGATCTTCAAAAATATATTTTTTACGTTTCCAGTAATATAACTTCGTTAAAATTTAATTTACATTAAATTTTCAAATAAAACTTATAGATAATTTAATTGAATAACATGAGTATTCTAAAAAAATAGAAACTTAAGAATTTAAAATTTTAATAAAAATACAATGTACCCGAATGTGGAAGGTTTTATTTTAGTTATAACGAAACAAAGTTATAATTTTTAAGTTGATTTTTTTATTTAGACTATTTGTTTTTTTAAAGCTTTGATTGGATATTAATAAAAATAATTAATTCTTTTTTTTTAGTACTATTAATAACTTTGTTTTATTTAGAATCTAGGAATCTGACACTTTTAATTTTTAATAAAATTTCAAATACCATGTTCGTATTTTTTTCATTCGTAACACTTCTGTATAAGTTTTACTTGAAAATTTAGTGCATTTAACAAAGTTACTTTACATCAAACGTTATATTTTGTAGCAATTTGTTAAATATGATTTTTAACGCCAGATATCTCAAACTTTTTATGGTACAGTTCTGGGAGCTGTTTTATTACGTTTTTCGGGTCAAAACCATGTAAAACCACCAAATCCGTCTCTTAAATTTACTGTGTAAGGTATTCAGTACGGCTTCATTCAAACAGAGGAGCAGCAGCAATCAACGTTTTCGGATCCATGCTTGTATGAACGGGTTTTCTTTTGCTTTCACTGGTACATGTCCTGAAAGTTGTTGCATTCTTCGTGATATAGGCCCTACACTGTTTTTTTGCGATGCCAAAGGAAAGTTGGAAAAAATATTTTATAGACTACCTGGGGTAGGGTACCGCACTCAAATTAAGTTCAAACTCAAGCTCAAACTCAAGTTAAGATATATTGTTACCCACTAAAAAAAAACATCAAAAGCATTCCTCTTCTGTAAACCCCCCCTCCCCTACGGAACCTCCGCCAGGCATTACTTCGTGGGAAGGTGGACTGGCTGACCGCCTACTCTTCTACAGCGTTGGCTCTCCTTTCTCGATCCTCAGCCCTCAACCTCTTCATGACAACTGCAGCAAATCCTGCAATGGCCCTCCAGTTGGCCTCTTAAGCCATTATTGTCGCAACCAAACTTTCCGGTGTAATGCTGCCTCCCAGATATGTTTGCAGCTTCATCCTTTCCTGGTCGAATCTCCGACACCGGAAAACACATGCTCCGCATCTTCCTCCACTGCTGGAAGACAGAGGGGACAAGCCGAGTCTGCTTCCAGCCTGAAACGGAACAAGTAAGCTCGGAAGCAACTGTGCCCAGTGAGAATCTGTGTGAGATAGAAATCCACCTCCCCATGCTCCCTGTTGCACCAATCCTGGATGTTACCTATGAGTTGGTATGTCTATCGTTCATTTGTTGAGTCGTCCCACTGTCGCTGCCATGTCTCCAGGGTCCGATTTCGCTACTCTGTAATTGCCATTGTATGACTATACCGCGGCTCAGCACTTCGCTTGCGCCAGTAGAGCCTCGCTCTTTCATCAGCCATCAGCTGATATACACTGTGTGTGTGTGTGTGTGTGTGTGTGTGTGTGTGTGTGTGTGTGTGTGTGTGTGTATGTGTGTTTGTGCGCGCACGCGCGCGCGTGTGCGTGTAACACTTTTTCAAAACGTTCTCAGAAAAGTTTAAAACTTTCTTTAAAAAGTGCAAATATTGTGCTTCAAATTCCGGTGTAATTGCGACTTCACGTTTTAGTGGAAGCTACTGTTTTCATAACTGATTCTTGTGCCAAATGTGAATCAAAACGTAATAAAATTGTGAACAATACAGTAACACAAACACATCGGTACCTCAATTATATATATATATTATTATTATCTGCGCATAGACCCTGTTGGATCACGCAAAGCACTCCGACTCATGTCTTGTTCCTTCTAATCCTCCACACCTCCCTCATCCTGTCCCCATGGATCCTCTTCCGCTCCTCCGTCCATTTTACCCCTGCTCTCTTTGGGATTTCATTCTCTGGGACCTTCCAACCGAGCATCTTTCTCCTGTATGCGCGCCTGTCTTCAACATCTGTTGAGTCTATTCCTGCGTCATGTAGGTCTATTCTGACTTGTGCGATATATATATATATATATATATATATATATATATATATATATATATATATATATTAGTATATATTTTTATATATTATAAATTGTGACGAACCTAAGAAAGTTTACCGAGTCAATTTCAAGAGCCCGGTTCTAGTAGCCTACTACCATGATTGCTCTTCCAATTTCCAGTTTTATTCAGACTTGGCATAAAAATCGATTTAGATCATAGCGAAGTGCGTTTGTTTCAAAATGCGGCAATTCCAAATCGTAAAAACAAATTATAACTTTTTTTTCGAAAATCTTATTTCAACACCGAAACCAGCATAAAAAATCTGCGTAAATTTGCATTTTATATTCCATTGAAAATACGAAATTAACCTAACAAGTGCCAAGTTTTCATGTTACTATTTTCCGTGTAATTAAAAATATTGATTTATACAGGTTTAACGTCGATTATGATAATGGTAATCATCACATTCTTAAGTAAGGTTATAAAAAAAAATGGTTGTACCAGAAATTCGATTCCATCACGACATGTTACTTGATTTACTTTGTACGACTGTTAAGGTGTTCGGTCTTTTGATTGTCGGGTCAAAGAACTCTGAAATGATAAAAGAAATAGGAAGTTTGCAATCGTAGCTTGAATGCCGTAAGGCGTAAGGTCAACAAGATAAAGGCATATAAAAAGAAACTTTCAGTTAATATATTTAAAAAAGTTATTGCAATAAAACGGAAATGTAAGAGTGACAATTTGTTTTAGATTAGGTAAAGGAAGTAATTAAACAATATAAACAAATGCAAATAACGATTACGTAAGTTACGGTATGTGGAATTGATTCTGTCTTAAATGTCCGTGCCTAGTACCTGCTACCTAGTACCTAAGATACAGATTACCTGTAGGCACTTCATAATCCCAAGTCATCACAGTGTATGAAATAACTACACTCTCCAGTCTACAGTATACGTAAATACATGACCACTTATTGGCTGCATTACGTAATTAATGAAACTCGTACGTTTCCGTAAACGTTCGGGCGTTGCCGTTATACATAGTAGTGGGACAACAGCCGGCAGGTCATTGACCCTCCTTAGTCTCTGGTTCGATAAAAAAAAACACCAGTTTCGCCGTAAGTTTTGCCGTTACTGGTTGGGTTCTTTACGTTTCGTTAAGCGATACAATTATTTTAAAATTCGCGCAATATTACGAGTGTGGTTTTTGTGTTGTGTTCAGTGTGGTCGAGCTGTAATTAGAATTTTTCAGTGTTTAAAAAACTGTTAACCATTCGAGTGTGAATACAGAAATGGGTGGGGGTGCGAGACAAATGGAGGGGGAATTTATATATTAGTGCTCCAATATTATTTTTTATTACAATTAATAATATTAAGATTTTTTTTTAAATACTGGCATTCGTTATTTGCTACGAAAAAATTATAACCTCTAAATTTTTATCTTTCATAATTCCCAATGTTTATGAATTTCGTTTCAGTAAAAATCACTTAAAATAATACAGATTGCATTTACGAATACCTACATTTTGACAAAGGATTGTCCTATCCGAAAATAAACTAAATTCTTGTCTTACCTATACGTGAACGATATATGCAGTGTTTTTGCCTTATCTTCTGTAAAGTACGTTAAACTGTTATCAAGTTTTAAAAGTGAAATTGTTATTTAAATACGAATTACAGTTAAAACTTGATACATAATAGTTAGGTTAGGCCTATGATAATTTTAACAGAATTTAAAAATTTAGAGGTTATAAAAAGCGTATATAATACGTTCTGCGTGTGTGCGTGCGTGCGCACGTGTGTGCGAGTGTGCGTGCGTGCATGTGTGCGTGCGTGCGTGCGTGTGTGTGTGTGTGTGTGTGTGTGTGTGTGTGTGTGTGTGTGTGTGTGTGTGTGCGTGCGCGCGCGCCGCGTTTTTGTGTGAGTGGGAGGGTGTGGGTGGATATTAAATTTGGAAACAGTAAGCAATACAAATTTTTGTGTAAGTATACTTTCAAGTTAAAATTTAAGCGACAACACAGATAATAGGCCAAGCTTGTGCATTTAAAAAGCACGTGAAACAAGAACCAAAGTCTTTATCGATGCTTAAACGAAACAAACCTTCCCGAGATTGCACAATGCGAGAGCATTGACCCCTGCTGTGTCATATAATCCGGGAATTGTGACTTCTTAACATTTCCTCGGCCAAAACTAAAATCTAACGTTCGATTTGAATTAGGAATTATTAAAATAATAAATTATCACCATTGGTAACGTGAAACGATGGATTTCTGTTCCGTAGGCCTGACTTGTATGTTCTATTATTGACACCAAAATATTATTATCTTATCTGAAGGCATTAAATGTGTGATTATTAACAGAATATACTTTGTATACTAGCTTTTTGTGTTCAACGAGCGATTTCAAGTCGAGAAAGCGCTACTAAATTTCTAGTTTCTTTTTTAAAATGTGCCTTGCTTTACGTTCATTGTAAAAACATAGCACTGTTTCAAGTTAGGTGACAGTAACTATAGGTTATATCTTAGAAAATTCCCTAATCGACAGTTATCCACGAAAAGTTCAAAATCAGATTTTATTCTGCGGTCAGGGTTTTTTGTTCTGTTCCCCGATGTGATTGCTTAAATTTTAATGTTTGAAAATACGATTGAGCAGCCAAGCTGATTGTCAGGATCCGATGAGGTTTGGCATGTAGATATCTCTCACCATTTTAAAATTTGTCGGCGAAAAGGTCAGTGAAAAAACATTTAAAAAATAAATCACGATTTTGGGTCAAGTTTTTACGGAACTACAAAACGTAAACTTAAAATATTTCCTTTAAAAATACTGTTCATGATTTATTGACAAAAAAAATTAAAATCTATCTAATTTCTCTAAATAAGCACGTAATTGTTGAACATCAATATGTCTTTGGAAATGTAGACCATTTGTTATTATTTAATGGTTTGAAACTAATTCGAAAAAAAATAAAATTTTACCTCGACAGTAGTCATTTATTTAGATTTTTCTATTTACTCATTTTTTTTAATGAATTTCATTTGGAAAATGAGTAAGACCTGGATCCGGGACTTTGAATGAACATGTATTCTTACATCTAATATTTTTTTCAGTTCGATCGCAATTTTGATACGTTTTGATTCAAAAGAAATCGTGTCGGTTTTGGTAACAGATTGGGCAATTTTGTTATCCCGCTAAATACGCTCGATATTTAAAAAATAGCGGCCATTTTGAATCTTTTAAACTATCGTTACATTTGTATAGTCCACTTTTTTGAAATCTTATTTCACCATCGCTGTCAGCGATCAAATTCGCTGTCATTATTTTCATGTTTTCAGTCATCGAAATGCTGATATGTACAGATTGTTATGACGATCATGGCGGTGAAATCATTATTAGTCACCATTTTGTTTTATCGTAGTAATAAAAAATTATTTTTGAAATTCGCTTCCATCACGTAGGCAAGACAGTTAGGTTTGCACGAAGCGGAAATCCTTGCCGATTTTGGGAGGGGCGTAAAACCGGATATATCCACGTGCAAAAATCTCAAAATAATTTTTTTTTGCACAATACTCCGAATAGAGGTCAAGTAAAACGAACGCCTGGCATTCCGTCCTGCAAAATTTAATGAACTAATTTTATTTAAATTTTTGAATGAATGCTTTAACTGACCAACCATCGCAATCACTATAAATAAGCATTATACAATTTAAATTAAACTGAAAATAACAACAATTAAACCCTGACTGCCGTCTAGTTAACGAAATTGTTTCCGGTGGAATAACAAAGTTTTAAAAGCAGATTACAATGCTAGTCAGATTTTGAAAAATAACTGAAAAGTTTTGATTAATAGACATTTCTAAATGAACATTTCGAAACTGTTGACAGCGGCCAGTTTGCTGCATGTATAAACTTCAAGGTCGTTAGTTTGAGACACAGTTACTGCCGTACGTTTTACCCTTTTCGTTAACGCCTGATCCCTCGTTCTCGTTAGTGTAACTGACATAAAGTAGGGACGTTAAAAAAAGACGAAACCAATTTGCCTTGAAGCTATTAGCAAAATCAATTTTTGTGACAATTTTGAAACACATTTTTTTTAACGATTTACAGTACTTTAATAGATTTTTAATTTCTTACAAACTTCAGAGTTTACAAAAAAAATTATAATATTAAAGCGTTATTAGGAGAGAAAGACGAGCTTAATTGTTTAGGGGATTTACTTTTGAATTTTCCTGTTCCTTACAATTATGTAACCGGAGATCAGCTTATATAGGCTACAGATTGATAAAATAGAAAGAGTGAAAATTTTTAAAGGGTTTAAAAATAATAAAACTGATATTTTGACGCATAGGCTTAATTGCGAATACCTAAAGAAGTTTTAACAAGTGCTTCATCTGGGTTTTTTACTTGTAAGAGCTTAAATTTGACCATCATCGATGTAATTTGGCTTGAAATAATTTACCCACTTTTCTATCGTCGATATGATTTGGTTTATATTAATTTACCCACTTTTTCATCGTCGATGTAATTTGGCTTGTAATAATTTACATACTTTTTCATCGTCGATGTAATTTGGCTTGTAATAATTTACATACTTTTCCACCGTCGGTGTAATTTGGCTTGTAATAATTTACCCACTTTTCCACCGTCGATGTGATTTGGCTTGTAATAATTTACCCACTTTTCTATCGTCGATATGATTTGTATAATAATTTACCCACTTTTTCATCGTCGATGTATTTTGGCTTGTAATAATTTACATACTTTTTCATCGTCGATGTAATTTGGCTTGTAATAATTTACATACTTTTCCACCGTCGGTGTAATTTGGCTTGTAATAATTTACCCACTTTTCCACCGTCGATGTGATTTGGCTTGTAATAATTTACCCACTTTTCTATCGTCGATATGATTTGTATAATAATTTACCCACTTTTTCATCGTCGATGTAATTTGGCTTGTAATAATTTACATACTTTTTCATCGTCGATGTAATTTGGCTTGTAATAATTTACATACTTTTCCACCGTCGGTGTAATTTGGCTTGTAATAATTTACCCACTTTTCCACCGTCGATGTGATTTGGCTTGTAATAATTTACCCACTTTTCCATCGTCGATGTAATTTGGCTTGTAATAATTTACCCACTTTTCTATCGTCGATATGATTTGTATAATAATTTACCCACTTTTTCATCGTCGATGTAATTTGGCTTGTAATAATTTACCCACTTTTCTATCGTCGATATGATTTGTATAATAATTTACCCACTTTTTCATCGTCGATGTAATTTGGCTTGTAATAATTTACATACTTTTCCACCGTCGGTGTAATTTGGCTTGTAATAATTTACCCACTTTTCCACCGTCGATGTGATTTGGCTTGTATTAATTTACCCACTTTTCTATCGTCGATATGATTTGTATAATAATTTACCCACTTTTTCATCGTCGATGTAATTTGGCTTGTAATAATTTACCCACTTTTCCACCGTCGATGTGATTTGGCTTGTAATAATGTACATACTTTTCCACCGTCGGTGTAATTTGGCTTGTAATAATTTACCCACTTTTCCACCGTCGATGTGATTTGGCTTGTAATAATTTACCCACTTTTCTATCGTCGATATGATTTGTATAATAATTTACTCATTTTTTCATCGTCGATGTAATTTGGCTTGTAATAATTTACCCAATTTTCTATCGTCAATATGATTTGTATAATAATTTACCCACTTTTTCATCGTCGATGTAATTTGGCTTGTAATAATTTACATACTTTTCCACCGTCGGTGTAATTTGGCTTGTAATAATTTACCCACTTTTTCATCGTCAATGTAATTTGGCTTGTAATAATTTACCCACTTTTCTATCGTCGATATGATTTGTATAATAATTTACCCACTTTTTCATCGTCGATGTAATTTGGCTTGTAATAATTTACCCACTTTTCCATCGTCGATGTAATTTGGCTTGTAATAATTTACCCACTTTTCCACCGTCGATGTGATTTGGCTTGTAATAATTTACCCACTTTTCTATCGTCGATATGATTTGTATAATAATTTACCCACTTTTTCATCGTCGATGTAATTTGGCTTGTAATAATTTACCCACTTTTCCATCGTCGATGTAATTTGGCTTGTAATAATTTACCCACTTTTCCACCGTCGATGTGATTTGGCTTGTAATAATTTACCCACTTTTCCATCGTCGATGTAATTTGGCTTGTAATAATTTACCCACTTTTTATCGTCGATATGATTTGTATAATAATTTACCCACTTTTTCATCGTCGATGTAATTTGGCTTGTAATAATTTACCCACTTTTCTATCGTCGATATGATTTGTATAATAATTTACCCACTTTTTCATCGTCGATGTAATTTGGCTTGTAATAATTTACATACTTTTCCACCGTCGGTGTAATTTGGCTTGTAATAATTTACCCACTTTTCCACCGTCGATGTGATTTGGCTTGTAATAATTTACCCACTTTTCTATCGTCGATATGATTTGTATAATAATTTACCCACTTTTTCATCGTCGATGTAATTTGGCTTGTAATAATTTACCCACTTTTCTATCGTCGATATGATTTGTATAATAATTTACCCACTTTTTCATCGTCGATGTAATTTGGCTTGTAATAATTTACATACTTTTCCACCGTCGGTGTAATTTGGCTTGTAATAATTTACCCACTTTTCCACCGTCGATGTGATTTGGCTTGTAATAATTTACCCACTTTTCCACCGTCCATGTGATTTGGATTGTAATAATTTACCCACTTTTCCATCGTCGATGTAATTTGGCTTGTAATAATTTACCCACTTTTCTATCGTCGATATGATTTGGTTTATATTAATTTACCCACTTTTTCATCGTCGATGTAATTTGGCTTGTAATAATTTACCCATTTTTTATCGTCGATATGATTTATGTAATAATTTACCCACTTTTTCATCGTCGATGTAATTTGGCTTGTAATAATTTACATACTTTTCCACCGTCGATGTAATTTGGCTTGTAGTAATTTACCCACTTTTCCATCTTCGTTGTAATTTGGCTTATAACAATTTACACACTTCCTCACTTTTACAACTTCTCCTTTTTTCAAATCGAAACAACCCCTTAAAAATTAACAAAGATGAGATTTTTCGAAAATCATTTTTTATTTTCTCAAATTTTAGTTATTACACGAAAATAACTCAAATCGATGTAGAAACTTGAAATAAAATTAATTTACGGCTGATTTTGGTAATAGCTTCAAGGGCAATTGTTTCCCTTGCTTTTTTAACGTTCATACTTTATGCCAGTTAGACTAATGAGAACGAGGGATCCGGCGTTAACGAAAACGGTAAAACTTACAGCAGTAACTACGTCTCAAACCAACGACATTGAGCGGTTCATAGACGCAGGAAACTGACCGCTGTACAACAGTTTCGAAATGGCTATATAGAAATTGTTATTAATCATTACTTTTTAATTAATAAAAACTTTTTAAAAATTTAAAAATCGTAAAGAAAATTGTACGATTTACTATTTCAAAATCGTAAAAATCCTGATTCTTTATCCAAATTTAAATACTTGTTGTAACGTTCAGTTCCACTTCTCACGTGAGTTCGGTTCATATTAGGTAACACATTAAGCTTAATAATTACTTATATATTAATATTAAATACTATTTTACATTTTATAATATGTACATTTTTCACAGTGCTTTTTCACTCTGTAGTTATAAAATGTTTTGGTAATTCTCCAAAACAGCGTGACCGATAGTTATACTTCTCCCCAAGTTATAACTTTCTGAATATTATGGTAAACACATTTTTTGCGTCTAAAAAATTGACAGCGAAGTGGTCTTATGCATACGGAAGTTCGGTTTGGGTAGGCATTAAGAAATTTCGTTTTGCACAGGACAGTTTTTAGAACTTAAATTTTAGTAACCAAATTGTACTTTAATACTTTTTTTAATACATTTTACAAACCTTTTTTTTCATTTAGAAGTGTGATCACTTCTTTACGGCCATCTTGTTCCGCATTCATCGTTCTATCTAGCTAGGGCTTAAACAACTGGATTCGTAAATAAATAACAAGATTAAAATGTTTATCAATTTAAAAAAAACAGTAAACTAACCTAACCTGACTTATAGTATTTATGTGTGGAATGTAGACTTTTGTATTACTGTATTTGTTTATTCGACTAATTGAAATTGTTTTATCTGAAATAAAACTATGCTTTCACGCTAAAAAAGCAAATTTTGCTTTGCCTATCTAACGTACTACTCGTGCAATTATTGATTTTACGAACTCTTCTTGTTCCGCCATACATTCATCGCAAGGAGTCGTCTATGGACTTCCCATTCATTTTTTTTCTCTAAAATTAATGTTAACATAAGAAAGGATTATTGTTATTACCTGTAACAATCTTAAAATATAGAAATTTGTATCAGAAATTACTGTAAATAACATTAAAAATGTTTACATTGCATTATTCAAACTGATTTTTAAAGGTTTACTTTTTAAAACCTTTGTTTTTTTGAGGTTTTGCTTATTTGTGTGTTTTTGTACGTTACAAAGCACACAAAAGTTTTAAAATACTGTAATGTAAGATGACTCACAACTATTAAAGGTAAAAAAAAAAATGTCCGAAACAGATAAGGCCTATTACGGTTCATGCGCGTATTGTCAGGAAAAATCAGCGAAACACTGTAGTTTTCGGTGGCCTAGTGGATAGCGTACTAGGCTTTTACCCCGAGGACACGGGTTCGATTCCCGGCCAGGGCTTGGCATTTTCATACGCTATAAATCATCCCATCGTCTGCATTAGCCCAAGTGTGCACAATAGTCGGACGTTAAAAAAAAAAAAAAAAAAAAAAAAAAATAGTCACGCTGTTTTAGAGTAAGCCTATTACCCATTTTTGTTTTTTATTTTACTGCCCTACTAGGTTTCAGAGTCAACGAAAAGACTTTTTTGAATTAAAAAAAGGAGAAAATAGTGAAAAGTTAAACATTAAAAGAAATTGACGGTCTGAACTCGATAATTTTCTGCAGAAATTTAATATACTTTTTGAGGTTATTGTATTTATATTACGTCCTTAAGTTTTAAGATTATTAAATTTTACTGTTTAATGACCTCTTGTTTTGAAATTTATTGTAGATATTGTACAGAATTTTAACGTTAATTTAATTTCGTTATTAAGAATTTCTGAATTTTTAACGCCCACTGAGTAGGCCGCACAGTACAGTTCGTTGTAGAAATATAAATTTCTGCAGAAATTTGTTTCGGTTCGCATATCAGACCTGACTGTACATGTGAATGTCGATGGAGTTCGGTTGACCCAGAGTGCGGTGCGGTTTTGGAAATGACAGAATAATGCGGTAGACAGAATAAAAACTTGTATGGTAGACCTACAAACAGCTTTAGAGTAGCAGCATGCTCGGATGGAGGAATTGGAGGAATTATTGGGGGGTGAGTCCGGCAGTTGGGGGGCAGTGAGGGTGGCCGATGAGGGCGGGGTCACCAGCACTACTCCGCCACCGCCCCCGACATCACCGACACACCAACATGCCAACAATTCGATTAGAGGTAAGTTTAAGTACTAGCTTATACCCAGATCCTAGCTTGCTAGCGAATTTCCATTGGGGCCAAAACGTAGGCTTTACTGGCCACTAGATTAGGGTGACCAGATCGTCACAAGGGTAAAACGGAGCCTTAGCGGGGATTTTGTGTTATGGAGGCACGGAAGCCGTCTCCCTAAAAGTTTTGTAAAAAATAGGCTTAAAATGGTTTTCTAGGCCATCTGAGCATTAAAAATCTTTTTTAAAGTACATCTTAGGTTTTTAAAATTAAAACGAGGTACATTAATCATTGATTTATCCATACAAAAAAGTTCTAGTAGAAGTAGGGATATTTTTCTTTCTTTATTGCACTGTTGCAGTTCATTGAGTAACTTCCAGTAAATAGTTTTCTTTGATTTTAATCTCTTGAGTTTATATACCCTATTACAATTACTGCAGAAGCCGCAGAGATTATATTGTCATTACTGCAGAATGGACAAGTCATTATGTTAAATTTAGATTGCATATGTTTGTGTATATGAGTGTGTGTGTGTGTGTGTGTGTGTGTGTGTGTGTGTGTGTGTGTGTGTTTAAATTTAAAACACACATTTGCTTCTTTATGTTATGAAAAAGTACTTCTCGTCATCCTCTCTCAGCCATCATTAAAATGTTTTTTCTCGAAAATAAATTTTAAAATTATCAGTTGGAGCAACCAAAGTTAAATAAAACCGAATACGCTTGCATCCTTTTTATTAAAAAAATCTGTTTTTTGTTAGTTTTTCGGACAAGGGCCACACACACACACACACACACACACACACACACACACACACACACACACACAACTTCATAATTTTAAACGTGAAAACTTCTTTAAAAATTCATTTTTCTTTCATAAAGTCCACACTTTAAGCCAGTTAGACTAATTAGGCGAGGGATCGGAGTTAATGGAAAGGGTTAAGACAGTTTTAGTCTTTTATTAAAGAGAAAAGACGGACAGTTGTACCAGTACCTCTTCGACATTCCTGAAGGCCGAACTTACCATACTGCAGAAACTCAGAAATATTTTAAGTTTCGGCAAGTGTTTATTAACGGTATCTTAGAGATTTAGTCCTAAAGTACTTAAACAGAACTTGAAGTTCGCTGTTAGCCCAAAAATCCGGTGAAGCTGTCAAGAAAAAATGGAATGAATTTTGTATGAATTCTCCAGACTGGTTCATGATGTTTTGTACAAATTTTCTTTATGTATATAAGACTCATAGTAACTCAAGTTATGTATATAAGACTGACAATAACTGGTGTTTTGTATATAAGACTGACAGTAACTGACGTTTTGTATATAAGACTGACAATAACTGACGTTTTGTATATAAGACTGACAATAACTGGAGTTTTGTTTATAAGACCGACAATAACTGACGTTTTGTATATAAGACTGACAATAACTGACGTTTTGTATATAAGACTGACAATAACTGGAGTTTTGTATATAAGACTGACAATAACTGGAGTTTTGTATATAAGACTGACAATAACTAACGTTTTGTATATAAGACTGACAATAACTGACGTTTTGTATATAAGACTGACAATAACTGACGTTTTGTATATAAGACTGACAATAACTGACGTTTTGTATATAAGACTGACAATAACTAACGTTTTGTAAATAAGACTGACAATAACTGGAGTTTTGTATATAAGACTGACAATAACTGGAGTTTTGTATATAAGACTGACAATAACTGACGTTTTATATATAATACTGACAATAACTGACGTTTTGTATATAAGACTGACAATAACTGACGTTTTGTATATAAGACTGACAATAACTGACGTTTTGTATGTAAGACTGACAATAACTGACGTTTTGTATATAAGACTGATAATAACTAAGACTGACAATAACTGGAGTTTTGTATATAAGATTGACAATAACTGGAGTTTTGTATATAAGACTGACAATAACTGGAATTTTGTATATAAGACTGACAATAACTGGAGTTTTGTATATAAGACTGACAATAACTGACGTTTTATATATAAGACTGACAATAACTAACATTTTGTATATAAGACTGACAATAACTAACGTTTTGTGAATAAGACTGACAATAACTGGAGTTTTGTATATAAGACTGACAATAACTGGAGTTTTGTATATAAGACTGACAATAACTGACGTTTTATATATAATACTGACAATAACTGACGTTTTGTATATAAGACTGACAATAACTGACGTTTTGTATATAAGACTGACAATAACTAACGTTTTGTATGTAAGACTGACAATAACTAAGACTGACAATAACTGGAGTTTTGTATATAAGATTGACAATAACTGGAGTTTTGTATATAAGACTGACAATAACTGGAGTTTTGTATATAAGACTGACAATAACTGGAGTTTTGTATATAAGACTGACAATAACTGGAGTTTTGTATATAAGACTGACAATAACAGACGTTTTGTATATAAGACTGACAATAATTGGAGTTTTATATATAAGACAGACAATAACTGGAGTTTTGTATATAAGACAGACAATAACTGGAGTTTTATATATAAGACAGACAATAACTGGAGTTTTGTATATAAGACTGACAATAACTGACGTTTTGTATATAAGACTGATAATAACTAAGACTGACAATAACTGGAGTTTTGTATATAAGATTGACAATAACTTGAGTTTTGTATATAAGACTGACAATAACTGGAGTTTTGTATGTAAGACTGACAATAACTGGAGTTTTATATATAAGACTGACAATAACTGACGTTTTGTATATAAGACTGACAATAACTAACATTTTGTATATAAGACTGACAATAACTGGAGTTTTGTGTATAAGACTGACAATAACTGACGTTGTGTATATAAGACTGATAATAACTAAGACTGACAATAACTGGAGTTTTGTATATAAAACTGACAATAACTGACGTTTTGTATGTAATACTGACAATAACTAACATTTTGTATATAAGACTGACAATAACTGGAGTTTTGTATATAAGACTGACAATAACTGACGTTTTGTATATAAGACTGACAATAACTGACGTTTTGTATATAAGACTGACAATAACTAAATTTTTCTATATAAGACTGACAGTAACTGGAGTTTTGTATATAAGACAGACAATAACTGGAGTTTTGTATATAAGACAGACAATAACTGGAGTTTTGTATATAAGACTGACAATAACTGACGTTTTGTATATAAGACTGACAATAACTGGAGTTTTGTATAAGACTGACAATAACTGACGTTTTGTATATAAGACTGACAATAACTGACGTTTTGTATATAAGACTGACAATAACTGGAGTTTTGTATATAAGACAGACAATAACTGGAGTTTTGTATATAAGACAGACAATAACTGGAGTTTTGTATATAAGACTGACAATAACTGACGTTTTGTATATAAGACTGACAATAACTGGAGTTTTATATATAAGACAGACAATAACTGGAGTTTTGTATATAAGACAGACAATAACTGGAGTTTTATATATAAGACAGACAATAACTGGAGTTTTGTATATAAGACTGACAATAACTGGAGTTTTGTATATAAGACTGACAATAACTGACGTTTTGTATATAAGACTGACAATAACTGACATTTTGTATGTAAGGCTGACAATAACTGGAGTTTTGTATATAAGACTGACAATAACTGGAGTTTTGTATATAAGACTGACAATAACTGACGTTTTGTATATAAGACTGACAATAACTGGAGTTTTGTGTATAAGACTGACAATAACTGGAGTTTTGTATATAAGATTGACAATAACTGACGTTTTGTATATGAGACTGACAATAACTGGAGTTTTTGTATATAAGACTGACAATAACTGACGTTTTGTATATAAGACTGACAATAACTGAAGTTATGTTTATAAGACTCATAATAACTGAAGTTAAGTATATAAGACTCATAATAATTGAAGTTATGTATATAAAACTCAAAATAACTGAAGTTATGTATATAAGTCTCATAATAACTGAAGTTATGTGTATAAGACTCACAATAACTGAAGTTACGTATATGACTCACAATAACTTAAAATTAGTGAAGCAAAATTTAAAAGAAATTTACGGTTTGGGAATAAACCGAAAACCCAAAATGAACTCTGTCCTCGTTTTCTTATGCTTACCATGTAATCGGCAAGTTTCGAACCACATTTTTCGGGTATTAACTGAACGAGAGAAAGTTTTTGTAGTATATTATTCCAGTCAAACAATCTATTTATTAAAACAATATTATTCGTTGTATTTAGCCTTATCGAATTAAAATACACGAACAACATTTTAATTAAATAAAGCTTTATAGATTCTGTGAATCAACATTAATTTAGGATTACAATTTTCAAGCAAGAGCAGTAGGCTGGGACAAAATGTCTTTTTAATAGAAATAATTACGCAAATTTAAAAAATTCAAAACTGCCAACATTTCTTTAAATGTGTGTAAATAATTCCGATTTACTTGTACTGGTCGTATTTTATTTAAGTAAACACTGCTCATCTTTCATTTAATTAGAAGATTATGCTTATCACTTGCTAAGGGTATACAGGATAATCAGGATTAGTGGTCACTGTACATCACACATCACTTAGTTTGTCGCTGCGGCATTAGGCCTACGTAAGTAAGGATTATGAGCTGACACTTAGGCTATTACATTCAGGAGTTGTTGATAAAAAATTAATATTTGTAACGCATTTTCATAAAATTGTGTACGTATATTCATAACTTAATCTGTGTGTTTCTTTGTGTTTAAATAATAATACATGAAAATATATATTTCTTAGGTATTTGTGTCTGATTTAATCGTAAATAACGTAGCCTGTGTTGCTTAGAGAATTGTGTATAATCATAATGATCTTGCATGTGTAGCTTTGAGAATTGATCTTCTCGGTTATTTAGCAAAGTAAGCATAAATAATCATAAAAAACATAGTATGTGTTGCTTGGAGAGTTCTGCATAATCTTAATGATCTAGCATGTGTTGCTTAGAGAATTAGTCCTCTCGTTTATTTAACAAAGTAAGTATAAATAATCATAAATAACGTAGCCTGTGTTGCTTAAAGAATTATGTATAATGTATGTGTTACTTAGAGAATTACTTTTCTCGGTTATTTAGCAAAGTATGTATATATAATCATAAATAGCGTAGCCTGTGTTGCTTAGTGAATTGTGAATAATGTAAGTGTTGCTTAGAGAATTGTGTATAATGTATGTGTTGCTTAGAGAATTACTTTTCTCGGTTATTTAGCAAAGTATGTATATATAATCATAAATATCGTAGCCTGTGTTGCGTAGTGAATTGTGTATAATGTATGTGTTGCTTAGAAAATTACTTTTCTCGGTTGTTTAGCAAAGTATGTATATATAATCATAAATAGCGTAGCCTGTGTTGCTTAGTGAATTGTGTATAATGTATGTAAAGAATAATAATCATAAATTTTATTTATAATCATAAATAGCGTAGCCTGTATTGCTTAGTGAATTGTGTATAATGTATGTGTTGCTTAAAGAATTAATTTTCTCGGTTATTTAGTAAAATTTTTATTTATAATCATAAATAACGTAGCCTGTGTTGCTTAGAGAATTGTGTATAATGTATGTGTTGCTTAGAGAATTACTTTTCTCGGTTATTTAGCAAAGTATGTATATATAATCATAAATAGCGTAGCCTGTGTTGTTTAGAGAATTACTTTTCTCGGTTATTTAGCAAAGTATGTATATATAATCATAAATATTGTAGACTGTGTTGTTTAGTGAATTGTGTATAATGTATGTATTGCTTAGAGAATTAATTTGTAAATATTTAACTGTGTTATTTTGCGTATTATATACGAAATATAAATCTCTTTAATATGAAATGAAATAGATTATATATTCTAATTATATTTCCATTGAATTAGCACTCTACTTATAAAGCGCAGTAGTTTATCGATCATATCACAGCGGGGAGGAGAGGCCTAAATAGCAAAAATAATAATTACATTATATTTTAACGGCTTTTTATAACTTCATGGTTACTAAAGAACCAAATTTCACCTTTTGCGTACAAACTTGACTTTGTATATGTTCTTTTTTTTTACGATCTGCCGAATAATATAATATAATTTTTTTTCACGTGTTGTGCATACTGTAGACACATTGCTGTTAGATAGGCGCTATGTGAGGTAAGAATCTTCAAATTATTCTTTTAATCTGAATTGCCATTAATCATTAACGACGGTTTAGCACTTACTAAAATCTGCCGAATTTTAATTTAAAAATAAGATATGGGCGCATCCACCGTCATAAGATTCTCCGGCATTTTGAATGTGACCTTCCCGTATTGACCTTTTTGAAAGGGTTAAACACTTTCGCGCCCACACACATACACACACACACACACACACGCACACACAATATTATTTTAAAAACTAGTGTAATTGTGTGTGTGTGTGTGTGTGTGTGTGTGTGTGTTTTAGTACTGTTAGGATTCACACAAAAATTGTTTTAGCAGTTTTTCACACTAGAATATGTAAATTTGGCACTAAAATCAGTCTGTAACAGTAATGGATAACAGTTGGTTACCCAGCAAAATTCGTTGCCTTTTCAGGATCTTAAAACAAATAAAAATCTTTTCGTATTAGAAAAGCATTGCACAAATAGATGATCTTTTCTATAATAAATCATAAGTTTTCCATTTTTCATATCTTTTCTTTGAAAATATGATTCGACCGTAATCGGCGTTAGATTCTGCGTAAATTAGGATTTTAATTTTTCGAAAAAAAAGTTAAAATTAAGGAAAAGAATGTTCTGTTAGGATTTCGATGCAATTTTATAGCTTAAAGTTTAAATGACGGTGAAATAAGATTTTTACGTCAAAAAATAACGTTAGAAATTTTCTCCTATCATCGCTTTTAGTTATTTTTAATTTTCGGGCTTATCATTTTAGCGCTAGAGATCACAAGGTTCGCTACACGTCTCGGCCGAGTAAAAATATAATTATTTATTGCCAAAATTATTGACACTAAGAATATAAGAGAATACTAAATGTTGAGTGTACAGTATATTGGGAGTGAGACCAAGCAACGAGGATCGTTGCACTGTACAATGTTCTATTTACAACAGATATACAGGCCAATGACCGGCCTTCCCCCACTACTGTCTACGTCATATCTTATCCTATGTTACGGAAGCAAGGCAGCACGGCTTGGCTTTACTGCTTCACTACTTCACATTCACAATCCAGTATCCATATTCGCTATTCAGTATTCAACATTCAATACAGTTACAGTTATACTTCATATTGGTGTAATTTTTATACAGCGTTGACTTTTTCAGTATAACAAGTACAATACAGTATAAAGTTTGGCGATATTGTCGAACATCAATTTTTAGATATTCAATGGAAATTTTCGTTTACAGATCCCCTGAGTAGGAAACGTGGCGCGCGTGCTGGGAAACAGATAAACCGATTTTGATAAAATTTGGCGTGTAATCTTTTTGTCATACCACGAGCCTTAATTTTTCAAAAAAGCCCCCCCAGAAAACTGTAAAAGACCGACTTTCTTAAAATCAGTTCTATCTAATTCGATTAAGTATTGTTTAAAATGTAGTTCATAAGCTGAAATTCTTCATGTAATCATCATTTTCTCCGCTAGGAATGTTGCGTGTGTGTGTGTGTGTGTGTGTGTGTGTGTGTGAGAGAGAGAGAGAGAGAGAGAGAGCACATATAAGTGTGCGCGCATTCGTGTATGTTTTGTTAAGTGTGTGTGTGTGTGTGTGTGTGTGTGTGTGTGTGTGTGTGTGTGTGTGTGTGTGTGTGTGTGTGTGTGTGTGTGTGTGTATATATATATATATATATATATATATATATATATATATATATGCCATATATATTGGACTCATAATTCGATTTTTCATTCGTAATTGTGGTTAATTAAGTTTTTTATTTGGTAATTGAAATTCTTATTGAAGTAAATGTTAAAAAAATTTCATTTAATTCCGATATATTTTTGGATAATTCGAATCAGTTTATGCAAATACAAAAACCTACTTCGCAATGGGTGTTTTCCAAAACGATCAGCCTAGGTTGGATATTCATTATTGAAAGCAAATATCGCCGGTATGTTGACCTGGGGAATCCGTGTTCAGGAAGCAACCCTCACATTCTACAGACCAGCAGCTCCCATGATTTCTCATTCCTCTGTATTTGTTCTGATCGATTGTCTCGCACGTCCTACAGAAGTGTGGTGTCGGTTATTTGTCTATTCTGTTTATATGCGTACGGTACTTTCGAAGTGATTTTTTGAAGTTCTATAAAACCGCGTTTTTTTAAAAAGAATTAAAAAAAAATGTATTCTAAAAATACTGTAATTCTAAAAAACTGTAATTTTAAAAATACTGTATTCTATATTTACGAAGTTCTGTGTAAATCGAAAAGTTTTAATGGTCTCTTGACCTTTTTATAGTCAAAGTCCAACACACACACACACACACACACACACACACACACACACACACACACACACACACACAACGTAAGAAAAATGACTTTTTAAAGAAGTTTTCACGCTTAAAATTATGAAGTTGTGTGTTTGCGTGCGCACGTGTCTGGGTGTGTGTGTGTGTGTGTGTGTGCGCGCGCGCTTGTGTATGTGTGTGTGTGCGCGTGCGCGCGTGTTTGGCTGTGTTTGTGTGTGTATTTATGTGTGTTGTGTGTGCATGCGCGCGAGTGCGTGTGTACAACAACGGCTTTTATTTTCTCTTGCGAGCCTGTTCTAAAGGTTCGGAACGGCATTGATTACAAGTCTCGGGTATGGGTCTTACTATGATTTCGCAATGGACGCACGCTAATAACCATATCCATCATTAATCCATCACTATTTAAGTTAAACAATTAAACAAAGATAAACCAAACATGTTAGTAACTTTGGGCCTGTTAATATCGTCCCAGATTACTAATATTAATCCAACTCTTTATATTTGTACAGGGTTTAAAGTCTGTTCTAATAATGAATGAGTTCCTCAGGAGCCTAGATATGTTAGGTTTCATCTGTACTGAAATAAATAATTTAAGCTTCAAAACTTAATTTCTTCGCCATTTTCATTTATTGCCCGTAAATAATCACTTAGGATAAAAGCAAATTTTGTTTGCATTCAGAGAGATAAGGCGAGAATAAATTTCGTTTCAGAGTGTATTTATTCAACAACAACGTTAGTCTCTAGATTATGTAATCGCTACACTCGCTGAATCTCCGACTTTTATTCAGCTGTTTTTTTAAAAAACTGTAATCAGCAGCGTTACAATTTGCACAAATTAACATTCAAAATGCCACTAGAAATGTCAAAACTCGAACCACCGTCAGATTGATTTAATATTTTCAGTTGTATTTAAAATGATAGTTTATACAAATTTTAACACTGCCTACAATTGTGAAATCAGATTTTCAAAATAATAATTTAAAAGTAAGAGTTAAAAGTAATTAATTCTTAAATATTTGGAATTATCTCTATTTTGAAATTGAAACGGGTTTTGCCGTGTAAAGAACTTGCCTACCAATTAAAAAAAATCGTTTTTTATGCTAAATTGAATCGAATCAGACTAACCTTGCGAACAGGAGAGCGCTATCCACGCGCGCGCGCGCGCGTGTGTGTGTGTGTGTTAAAGAGAGAGAGAGAGATTGTGTGTGTGAGAGAGGGAGTGTGTGTATAAGAGAGAGAGAGAGAGAGAGAGAGAGAGAGAGAGAGAGAGAGAGAGAGAGAGAGTAGTATGTGTGTTAGCGCGAGTGTGTGTGTGTTAAAGAGAGAGAGAGAGATTGTGTGTGTGAGAGAGGGAGTGTGTGTATAAGAGAGAGAGAGAGAGAGAGAGCGTGAGTGAGTGTGAGAGAGAGAGAGAGAGAGAGTGTGAGTGTGAGAGTGTGAGAGAGAGAGAGAGAGAGTGTATGTGTGTTAGCGCGTGTGTGTGTGTGTGAGAGAGAGAGTGTGTGAGAGAGAGAGTATGTGAGCGCGTGTGTGTGTATGAGAGCGAGAGCGAGTTTGTGTGTGTATGCTCGCATGCGTGCGTGCGCGCGCGCGTGTGTGTAGGCGTGTTTGTTTAATGTGTGGTTGTATATGTGTGTGTGTGTGTGTGTGTGAGAGAGAGAGAGAGAGAGAGAGAGAGAGTGAGTATGTGTGTTGGCGCGCGCGCGTTTGTGTGTGAGAGAGAGAGTGTGTGAGAGTGAGAGAGTGAGTGTATATGTGCACGCGCGTGCGTGTGTGTGAGAGCGAGAGCGAGTGTGTGTGTGTGTGTGTGTGTATATGTATGTTCGCGTGCGCGCGTGTGTGTATGTTCGTGTGCGCGTGTATGTGTATGCGCGCTAGTTCGCGTGCTTGCGTGCGTGCGTGTGTGTATATAGCTGTGTTTGTTGAGTATGTGTTTTGTGTGTGTGTGTGTGTGTGTGTGCGCGCGCGCTAGCGCGCGTATGGATGTTTGTTGTGTGTGCATGCGTGTGCGTGCGTGTTCTTAATTTATGTTTAACATTATTTATATAAATTAATTAAATAATAAATCTTAAAAGATTATATACACTTATAAACATTATTTTATTAATTACAGTATATTAATGCCATTATATTACGTACGCACCCCATCTAACACAAAATTTTTAGATCGTTTACAGTTAAATATATCTTTCTCAATCTATGTTTATTTGTATATATATATATATATATATATATATATACATATGTTCTTTAATATGTAACCTATATAAATAAGTTCAGTAATAAATATTAACATCACAATTAACGCCATTATACCGCATACAGAGCCCATTATAGTTAAATAAATTTATTAATAAATATTTGAATAGTGAACGAACGTCACTGTACTATATGCCCAGCCCAGCGTTCACACGTATTTAATTAAAGAGAACTATTACACGTAGTATGAGAAAGACATAGTTTTTCACGTCTGTGTTTTAGTCATTTTTTCATTATGAGTTACACAACAGAAGCCTTTAGGGACAATTTAAAGAGACTTCTAACTCTTAAAAAATTAGCTGAAAGTAATACCAAGACGCTAGTAATTTACGAGTCCCAGCGACTTAAGCGCTACCTGGTGTCTGGGCGTTTAACTAATTTTTAGCGTAGAATTTTTAACCATAGGACCTGAACTTTTTACAGTATCCTGTATTCACTGGTATTAGTGAGTGCTGTAGTTTCGCTGTTACTGCGGAGTGTATAGAAGGCTCTTTCACGTAGCAACAAGCAAACAGAAGTGAATTAATCTTTGATCGAAACCAGAGCCGATAGCTTTACATTTAAGTTTGTCAACTGGGCGGCCTAGTCGGGGTTTCAGGGTTTGAGAGAAAGTTAGTGCGGTTTGTAATATCTTGTAAGGTAAACTGGCTGAATATCGGATACTTTTTGTTGAATTAAGTTTTGATCTATTAAACACACTTATATCATTACACAACAAAATATGCAACATATGTATAAAGGAAAAATAATAACTTTTTTTCTAAAAGTATGCACTTTTTGATTTTATAAAAAAGTCGTCCTAATATCGGATTGGTGGTATGCCTAATATCGGATAGAAGTTTAACATAGGAATTCAAACAATGATAAACAATCAGAAAAAAATATTTATTAATATGAATTATTAAAACAAAAACAACATAACTAAAATATAATTGTTAAAGAAAACTTCAGTTGTTAATTTTCAAGAATTGAGCGTGGGACATGAAACATCTTTGATGCCTTTAGAAATCCCATTTCTTTGTTTTTAACAGTTTGAACTGCTTTTATCATATTTTCCTTGCTCCATTTATTTCTTGGCGGTATCTGTAACAATTGTATTTAATATACGAAACCCATATAAACACTGCTTAATATCGGATATCCGATATTAAGCATACCCAATTATCCGATATGAGGGCGGAAGCTACCTCGTGGAAAAGGGTAAACTAACATCAAAACTAACTATGATATGCCTTGTTTCGCTCCGTATTATTAATCTACACTAAGCTACATAAATCTTAATGTTATGCATAAAAAAATGGACGCACATAGCTTTTCTAAAGGGTGAAAAAATGAACCAAAGTTGGGCTTGCAAATATTCAGAATTTCACAAAACACAAAATTATAAACAAAACCGAAATCCAAACTCATTGAAGGGTAAAACTCACATGAGGGGTGAATGAAG
>CM040182.1:31628548-31727654 GCA_022606455.1 Callitettix versicolor
ATTTTTTTATAATACTTGTTTGTTATTTTTTATATCTAGTACTGCTGCCATGTATATATTTGTCACTGTTCCTGTATTTGCCGATACTTTACAAAGGCTCTACTTCTAAACAGTGTTGCACTCTAAAACCCTCCTAATACCTGATGCACTCCTAAACCATTCTAAAGAGAGGTGAACTTCTAAACCTTCTCAAACAGCGATGCACTCCTAAATCTTCCTTAACAGTGATGCACTCTTAAAACTTCCTTAACAGTGATGCACTCCTAAACCTTCCTTAATAGTGATGCACTCCAAAAGCTTCCTTAACAGTGATGCACTCCTAAACCTTCCATAAGTGTGACGCACTCCTAAACCTTGCTTAAGAGTGATGCACTTCTAAACTTCCTAAACAGTGGTGCATTCCTAAACCTTTTAAAACAGTAATCGACTCCAAAACCTTCCTAAAGATTGGTGCACTAATAAAACCTTTTTAAACAGTCATGTTCCCTTGAACCTTCCTAAAGTATCATGCAATCCTAAATCTACCTAAAAAGTTATGAACTCCTAAACCTTCCTAAAGAGTGATGCACTTTTAAAAATTCTTAACGAGTGATGCACTACTAAACTTTTCTAAAGAGTAATTAAACTTTTAAACCTTCCTAAAGAGTAGCACACTCTTAAGCCATCCTAAAAAGTGATGCACTCCTAAACCTGCCTAAAAAGTGATGAACTCGTAAACCTTTCTAAAGAGTGGTAAAACACTCCTTCATAAAAAGTGATGCACTTCTAAACCTTCCTGAAAGGTAGTGTACTCCTAAACCTTCCTAAAGAGTGATGCAATCCAATACCTTCCTATAGAGTGGTTCACTCCAAAGCCTTCCTAAACAGTGATGCACTCCTAAATCTTCCTAAGATTTTTTTTTTTTTTTTTTGTTTAACGTCCGACTATTGTGCACACTTGGGCTAATGCAGACGATGAGATGATTTATAGCGTATGAAAATGCCAAGCCCTCGCTGGGAATCGAACCCGGGTCCTCGGGGTGAAAGCCTAGTACGCTATCAACTAGGCCACCGAGGCGGCTATCTTCCTAAGAAGTGATGAACTCTAAAACCTTCCTAACGAGTGATGCACTTACAAACCTACCTAAGATGTGATGTACTCCTAAACCTTCCTAAAAAGGCCTAAATCTTCCTTACAAGCGATACACTCAAAAAACGCGCGCGCGCGCGCACACACACACACACACACACACACACACACACACACACACTTGCTTACGAGTGATACACTCAAAAACCTTCCTAATCAGTGATGCATTCCTAAACCTTCCTAATCAGTTATCTACTCCAAAATCTTCCTTAACAGTGATGCAGTCATAAACCATCCTTAAGAATGATGCACTCCTAAACATTGCTTAATAGTGACGCACTTCTAAACTTCCTAAATAATGGTGCACCCCTAAACCTTCCTAAAGAGTGATGCTCTCCAAAACGTTCCTAAACAGTGTTGCACTCTTAGAAGTTCTTGAACAGTTATGAACTCCAAAACCTTCCTAAACAGTAATCCACTACAAAAACCTTCCTAAAGTGTGGTGCACTGCCAAACCTTCCGAAAGAGTGATGTACTCCGAAAACGTCCTAATCTGTGATGTACTCCTAAACCTTCCGACAGAATAGTGCACTCCTAAACCTTTCTAAACAGTAATCGATTCCAAAACCTTCCTAAAGATTGGTGCACTAATAAAACCTTTTTAAACAGTAATGTACCCTTGAACCTTCCTAAAGTATCACCGTCCTAAAGAGTGATTAACTCCTAAACCTTCCTACTGAGTGATGTACTCCTAAACCTTGCAAGAGAGTGATGCACTCCTACAACTTCCTATTCTGTGGTGCACTACTAAATCTTCCAAAGAGTTATACACTCCTAAACTCTCTTTAAGAGTAATGCATTCTTAAACCTTCCTACTGAGTGATGCACTCCTAAACCTTCCAAAAGCGTGATGCACTCCTAAACATTCCTAAAGAGTGATTCACTCCTACACCATCCTAAAGAGTGATGCACTCCTACACCTTCCTAAAGTGTGATGAACTCCTAAACCTTTCTACTGAGTGATGCACTCCTAAACCTTGCAAGAGAGTGATGCACTCCTACAACTTCCTATTCTATAATGCACTCCTAAACTCTCCTTAAGAGTAATGCACTCTTAAACCTTCCTACTGAGTGATGCTTTCCTAAACCTTCCTAAAGAGGGATGCACTCCTAAAACATTCCTAGAGAGTGATGCACTCCTACACCTTCCTAAGGAGTGATGAACTACTAAACATTGCAAGATAGTGATGAACTCCTAAACCTTCCTATTGAGTGATGCACTCCTAAACCTTGCAAGAGAGTGATGCACTCCTAAAACATTCCTATTCTGTAATGCACTCCTAAATCTTCCAAAGAGTTATGCACTCCTAAACCCTCCTTAAGAGTGATCCACTCTTAAACCTTCCTACTGAGTGATGCACTCCTAAACCTTCCTAAAGAGTGATGCACTCCTAAAACATTCCTAAAGAGTGATGCACTCCCACACCTTCCTAAAGAATGATGAACTCCTAATCATTGCAAGAGAATGATGCACTCCTAAAACTTCCTACTCTGTGATGCACTCCTAAATCTTCCAAAGAGTTATGCACTCCTAAACCTCCTTAAAGAGTGATGTACTCCTAAGCCTTCCTAAAGAGTGATGCACTCCTAACACTTCCGAAAGAGTAATGCACTCCTAAACCTTCCTAAAGAGTTATACACTCCTAAGCCTTCCTAAAGAGTGATGCACTCCTAAACTTTCCTAAAGAGTGATGCACTCCTAAGCTTTTCTAAAGAGTGATGCACTCTTAAACCTTCCGAAAGAGTAATGCACTCCTAAACCTTCCTAAAGATTGATGCACTCCTAAACCTTCCTATAGAGATGTACTCCTAAACCTTCCTATAGAGATGTACTCCTAAACCTTCCTAGAGTGATGCACTGTAATACGTCATTAAATATCAGAAAAGTAAACAAATAGCACTTTTACTTATTCTCAACATTTTAAAAACATTATTTTTCCGTTTTAATATTGTAATGTGATTGAGTTTTTTTATGATTGCTTATACTAACACATGACTATACTTAGGTCACTGGAAAGTCACACAAAGACCAGTGCCTGTATAATCATAGCATGCTGTATAACATGAACTTTAACAGCGTGCAATGGACATGTGATATAAAAAATTTGTTTTTTAATCAAAAATATTATTTTATAGTGTATTTTAATTTTTTTTACAAGTTTAGGATTTATTCAAATAAAGATTTCTTTAACGAATTGAAGTAAGTTTTGTTGTTTAGCTTTACAATATTAAGGCCGTGCGTTCCTGTGTGCTTACACGATGGTACATTATAAGACTAATGTTAATATTTTAAACCATTTTTCTTATTTATTTTGTCATTTTAAGATCGATACTATTTCTAAGCTGTTTACCATTTTTCCTGCAATAAAATTCCTAATACAAAAAAATATAAATTTCGTATTTAAAATTTTTAAAAAATCGACAAATTTATGTTCTGGACGTAAGGAAAAAAATTTCAAAATTTTAAAAATATTATATCAATCCAAATTCTACGGTGTAAAGAAGGAAAATGGTTTTAGTTTTAACATTATGTATTACTGTAGTTCGTAAATGTGACAGGTAACATACAATCGAGCCTCTAACGGTTTTCCGGTAGATGAACATGTATATTGAGGAAACTACCTGCGCTTCGGATCCCTGCAGTGGACGCAGAGTGGATGTGTCTTTTCTAAAATCATTAGTTTATCACGTGCTTTCATTTCAGTGGTAACCCGAAAAATCACATTTTATGTTTTATATCGGCATATTAGACCAGATTTTTGCGCCCAACTTAAGTCTTCGATCTGGAACACCAGTGCAGATTGATATATTTTTTTTCTTAACGTCCATATTTTATGCCAGTTAGACTAATGAGGACTAGGCATCAGCATAAACGGTAAGCAAAAAGCAATGGGAGTGACTGCGGCTAGAACTAAGAACCTTAAGGTGCGCAGTTCAAAGACGCAGCAGACTGACCGGTGCTTTAGCCCGCGCGGTGTTCGCGGGTGCTGTACTACACGTACAAAAAACATCACGTTCCTCTTCAGCATACCACCATAGTAGATATTACTGCATGTTTTTGGGAAAGAACTGGTACACTTCGTAAAACTTCAGATTCTAAAAAACGAAGTTGACCTACATACAGTCCTTTTGTTTTTATAATAACAATAATCTCAGCGAGAGGAGATTTTTAGTATAGTTTTTAGTTGTTGTTATTTTAAGGCGAAAAGCACATTGAGGCTATTATCGCCTTCCTAAATGTAAGTGTGAGTATAAGTGGTAAAGTCGTAAGTGTACTGTTGTAAGTGTAAGTGTGAGTTATACTCGGGTACCGCGAGGGACGTCTAAATCCTCTCAATAGGTGCAGCTAGTCTGCACCCCTGCGGGGTGTTTAGTATAGTGGAGGAGTTAGGTTAGCTTAAGCCTTACTACAAATATTGGTGACCGAGACTGTACGACAAAAAATATGTTAGCGTTAACAACTAATTTACCTTCTTCTATGCGGTAAAGATTATAAAGAGACGTTTTATCTATCAGTATACGTAGCATGCTTTATATTGATCAGAAACTTCATTAACGAAGATTTAACACACATTTTGAATTAGAAAAGATTTTACTCATACGTCATTCGGGCTTTCTATAGTCTATTCACTTAGTATACGGCCTGAGCGAGAATTTCTCGCGCATGCAGAATTCTCCCCTCCAGCTCCCTCCTAATAATCTAGTGACACAGACATCTGCTAGTCTGAGTTTACAAACTGTGACTACTCAGCGATGGTAAAGGAAAAGAGGGAAGCTGATGTGACTCGACTTCTCACTCGCACATTCTTTCTCTCTGTCCCACTTGTGTTCTTAGCAGGCCGTTTTCTAAGCGGCTGACCTATACGAAGTTTCTTTGTACTAAATTTCAAAATAAGGTCAATGCGTTTGACCAAAACTACGTAACAAAGAAACATACACACGAATCAAATGCCGAACGGTCGAGTTGGAACAGACTTCGTTTAGGTCGGTCAGTTAACGCCATTATGCTACATATCCGACTCATCTTAACACAAAATTGTGTAGAGCGTTCGCTTTTAAATATAGGCTAATTACTAAACATTTAAGTTAATCATTTAAATTATTAACGAACGCTCTTTTACAACATACCCATCCAGTCATCACAATTATTAGAGCAATAACAGCTGGATATAGTGTAAAAGGTTAATATTTTATATTTGTATATAATGTAGACAAGTGTCCTTTTTCTTTAATATCAATTGTGTGCAATTTCTATTCACTTTCATCGAAGCAGTGAGATCAGTAATATGATACAGGACCAAGACAAACCAATAATGAACACTGATTACTTGAATTTTTAAGTTTTCACTCATGACTGTCAGTTTCTTTATTTTTATTTTGTTCCTAAATACATGAATTTAATATATGTTGAAATTAGCTTTTAATGGTAATATGCGATAGTAAACACAACCTAACTAATTTTAGTTTGTAACTAAAGTAATTTTTTCTTTAAAAAATAACAATAAAGTATAAAAATAAATAAAAAAAAGAAGAGTAAGAGGAACAAATTTGTCTTGCTTTTACTGTACTTAATATTTTTGATAAGACGGAAATAAATTGAAATTGAAGTACATAAACATCATTGGTATTATAGTTTGATTACCTTTTACAGAAAATAATTTTATATTTTACAATATTATTATTATGTCTTTACATTTTTTGAAGTTGTACAGCTATTTTTAATTATATACATTATTTTAATTATATAATTACAGATTCACATTATTTTAATTATGACAACTTTCAGAAGTAATTCTATTACTAAAATGAGGTCTAGAATCATTTAGTATGACATTTAGTAAAATCAGTTGGAGTATGATTTTATAAATTGAAACAAAGGGGACTAATTACCAGCGCATGCTTTAGAGTGCTATTTCAGTCAATATTAAGTGCATGGCATTAATAAGATCAAACACAACCTGACACAACAATTTCGTCATTACATTTTGCTACTCAATTTGTTACATTGTACAAAAGTATAATGTACGTTATTATTATGTACCATAATCACTCATGAACAGCTAAATAAAATATAGAGGTAGGTCAACTAAGTAACTAAACCCAATTCAAATGCAAACGCATTAGTATATGATATGCCAGGTTACAAGGTTTGAGTGCATTAAATACAGTGCTTAGAGAAGACCCCATCCAGAGCTTTGACTCAGCTAGTGCACAAATTTCCAGGCAGTTTTGAAGTGAAAGTGAACGAAGGACAAGGGCCGATGTCGAGATCACTTTGATATAATACAATATTAACTTACTGAAGCAGCTGATGGATTTACTGATCCAAACGATCCTCTTGCACATTGAACATTAAATTATCTACATAAAAGGCACAGGCGCGCGCGCACACACACATACACACACTCAAACACTCCCTTAAAAATCTTTTCAACGATCACTTTAATATCCCGCAATAATGAACTTACTGAAGCAGCTGATGGGTTTAGTGATCCAACTGATTCTCTTGCTCATTGAACATTAAATTGTCTACTTAAAAGGCACAAGTACAGGCGCGCGCACACACACACACACACACACACACACACAAACAAACAATCACTCAAACATCCTTTCTAAGATCACTTTAATATCCCACAATAATAAACTTAATGAAGCAGCTGATAGGTTTAGTGATCCAACTGATTCTCTTGCTCATTGAACATTAAAATTATTTACTTAAAAGGCACAGGCACACACACACACACACACACACACACACACACACACACACACTGAAACATCCATTCTAAGATCACTTTAATATCCCACAATAATAAACTTGCTGAAGCAGCTGATGGGATTAGTGATCCAATTGATCCTCTTGCTCATTGAACATTAAAATTTATTACTTAAAAGACAAAGCACAGGCACACACACACACACACACACACACACACACACACACACACACACACACACACACACACACACACTCACACTCAAACATCTATTCTAAGATCATTTTAATATCCCACAATAATAAAGTTATTGATGCATCTGATGGGTTTAGTGATCAAACTGATTCTCTTGTTCATTGAACATTAAATTATCTACTTAAAAGGCACAAGCACAGGCACACACACACACACACACACACACACTCTCTCTCAATCATCCTTTCTAAGATCACTTTAATATCCCGCAATAATAAACTTATTGAAGCAGCTGATGAGTTTAGTTGTCCAACTGATCCTCTTGCTCATTGAAAATTAAACTATCTACTTAAAAGGCACAAGGACACACACACACACACACACACACACACACACACACACACACACACACACACACACACACACACACACACACAACTCAAACATCCTTTCTACGTTCACTTTATTATCCCACAATAATAAACTTACTGAAGCAGCTGATAGGTTTACTGATCCAAACGTTCCTCTTGCTCCTTGAACATTAAATTATCTACTTAAAAGAAACAAAAACACGGAAACATTATTTCTACAATCACCTAATATCTCACAATAATGAACTTACTGACGTAGCGGATGGGTTTAGTGATCCAAACGTTCCTCTTGCTCGTTGATTATTAAATTATGTACTTAAAAGGACCACACACTCAAACAACCTTTCTATTATCACTTTAATATCACACAATAATAAAATTACTGAAGCAGCTGATGTGTTTACTAGTCCAAACGTTCTTCTTGCTCATTGAACATTAAATTATTTACTTAAAATTCACACACACTCAAACATCCATTCTAAGATCACTTTAATATTCATCAATAATAAACGTACTGAAGCATCTGATGGGTTTAGTAATCCAACCGTTTCTCGTGCTCATACAAAATTAAATTATCTACTTAAAAGGAACACACAATCAATCATCCTTTCTAAGATCACTTTGATATCCCACAATATAAAGTTACTGAAGCAGCTGATGGAATTAGTGATACAAACATTTCTCTTGCTCATTGAACATTAAATTATCTACTTAAAACTCACAGGCACACACACACACACACACACACACACACACACACACACACACACACACACACACACACACACACATTCAATCATCCTTTCTAAGATCACATTCATATCCCACAATAATTAAGTTATTGAAGCAGCTGATGGGTTTAGTGATCCAACTGTTCCTCTTGTTCATTTAACATTATATTATCTACTTAAAATGCACAGACACATACACAAACTCTTTCACACACACACACACACACACACACACACACACACACACACACACACACACACACACACACACACACACACACACACACACACACACACACACACACACACACACACACACACACACACACACGCACACTCACACTCACACTCAAACATCCATTCTAAGATCACTTTAATATCCCACAATAATAAACTTACTGATTCAGCTGATGGGATTAGTGATCAAACTGATTCTCTTATCTCATTGAACAATTAATTATCTACATCCTTTCTAAAAGTTCACTTTATTATCTCAAACATCCTTTCTGAAGATCACTTTCATATCTCATCAATATAAACTTTTTGCTCATTGAACATCTGAAGGATCTACTTAATCCAAACATTCCTCACATCCTGCTCATTGAACATTAAATTATCTACTTAAAAGGCAAGGAGGCATCAAACATTCACTTGCTCATTGAACACACACAAGGCACACACACACACACACACACACACACACACAAAACATTATTTGTACGATCACTTTAATATCTCACAATAAACTTACAGAAGCAGCTGATAGGTTTACTGATCCAAACGTTCCTCTTGCTCCTTGAATATTAAATTATCTACTTAAAAGATACACAAAGACTGAAACATTATTTCTACGATCAGTTAATATCTCACAATAATAAACATATTGACGCAACGGATGGGATTAGTGATCCAAACGTTTCTCTTGCTCGTTGAACATTAAATTATATACGACTTAAAAGGACCAAACACTCAAATATTCTTTCTATGGTCACTTTAATATCCCACAATAATAAAATTACTGAAGCAGCTGATGTGTTTACTAGTTCAAACGTTCTTCTTGCTCATTGAACATTAAATTATCTAATTAAAATTCACACACACACACACACACACACTCAAACATCCTTTCTAAGATCACTTTGATATCCCACAATATAAACTTACTGAAGCAGCTGATGGAATTAGTCATAGAAAAGTTTCTCTTGCGCATTGAACATTAAATTATCTACTTAAAAGGCACAGGCACATACACACACACACACACACACACACACACACACTCATCCATTCTAAGATCACTTTAATATCCCACAATAATAAACTTATTGATTCATCTGATGGGTTTAGTCCAACTGATCTTCTTGCTCATTGAACATTAAATTATCTACTTAAAAGGCACAAGCACACACACACACACACACACACACACACACACACTCAAACATCCTTTCTACGATCTTTTTAATATCCTACAATAATAAACTTACTGAAGCAGCTGATGGGTTTAGTGATGTAACTATTCCTTTTGCTCATTGAACATTAAATTATCTACGTAAAAGGAACACACACTCAAACTTACATTCTAGGGTCTCTTTGATATCCCACAATAATAATGTTACTGAAGCAACTGATGGGTTTAGTGATCCAACCGTTCCTCTTGCTCCTTGAACATTAAATTATCTACTTAAAAGACACACAAACACTCAAATATCCTTTCTACGATCACTATAATATCCCACATAAATAAACTTATTGAAGCAGCTGATGGGTTTAGTGAACCTAGTGATCCTCTTGCTCATTAAATATTAAATTATCTACTTAAAAGGCACACACACACACACACACACACACACACACACACTCACATCCTTTCTAAGATCTCTATAATATCCCACATAAATAAACTTATTGAAGCAGCTGAAGGGTTTAGTGATCCAACTTATCCTCTTGCTCATTGAACATTAAATTATCTACTTAAAAGGCACACACACACACACATCCTTTCTAAGATCTCTATAATATCCCACATAAATAAACTTATTGAAGCAGCTGAAGGGTTTAGTGATCCAACTTATCCTCTTGCTCATTGAACATTAAATTATCTACTTAAAAGACACACACACACACACACACACACACACACACACACACACACACACACACACACACACACACACACACACACATCCTTTCTAAGATCTCTATAATATCCCACATAAATAAACTTATTGAAGCAGCTGAAGGGTTTAGTGATCCAACTTATCCTCTTGCTCATTGAACATTAAATTATCTACTTAAAAGGCACACACACACACACACACACACACACACACACACACACACACACACACACACACACACACACACACACACACACACACACACACACACACACACACACACACACACACACACACACACACACACACACACACACACACACACACACACATCCTTCTAAGATCTCTATAATATCCCACATAAATAAACTTATTGAAGCAGCTGAAGGGTTTAGTGATCCAACTTATCCTCTTGCTCATTGAACATTAAATTATCTACTTAAAAGACACACACACACACACACACACACACACACACACACACACATCCTTTCTAAGATCTCTATAATATCCCACATAAATAAACTTATTGAAGCAGCTGAAGGGTTTAGTGATCCAACTTATCCTCTTGCTCATTGAACATTAAATTATCTACTTAAAAGACACACACACACACACACACACACACACACACACACACACACACACACACACACACACACACATCCTTTCTAAGATCTCTATAATATCCGACATAAATAAACTTATTGAAGCAGCTGAAGGGTTTAGTGATCCAACTTATCCTCTTGCTCATTGAACATTAAATTATCTACTTAAAAGACACACACACACACACACACAACACACACACACACACACACACACACAAAATATAAATGTAAACTCATTTATACTCAATCTACTTTTCGGAGTTTGGATTGATGTCACACAATGTGAAACTTAATGATAGGTTCATTTGATATGAATAGGTGATGGACTTAGCGATCCTCCGTATCTCTAGCTCATAATACTCTCACTATTCTACTGAACACTCGCGCACACATTGAGTGTCTTCCAAGTCGAAGCATTGACGGCTTGAGGAGGACCTGAAAACATGAAGATTTATCAAAATCAATTCACAATAAGCAAACCCCAATTTACACTTAGTGTAGTGCATTAGTAAACCTTAATTTTTTTCGAGACGACCGCAATATTTCCTGTGCAGAGAGTAGTTTTGCACTAAGTTTGAAGTATAGTCTCTATAAATACAAATCTGGTCGTATCATAGGCTAATAATATGTCTGTTTTGAGGACTGTTTAAATTATGCGTGTATGTCGTATAGCACAGAGTAGGGAACAACGCGCTACAAACACTAACTGTACACCACACCGCTGTACAGAACAGAACGTTATCTAATTCAACGTCAACGACCTTTTGCTATTACGTCAAGAGCCGCTTTCCCAACAGATTGTTCAACTCCGCCAGAATCTAATCCCTTCTCTGCCCTTGCTAGTCGCTACTCGCTACTTCTTACAAAGCACGCTCACCGTATTGTCCGTTTTGCACTCAGCAGTAGCAGATCTAGGGTTTTCGTATGTACACACTGCGCGGAGCTGTCTGGCTGGAGTAATCAAAGCGAAATTCTAACTGCATTATTTTTTGAAAATTTTATTTCGCGTAAATTTCAATTTACGAATGCTTGTGAGACACACACGCGCGCGCGCGCGCACACACACACACACACACACACACACACACAACACACACTCGCGCGCGCGCTCACGCACGCTTACACAAACATGTGTGTGTGTGTGTGTGTGTGTGTGTGTGTGTGTGTGTGTGTCTCTCTCTCTCTCTCTCTCTCTCTCACACACACACACACACACACACACACACACACACACACACCTACCTCTATAGTAGCAATGAAGGGATCGTTAGTTTTCGCCGCTGTAAAGAGATTACCACTAAATAAAGACACCTCAACCAAAACGTATATAAAATATTTTTTTTATTTTTAAAACGTGTTATACACTATTTTTAATTTTAAGTATTGAACGCAAACTTTACTGAAATAAAAACTATATGACATAAGTCTTTAAAAAACAACATTTATTAAATAATAATGTATGAATAAAATACTGTAACTGTGAGAAAATAGTAATATTTTTCCGAAACGTCTGCAGAACCTCTTCATCAATTCCTTGAAATTCTTTTGAATAAATTCTATTATATAATCCTACTAAAATTGTATTACAAATAAATAACGACTGGTGTCAAAGGACATGTAACGGATAAGGAAAACGTTGACTAATCTTTGTTGGCAAGGGTGGTGAAAGTTGCAGATTACAGTTAGGAAAGTTTTGTTAGGAAGAAGTGATAGAGAAATATTTGTACAGTCCGATCAAAACAGGGTGAGTACAATCTAGTCTTGCTGCTATTGCACCCAGTTGCCAGGCCGCTGACTTAAGCGTTTCCAGCCGCCGAAAGCGTAGACTTTTCCTTATAAGTCTGACCTTAAGCTGCCATTCCTAGGGATGGGCACTTCTGCTATTTTTACAAAATATCAACGAACTGTTTGTTGGAAAAAAACTGTTTGGAAAAACAGTTTGAAAAAAACAGGTTTAGAAAAATGAAACTCGAAGTTGTGTTAGCAGCTAAAACATAAGCACAAACGTTCAGTTTTCTAAGACTACTTTTTCATTCCCATTACCACCATGTCCTTAACTGTTTTTGGGTGTAAAACATTTAGAAAAAAATAATCCTTATAAGTGTAGTAATAATTAAATTACATTCTCAAAACTTAATCTATATGTATGCCATTTTATATTTACAAAATGCAATGAATTTATCTCTCTTTATTTGTTTTACCCAACTTTGGGGTACACCAAATCAATCACTTGTTAATGTTCTGTGCCTTCCTCGTAGCCCAGTATTGCTTCATACTTTGTGATCTTGCTTTTCTTTCCTCGTCAGAGATTTGGATCGTTCGCTTGGATTTGACTCTGCCTTGGAACCGTTGCTTCTTGTCCTTGGTTATTGTTTTGGCCGTTCTGTCCATGAGCATAGTGTCAGTGATCTGCAGTTCTGTTATGTCTTTCTCCGTTTCTATAAACCAAAGTGGTTTGGCTCTTCTACTGCGAAAGTAGTCAAATATTTTTTTGGTTAGTCTATTTTTGTCCATAAAAATCAATTTTCCTTTTTCTTATTGTGTCTGATAGTGTTTCAGTTTTTTGGTAAAGAGTTTCATTACTGATGTGGAGTAATTGGTTGTTACGGAATTTGGGGCCTAAGATTTTTCGTAATATCTTTCTTTCTTTGATCTCCAGCCTTTCAAGTGGGCCCTGGGTTGTGAGAGATAATGTTTCAGCTGCATATAAGGCTTCTGGTTTAATTACAGTATGATAATGCCTTATCTTTGTATTCCAGGAGAGGGACTTCTTGTTGTCTATCTCTTGTCAATGAATTTCTAATAGAAGCATTCTTTTTTTTACTTAAAAATTAAATAGCCTTTGCATATTTACTGAAATGCAAACAATTTAGAATATTTTTAGTTGATTAACAAATATTGATGATTGATAATAAATATAAAAATACGTTTAAATAAAATTAGGTTATGTATTTACAAAATGTGAGATGTTACTGTCATATTTTTATTTGGGAGAAAGTAGGTTTTCATTTTTCAACACTGAAAAAAGTAACCTTAATAAGTAAAATATAGTAATAAGAACATAGGCCAAATATGTTTAAATAAAATTGACTCTATATAGTTACAAAGTTATAGGTTATTAACATTAGGTTATTATAGGTTAATGATAGGTTATTAACATTAGCATTAGAAAAAAAATATGTTTTCCATTTTACAACACAGAAAAAATATAAAATTTATTGTAATAACATATTTAACAAAACAAATGTTTTTAAAGAAAATTAGGCTTCGGATAAAAATAAAATGTAAGACGTTTGTAATATTTCCCATCACAAAAAACAGGCTTTTCACTTTTAAACACTGAAAAAAAACACTAAAAAGTCCACACATCCAATAAATAATTAAAAACTATGCACTTAATTCTAAAAACATAAAAAAAGTAAAAGAAAACTTCCAAAATTGTCCACTAAATATTTTTAAATCTAAACACAAAGTAAACTACGGAGAAAAACTAATATATAACACAATTATGGCTGTTTTTACAGTTTAAAAAATGTTTGAAAAATAAATTTTACATTTAAAACTTTCAAACAACTCACAACAAAATAGAGATAAATTTTGACAACACCCAAACAGTTCTTACTTCACTACGTTGCAACAAGAAACTTTGGAATAGAGGGAAAAAGTATAACAGGTTAAAGAAAAGGTGTTTGCACTGTTTGCAGGAAAACAGTTTAGCAGGAAAAAAGTTTTAGCGCTTGCGGCAACTTTCGAATAGAACGTAGGTGGTGGGGAAGTCCAAACTGTTGTTCCTTGTTTAACAAATCACGATCCAGTCCAATTCAAACTGCTTGTTTCCGTTTGGCAAAGCAGTTTATTTTTCGTATATAGAAAAACTGTTTGTTTTAACAGTTTGGAGTCTTCTTACCCATCTCTAGCCATTCCACCGAATCCGTCAGAGTAAGGCATGTCGACGTATCCAAACGCAAAACAACTGGCTCGTATTGTTTAGACTACGAGCCTTTACGTTCGTTGGTTAAACGTGCCGGATTCGACTGATGCAGCTTGGAGTACGGCAGACGTATTGTAGACATGGATGAAGAAATTCTCATTGCCAAGAATCGTACTATTCTTTTTTTATTGGCCTTTTCGACGATTTTATCCTTCATTTACCTTTTCGCACTTTTGTTTCATATGTTTTTCAAGTACAGTACCGGGTGACCGAGCTTCGCTCGGTATAGTTATTTTGTTTAGTGTGCACGCGTGAATTTAGCTACTTAGTAAAACTTTACAGATGTGAGACATGTCGCAATCGATTCTTGACAACGAAAACCTTTAGCATACAAAATTTCACAAAAGTCATTAGAGTAGTTTTTGAGAATTTCTTGTTGTTATTTTGAGGCGAAAATCACATTGAGGCTATATCGCCTCCCTAAATTTAAGTGTAAGTGTAATGTGTTAAAGTCGGAAGTGTAGTAATGTAAGTGTAAGTGTGTCTTAGACTCGGGTACCGCGAGTGACGTCTAAATCCTCTCAATTTACTGAGCTATTTACTATCCTATCAATTTACTAGCTGATTTGATAGACAGCTAGTCTGCACCCCCTGCAGGGGTTTTTTGAGAAAAAGTGGACAAGCAAGTATGTATACATACATACAAACTTACATACAAATTTAGCTCGTTTAATATGGCAGGATTTTTTGGCTGATCTCTGTAAAGCCATTTTCAGTCTGCAATTACCCCTCCATTTTTAAACACCATAATAGCGGATTTGTTCAAGTTAACTCTAAGATTCCACCTGCTGACATAGTCATCCAGTGACCAAATCGTAAATTGTAGGATGCTTCTACTTTCAGCCAAGGGAAAGTATAATCTGCTTATGCTGTAAATTTTAATTTTAATTTTTAACTTTTAATTTTATCATTCCATATTAAAACTCCTAGTTGGTCTAAAATATCATTGAGATTTAAAGTTAACAAGGTTGGAGACAACAAAACAACCTGTGTCGGTAGGGAAGTACTTTGTGTCAAGCCGTTTTTATGCCATACCGTGTATGTTTTGTCAGTATAATGATATAATAATTTATATATCTCAATGATTGCTCTTGATGATGATATATTAATGTTTTGTAGAGATGGCATATCTGTGCAGTTTCAAAAACAAAGGATATCTGTCCACAGTGCCAAAAGTAGCAGAAAAGTCCACAAAAAACTTATATTTTGTCTTTTCTGATTTGGTTTTACTTTAATCACACTCAGGATTAAATATGTTGTCTATGGTAGGATACCTTTTTCTAAACTCTGACTGAAATTCTCGCAGAATATGATTCTCCTCAATCTTGACAAAATCAATCCAGTAAATATCTTCCAAATAGAATTACTGAAAGAAACGCCTCTGTAAATTGCAATTAGGTTTCTGTCGCCTTTCTTGTATCGGAAATATTATTGATCCCGTAAATGATGACTGAACTTTGCCCTTATCAAATACACTATTGTACTGATGCAAGAATAATTTAAAGAATTCAGTAGTAGTATATTTAACATTTTATTAGAAAAGCTATCTTCCCCAGTACTTCGTCATTTTTCATTTTTTTCAATACAAAGTAGTTCCTTCTTCGAAAATGCCTTATGAAGTACTTTATTAACAAAGAAGAGTCCGGCATAATGTTCCCTACACGCTAGTATAGGAGGACTATGCAATTGTTCAAAATAGTTTAAAAATCTCCACGGGAAAGTTCCCCAGACTAACCTTTTTGAAAACTCGTGTTTTTCGTGTCTTTCGACTTGAAAACAATCTCTTTTTTCTTAAAACATTTTTTTAATTTGTTCGTTTCATTTTTAGGGTGCGCAGTGCATGACGAAACAGTCTCATGCAGTACTCTAGCATTTTACAAATTGTTCAGTGAATTTTGAAAATTACAGTTGCAATGTGCGGTAATTTGATCATTAACATTCCATCTACAGTTAGTAGGTTTTTAATAATTGTAAAATATTTATATGATATAACTATATTTGCGTACAAAAAGTAAGAAATCGTTATTTTTCTTGTATCGTTTGATGGCAAGACATTTTCATATTAAACAACCTTTAAATCTAACAATTAGATTTTTTTTCTGAAAAATATAACTTTTTCGTGAATAAAACTAAGCGTAGAGATAAGACCATAAACTATAATATTATGAGAGCTTAACAGCGATATTTTCACTTTCAATGTTGTTAAGTTTTGCGCTAGGCCTACAGCAAAGCAAAACAATAATCGCCCAGCCTCCTCAATATAAATTACGCCCACTTAAGCAATATGTGTTAGAACCTACAGTGTTCGTATGGATCGTAATGTCGTGCTTTCAGAGTTTTGTTAGGAAGAAGTGATAGAGAAATATTTGTACAGTCCGATCAAAACGGGGTGAGTACAGTCTAGCTGCTATTACACCCTGTTGCCAGGCCGCTGATTTAAGGGTTTCCAGCAGCCGAAATAGTAGACTTTTCCCTATACTTCTAACCTTAAGCGGTCATTCCACTGAATCTGTCAGAGTAAGGCACGACGTATCCAAACGCAAAACAACTGACTCGTATTGTTTAGGCTACGTGCTTTTCCGCTAGCTACGTCCGTCGGTTAAACGCGCCGGATTCGACTGATGCAGATATCATTTGGAGTACGGCAGACGTATTGTAGACATGGATGAAGAAATTCTCATTGCCGAGAATCGTACTATCCTTTTTATTGACCTTTTAGACGATTTTATCCGAATTACTATTCACTTTAAACTTTGCGATGTTGCGCATTCTGCGCAGTTAATGGAACTGCGTTATTTTTACTTGGCAATCAGTGAAGTAATACCATTTAATTGTTTAACAAATTGTAGCTTTTTCGGGTAATTCTTCAAATAGTAATAATTATGAAAAATCAATAAAAACTACGGCGTAAATTGTTATAAATACATGAAAATAAATATTACGGTAGAAAAACTTATGTTTGTAATAGCTCAGCCACATGTTTACAAACATCCTATAGAATCTTTGTGTAGGCCCCTACCGGTTTTTTTACAATGTCAAAAAACTGCAACTTTTGTAAGATTAAAAAATACTGCTTAATACATTAGTACATTACACTACTATTACATATAGCTTTTTAAAATGAATTAAATCATAGACATTTGTTTGAGAAAAGTTTAAATTATTCAAGCTGTTATAGTTCTGAACATTTGGATATTACAAATCTTGTTAATCGATGAAATGTGAAGTACGTTAATGTACCAAGCAAAAATATGTTGGCTTGGAAATAATTTGTAACAGTGAGTCAAGAGTGAGTTTGGGGCTCGGCGGTCGAAGTGCCTAAAGCATCGGTCAGTCTACTGCGCACCTAAACGTTCGAGCCGCAGTTGCTCCCGTTGCTTTTCCCCTTACCATTAACCATTGATCCTCGTCCTCATTAGTCTAACTGGACTAAAAAAAAAAATCAAGAGTGAGAACGGTCAGTGACCACGACACGAGTATTGTAGCTTTGGTTACGTTTTCCCGACAGTACTTGCCGAGTCAAACATGACACTGCGTTCAGAGATCACAACTGTAACAGAACAGGTGTAAGGATAAAGCACATATAAGGTCATAGTTTGTATATTTTTTGTTTATCACAAACATTCATAACCGCTCAATACATTCTCATCGGAGGAACCCACTCGGCCAACATAAAAGAGTTCTTTATGCACGATAAAAAATAAACTGTAATAAATAAAAAAGTAAACGATCAAAATTATTCCCTAACCTTTCTCACGTTCGATTGAATTACAGTAAAAATAGTTGTTCAAAGAAACATTCCGATACGTAAACAAAAAGTGTGCACTGTAGTAGCTTATATGTTTTTATATCCTCACAAATTAATATGTTCTGGATATTTCGCGAAAATTCAAATTGTAACCAGTCAGGAAAACCAGAAATTTTGCCTAATTTAATTTGAAAAGTTTTATATATATATATATATATATATATATATATATATATACATATATATATATATATATGTATGTATATATATAAAGTGAAAACTTTAGCGAGTTTGAGAATATTTTGGATTAATATAGCACGTCAATATTTTATTGATTTTAAGTATAAACAACTTTTTTTTACGTAATGAAACTATTCGACTTAACGAAAATAAATTAGGATTAAGATTTTGAAGTAATCCTACAAGTAGACCCCACAGTCACTTAACCCCACCCCGAATAACCCTGAGTACACCCCTCATTAACACTGATTACGGCATCCGTACTTGTAGACCCCACTGGCACTGGGACCCCACTCCATAACCCTGAGTACACCACTGCCTAACACTGATTAACGCATCCATACCCGTAAATACCACGATCCACTTGACGACCTCTTCCCAAAAACATTGAATACATCATTGCCTAACACTGAATAACACATCCATAACCGTAGACTCCATGGTCATTTGAACAACCCCCTCCTAACTCTGAGTACAACCCTGCATAACACCACGGTATATATACCGTGCATAACACTGATGAACATATCCATACACGTAGACTCCACGATCACTTGAAGACCCCCCCCCCCAATAACCATTAATATACCACTGCTTACACTGATTAACGTATCGATACCCGCGCACCACACGGTCACTTGAGCCACCCCCAATAACCCTAAATATAAAACTGCCTAACACTGTTTAACGTATCCATACCCGTTCACCTCACGGTTACTTGGACCACCCCGAATAACCCTGAAAACACCCCTACCCAGTAATCATTAACACATCCACACCCGTAGAATCAACGGTCCCTTTCCCCATTCTTAATTACCCTGAGTATACTCCTATCTAACACTGATTAACGCATCCATACCCGTTGACTCCAGTCACTTGAGCCCCCCAAATTAACCCTGAGTACACCATTGCCTAATACTGTTTAATGCATCCGTACCTGTAGACCCCATGGTCACTTGAGTCCCCACCTCAATAACCCTGAATACACCCCCTGTCTAACACTGATTAACACATCTATACCCGTAGAACCCCTCAGTGTCACTTGAGGACCCCACGGTCACTTCAGCTCCAACCAATAACCCTGAATACAGCACGGTCTAATACTGCTGATATATATATATATATATATATATATATATATATATCCCTAAACACCACGGTCATTTGAGCACACTCAATAAACCTGAGTACACCCCTGTGTAACCCTGATCTATACCCGTTGGCCTCACGATCACTCCTGAGTTCATTAGTGCCTATCATTGATTAACGCATCTATACCTTCAGACCTCACGGTCACTTGTGCCCCCCTCCAATAACCCTGAATATCCCACTGCCTAATATTGAATATCACATCCATACCCATAGTAACTTGTGCCTCCCCAATAACTTTAAGTACACACCAGCCTAACACGGATTAACGCATCCATATGCGTAAACCCCAAGGTCACTTCACCCCCCCTAATAATAACCTTGAGTAAACACCTGAATAACACTAATTATTGCATCGATACCCGTAGACCTCCACGGCGGTCACCAGACACACCCCTTAACATCCAGTACACCACTGCCTAACACTTGATGAATCCATATCCATAGACCCTACGGTCACTTGCACCCCTCAGTAACCCTCAGTACACCGATCTTTAACACTGATTAACGCATCAATTCCTTTAGACCATACAGTCACTTGACCCCCCCCCCCCAATAAACCGGTGTACACCCCTACCCATCACTGTTTAACCCATCCATGCCCGTAGACCACACAGTCTATTTACGTCTCCCCTCCCAACACTGATTAACACATCCATATTCTTAAACCCGAAGGCCCCCCCCATAACCCTGAGTACACTCCTGAATAACACTAATTATCGCATCGATACCCATAGACCCCACTGTCACTTGACACCCTCTGTAACCCTCAGTACAATACTGCCTAACACTGATTTACGCATCCGATACCCATACATCCTCACTTGTCCCCCCTCAAATAACCCTAATACACCCCTTTTTAACGCATTGATACCCGTAGACTTCACGGTCACTTAACCCCCTCCCCCAATAACCCTAAGTATACCACTGCCTACCACTGATACCCGTAGTCCACACGGTAATATGATGCCCCCCTAATGAACCTGAGTACACCCCTGCCTAACGCTGATTAACGCATCCATACTCGTAGACTCCACGGACACTTGACTCCCCACAATAACCCTGAGTACACCACTGCCTAACGCTGATTAACGCATCCATACTCGTAGACCCCCACGGACACTTGACTCCCCACAATAACCCTGAGTACACCACTGCCTAACGCTGATTAACGCATCCATACTCGTAGACCCCACGGACACTTGACTCCCCACAATAACCCTGAGTACACCACTGCCTAACGCTGATTAACGCATCCATACTCGTAGACCCCCACGGACACTTGACTCCCCACAATAACCCTGAGTACACCACTGCCTAACGCTGATTAACGCATCCATACTCGTAGACCCCCACGGACACTTGACTCCCCACAATAACCCTGAGTACACCACTGCCTAACGCTGATTAACGCATCCATACTCGTAGACCCCCACGGACACTTGACTCCCCACAATAACCCTGAATACACCACTGCTTAACACTGATTAACGCATCTATACTCGTAGACCCCCACGGACACTTGACTCCCCACAATAACCCTGAGTACACCACTGCCTAAAGCTGATTAACGCATCCATACTCGTAGACCCCCACGGACACTTGACTCCCCACAATAACCCTGAGTACACCACTGCCTAAAGCTGATTAACGCATCCATACTCGTAGACCCCACGGACACTTGACTCCCCACAATAACCCTGAGTACAACACTGCCTAACGCTGATTAACGCATCCATACTCGTAGACCCCCACGGACACTTGACTCCCCACAATAACCCTGAGTACACCACTGCCTAACGCTGATTAACGCATCCATACTCGTAGACCCCTACGGACACTTGACTCCCCACAATAACCCTGAGTACACCACTGCCTACCGCTGATTAACGCATCCATACTCGTTGACCCCACGGACACTTGACTCCCCACAATAACCCTGAGTACACCACTGCCTAACGCTGATTAACGCATCCATACTCGTAGACCCCCACGGACACTTGACTCCCCACAATAACCCTGAGTACACCACTGCCTAACGCTGATTAACGCATCCATACTCGTAGACCCCACGGACACTTGACTCCCCACAATAACCCTGAATACACCACTGCCTAACACTGATTAACGCATCCGTGCTCTTAGACCCCATGGACACTTGACTCCCCACAATAACCCTGAGTACACCACTGTGCCTAACGCTGATTAACGCATCCATACTCGTAGACCCCACGGACACTTGACTCCCCACAATAACCCTGAGTACACCACGGCCTAACACTGATTAAGGCATCCATACCTGTAGACTCCACGGTCACTTGAGCAACCCCCAATAACCCTGAGTACACCACTGCCTAACAATGATTAATGCATCTATACTTGTAGACTCCACGGTTACTTGAACCCCTTCCAAAATAACCCTGAGTGTTCCTGCCTAACACTGATCAATGCATCTATACCCGTAAACCCTCCCTAATAACCTTGATTTTACCCCTGCCTAACCCTTTCATTAATGCATGCATACTCATAGAACCCTTAGTCATTGGACCCCCGTTCTCCAATAACCCTGAGTACGCCCCTGCCTAACACTTTAATATATCCATACTCGTAGACCCAACTTTCACTTTACCTGTCCTCAGCAATAACCCTGGGTACATCCCTCCCAAACACTTTAATTATCGCATCCATACTCGTAAACCCAACGGTCTTTTGAACCTGATATATTGAATGAAGAGAAATTAAATAAAAACCCTGCCAAGTCTATCGGCAAGTACGGTACGCTCAATGAATAAAATTTTTCCATTACTCTTCATTATATCCTTACACTTCATTCAGTACGTGTCTCATTTAACTTTAGATGGATCAAGGTATTTTCTTTAACGCCCAGAACCAAGGGAGGGTTAAAAATGTCCAAGAAATAAGGGTTTTGAGAAATTTTATTTATAAAACTAATAATAATTGCAGAAAACATGTAATCGACAAAGACATGCATTGAATTAAGGTTCTCTAAAAGTATAATTTATATTTTACAAACAGCTTACAGCTAGGAGAGTTTATTATTTTCAAATTTCTCTAAGTGATGAACTAATCTGATAATTCTGAATATTTTTAAAAAATTGCAACAAATATATTTGACTTTTCACTGTGTTGCCGCGTACTCGTCACACGAACAACAAACAATAGTTGTTTTACACAGTTTATTTGTCATCTTCACAGAGGGGACAGCAGCATAACACTTGTGGCACAAAAACAAAGATATCAGGGGCACCAACTACGACACTGAATAAAAGTGCATATAAATTTGAGGAAACTGCTATTGTTATGTAGAACATTTTTAAAAATACCATGAGTAATAGAAATTTATTAAATACAGTTATTGGTTTATAAGTAGGATCAAAGGAGGGTCAAACAAATTTCCATGTCTTACTTTTTACCGCATAGAAAAACAAAAAGCGCTAGACGTTTGAATTGGGTAGGTATGTAAAATAAATGTTATTTGACAGAAAATATTTTTCAAAAGTGTGGACATTTATTGACCACACCTTGGTCTATTTAGGGTTAAATTTGTTAATTTTCGAGTAATACTGTAGCTTCCTTCAAGCGTTGTATAGCGCCACCATGTCTAACGTGTTGTTTTGTCCATGAGTTCAGAATATACTGTTTATAAAACAATCAGTTGAGGCCAAAAGCGTTCAGAACAGCCTTGGAAAGGTCTACAACCTTTTCCTACGTGTAGTAATAAAAAATATTCTTCAATCCGTGTATGTAGGTTTGCCACCAAGTTCGAGCTGACAGTTTGGAAAAACTAGACATCAGTTGGATTGGTAAAATTATTTCATTCTATGAAAAATCCCTAATGCGTTTTTAGACTAAAAATCTTTTGTTATTTCCTCCAAAGAGAAAGTTTTGCAACCATGCACCAAATTCTATGTCAATTCTTTCAGAAGGAAAGAAATCGCGGCATTTCGACATAGTTTTTTTTATTTTGAAATTGAAAATATGATTCCATCATCCTTATACTCTGAATAAATTGGTACTTTAAACATGAAAATTACATTAAAAATATCAAAATGGCCCTCCCGGCCGCAGACAAATTCATTTGTACAATTTCAAGGGATTTTGAAAATTTTAAATGCTAACCTACAGATTTTTAATTATGATGGTGAAAAGATTTTCAAATGTTTAATATACAAATGTTATACATTGTTTATTTAAAATTGCCGCAATTTTGAAGCTTTTGAACGAATTTTGCTTGGTAACGAAATTCTCCAAGCTTTTACCAAAATCAATTTATAGAATCAAATTCATATAAATTTATTAATTTTTACGACCTTTTAAAAAACTAAAACGTAGGGTGGGCACTCATTTCAAGGTATCGGGTCTGGGTCTTACTATTATTTATTATTTTCATATGTCAGAGTTATTTTCGTATTTTTAATGTAATAAGTTTAAAAGTTCAAACGACATAGTGTTACATTGTTCTTTGCTACTTGTCGCAGCAGAAAATTTTTAATTCCAGGAATCAGGATAGCGCAATACCGCTTTGGGAAATACCCATTATCCGAGTGATTACAAGTGTTTGCAACTCTATAAGCCGCAAAATGTAATCGCCAAATGATAGCATAATGTGAGGGACTGCAGGAGTGAAACTGTGGTTCTAAGTAGGTCAAGCGAAGTGGGGGAGTTGGAGTCCTTGGCTGGGACGTTGCCCGAGCGTCGAGCCTGCTACATAGCACAACATTGGATTACCTTGGTAGTGCCTGTACTTCATCTCCTCTCCTCTCCGTATTGCCTGACAGTGCGTCAATACAGACCACGCACTTTCGGGCACTTGAGCGCTTTCTGTGACACTCGTAAAATAGCGGAGGCCTGCACTAAGTAATACGCTGTGACTGGGAAAACTCCATTGAAAAATGAGCTACTGGATGGGTCATCATGGTAACACTCATAGCAGAGACCCTGACAGAAGGTCCAATTCTGACATCTAGGTCACTTTGTGTGTGTGTGTGTGTGTGTGTGTGTGTGTGTGTGTGTGTGTGTGTGTGTGTGTGTGTGTGTGTGTGTGTGTGTGTGTGTGTGTGTGTGTGTGTGTGTGTGTGTGTGTGTGTGTGTGTGTGTGTGTGTGTGTGTGTGTGTGTGTGTGTGTGTGTGTGTGTGTGTGTGTGTGTGTGTGTGTGTGTGTGTGTGTGTGTGTGTGTGTGCGCGCGCGCGTGTTTTACATGTAGGAAGTTATTTTTAACTTAATATTTAATATATAATTATTTTTTAAATATATATATATATATATATATATATATATATATATTATATTAATATGATATCAATATAGATATAAATTACTGAAATAAAACTCCATAAATTAAAAGTTTCTCAATATAAACTCATTATTCAGCAGGCATGGCGGTATCGTTATGATTTAATAAAGGAATTGAATTAATAATAATGATAATATTTCATTTAATGATTTTTGGTTTAATTTAGTTGTATATAAAGTATTTATGTAAATATATAAAAATATAAATTAATATTGAAAAGAATGAACATTGATATACTTAGATTGCAAATGTGTAAATTTATAAAAAGTATACCAACCGGCAGTAAGTATATGTGACCATTGCCTTAAAATGCTTAGAGAATTATTTATGTTATTTTTTGTGGTAAATAAAGCATTGTTATTATTATTATTAATTTGAACTCATTAAATGTAGAGCTCTTTATAAACTTCCTAAATATATACTATATTAATATAAACTTCATAAATAAACTCTTTAATTATAATTTCCTAATTATAAACTCTCTAAGTTTATACTAGTTATCTCCCCGTTAGAAAAAAACTCTGTAATCATAAGCACCTGAATACAACTCCGTAAAAAAAATCTTACATATAAACTTCCGTGGTATATTTCCATAAATATAAACTACCTTAATTTAACCTCCATAAATATAAACTATTGAAATAAAATTTCCTAAATATAACTCCATAAATATGAACGCCCTAAATATTACCCATAAATATAAACTGCACATAAACGTCCTACCTATAAACTCCCTAAATATAAGTCATCCTAATATAAACTCCATAAATATAAACACTTTATATATAAATCCCTACACATAAACTCTCTAATATAACTTCCAAGTTATAAACTCCCTAAGTTTAACTCCTACAATATAAAAACCATATATGTCAACTTTTTAAATATAATTTCGTAACTGTAACACCCTTTATATAAATTCCCCAAACATATAAACTTCCTAAATATAAACTCCGTAATATAAAGTCTCTAAATATAAACCCCAAAATATATAAATCTAAATTCTCCAAATATTAAACTACATACTATAGTAAGAAATTACAATTACAATTATTTTGTTTTAAACACTCCTTTATATTATTTAAAGTATAAAGAAATATAATACATGTAGTAGACTACTAAATTCTTATTTAACTTTCTAATCTATTCTGTACATAACCTGATTTGCTTATTATGTAAAACGGTAAATGTATACAGTACTTGAATGCGAGTAATAAAGTACAATCAAATATCAAACAATTGTTTGCAGTATTTAAATCTCATTTCTTTCATCAACAAAGTGTGTGTGTGTGTGTGTGTGTGTGTGTGTGTGTGTGTGTGTGTGTTTGTTTGTTTGTGAACTTATATAAATTTTGTAGTAATCATAGTTTTCATTGTTATTTTGTAAATAAGTTAATATTTCACTTAATTATATTTTATTGTCTTTTTGATAATGCATTTTGAGTGCACTGTATGTTTCCTTGCGTTATATAACTGCATGAACCCGAATCTGGGAGGAAATATTTAAAACGTGATACATCCAGTTAGACGGGAAAACTCTTCAAAATTTCCTTTGTACATTTTTTTTTTCAAGTAGCCAAAATAGAAAAGGCATTAGTCTAGAACAGCATGATTGATTGATTGATCAAGGTTTGATGGCCTCTGATACAACGATCTAAGTATCTATTGTGCAACTAAGTCTGGATTCTAGTTCCGTAAACTGGTACCTTCAACTAGTTTTAACAATCCACTAACCAGCTCATTCTGCTGGTAGTCCTCAGGATCCAGGAAGCCAAACACCCTTTGATCCATGGTCTTCCCGTGTCATAATGTTCCTGACTGATAGCCTTCCATACTTTGAGTGCGGTTCCCACCAGCTTTACAAAGGTTGCAATCGTCTGCATTAGCCCAAGTGTGCACAATAGTCAGACGTTAAACACCAAAAAAAAAAAAAAAGGTTGTGTTTTCACCCTTAAGGTTTGATACCTGAAATATCTTCTGCTTCTTAAATTGGAAGCCCCTTTGCTACTGACTCGTCTTTTCTCAGTTTGCGGAGTGGAGGAATAGGGTATAGGGCAGGTAGTCATAAGCAATTTCAGGAAACTACATTTCTAATAAAACCTGTTATGGGTGATGCTGAATTTTCCTCACAGTCAATGAAATTAAGGATGCCCATAAACAGGACGATAGAATTGACTGTATGGTTTGCACCCAGTAATTACAACTTTCGGAAATTCAAATAATATTTAAAATAAGTTTTAAATTCAGTGTATAGATTTCGTACATAAAACGACGTATTTCAGAGCACTATACAAGAGTTAGGTTAGGTTAGTGTAGGGGATGGCAGGAGATGTAGGCTAGTAATTTCAATGTGTTGATAATTTTAATACTTATTAATACTGTATTTTACAAGGATATCTAAAAAATACAAGAGCGAGACATTATCGAATAGAGAAACCACCATACTGAGGGTTTGTTTAATCGTGGCGCTTGAAGGAGAAGATGGTAGATTTGTGGTAATGAGCTGTAGCTTATATGTCTGCTTATACAGCACTAGTCTAATACATTATGTTAAAGGCATAGTAGTCTAAATACGGCTGATCGACTGACTGGGCTGTTTCGCTGTTTCCTTCCCTCACCACGCCACTAACATAAGGAGAAAAGCTCTTAAGGAAGTCTGCTATTCCGTTGAAATTGCCTACTGCTGCGTGAGCAGTAACTGCTGATCGTTACGTATAACCGTTTCTGCTAAAGCATTTCATCAGCACTGCTGATCATGACGGTCGTTCGCTCAGCTTGTGTTGTGGTTTGGTCGGATACATTGTAAGAGTTTTCAGAAAACTTATTTCCATACCATAGCGTTTTTGTTAGAAGAGAACGAGGAAATTATGCTCCTTTCGTCACTAGGAGGTCCAATTAAAATATTTTCAAGTTGGAATAAAGAGATGCCACCTGAGAAAGTATGAAAAGATGTTTAAATGCTTTCAGACTGAACCCGTCCTCAATTTGACCGTTTTCAGTATACTAGTGATCACCCAGCACACGATTACGTCTTACATATTACACTTCGTCGCCATTAGTAGAAAATCTTTATTTCGACATTGTTGACACGAAGAAAAACTTCACAACCGTCACGGATTGACCAGTGATTGTCACTGTCAATCACTAGACATAAGCGGTCATCACTAGACTACTACATAGACTTGGTTTATGAAGCGGTGCCCAGACCAGCTGACAGTCGGACTGAACTTCTACGATATCATGACGACTGCCGGGTAGTTCCGACGGAATAGGCCTTACTGAAAACTGCCGCTGCATTAAAGGTAGTTCTAACGAAATGGTACCTTTAGACTGTGAGGTCACGATCATGACAAAAGAAACTACCTATAAATAAGTAGATGAATTTTTATTTACCGTTGGTGCTATCAGAAACTGCACCCTATTAAATATTGCTGTCGTGTAAAGATTACCTCCTAACACAATACGAACTGTCGTGTACGAACTCCTAACACATGCCCCTTTGTTCGTACAGCCCACGTTCGCACATTTCGTGGGACCAGATAAATTATACCTTCGAACAGATTTTTTTATTCATTTATTTTATTAAGGGCTACAACTAAGAACAAACTTATCAAGCAGTTATAACTTAAAGTAGATCATTGTGTGTATTAGATGTCCATTCCTCTGAATAGCTCTGATTGTCAGCTAAAGCCTCTTAGCTTGATATGCTATCACTGCACCAAGTCGAAGGGTTTAGTCCTACGCATTTATTTCTGAATTTCTTTGTGCTAGCATCTGCTGAACACTAGATATCGGTTGAACACTAGATATGGTATCGGTTTGGAGTCGTTTTTCATGCTTCGTTGCCTTGATGTCATCAACAATTGTATTCACTCTAAGGTCTCTGTAAATATTTTCATTGCGTATGTACCAAGGCGCATTTACTATTATCAGAATTACTTTGTTTTGAATAATATGAATTTTATTTATAACATTCTCAAATTTGGCCCATCCTCTCTCTCTCTCTTCCTCTTGGCCCATCCTCAAATTTGCAGCCCATAACTCCACACCGACTTAAGAACTTAACTGTATAAAAGTAATTTATAATTAATACTTAATCTTGGCATTATATCTAAATAGTCAATACATAGTCTTGTACTTAATCAGAAGCTCCTCCTATCTTTTCTTTGTACAATGTGTGACTTGCAGTTCAGCTTTGAATTCAAATTAATTCCCAAATATTTAACTTCATTTCTGTATGTAATAGTTTTACTGTTTATTAGTACTGGCACTTCTTTCTCTTTTTTATAAGTAAAATTAATATGGGTTGACTTAGACTCGTTAAGTTTTATACGCCCTTATGCCACGCTACGTCAAATGCCTGGGAAACATCAAGAAAAACGCTCGAAAAAACTTTCTCTCTTTCAAAGCTATCTTTTATTGTTTGAGTAATTCTGATCACCTGATAAAGTGACGACTGTTTGCTTCTACAAAATGATAATACAGAATTAGTTCTCTTCCTTCTATTATAGGTTTTAAACGTAATATCTCTCAAACAGTTTTCCAACAACAGATGACAACATATTGGTTTTATTTTGTAGCTTACTGAGCTTCGTAATGAATGCGGATGTTTCCACCATTTATTATAAATAATGTTCAATGATTTTGACAAAAAAATAGTTCATCATGAATTCAAAAAAATTGCGAGGAATTCAGCCTATCGTAAATCGATGGAGATTTAAGAACCTGATACCTACCTAAACAGCGAAATCATGCATTTCGTAATGCGCTGTTTTTATCTCTAATGTTTGACAGTGATTTTAAATTATTTCTAAAGGTTGTGTTCCTCATAATAACGCCGATGCGGTAAACCCCAAAACACCTTGAATGTACTAAAAATTAACTGTTTAAAATGTTTTGAAGTGATTTTTAACTATTAAAAATGTTTACACATTTTAAGGTAACAATATACCATCCTTCTGTGTTAAAAATTATTCCCTCAGCTATTCATTTATAAATATAATATTCGAAACAGCGTAGTACAGGCGGTAAGTTTCAACGATCGTGCAGCCTGGCGCCAAAATGTGCTGAACAAATTTCGGAAAAATTAATTCTGTTTTTTTTTTCAATATCACCAGAAGAGTAATTTTGGTGGCTATTTCGGCACACCCATCAGTTTTGCTCAGATATTAATGGATTAAACTTGAGCAAAATGTTAAAGCCGATTTTGACAGAAACAGATTTTCAAGTTTTTTACCAAAAAAAACTTTAAAACCTTTTTTTGAAAAATAAAAAAGCCGAAATACAGAAAACGAGACATGCATTCTAAATTTCACAAAACGCTCATGCACGCACGCGCGCGCGCACACACACATTCAAATAAAAACCACTTTTTATATTCAGTGAGAAACAATATAAATTCTGGACATACGTGATCAGGAAAACTCAGAATTATTTAATTCACAAATATTTAAGTTTTCTAGAAAAGTTCCGAATGATTCTGTACCGTATTCTTGGAATAAAGCATCTCCCCCCCCCCATCTTTGTTAAACTGCATTTAGAAGTACAAATATAATACAATTCTGAGTACAAACAGTCCCTGAGGAGAATGTCGTGCTCGTATCGTCATCAAGACAAGTTGGACAAGTTGATGGGAACTGTAATTACTGTATTGAGGGAAATGAACGGCAAATTTTAAGAGTTGTGAAGTATTATGTTAAGAGTCTGTGGATCCTTTCGGCCATTTTGAATGTATTCCCTATAAGATCAATTAGTGTTAATTAACGATAATGATAATCATCTACTTGTTAAAGTAAAATTGTGTTTGATGTCTTATTTAAAGGTCCGCTTTTTATATTTTGTAAATATTTCTTGCTTTTAAAGATATAACAAAGACCTTGAACGCAAAAATATATACAAAATGTAGGTGATGACCATATTCACACTCATAAGATATTTAAAATTAGGTATTAGACATAATATTGTCTTGAAAATATTGGAGTAATCTGTATCTCTAACTTTAGTCTTGTTGGGATAGATTCAATATGACCGATATTGTCCACAGTCTTTTAATAATAACAGCACGAAATTAGTTATCGGACATAATATTGTCTTAAAAATATTGGGGTGATCTGTATCTCGAAATTTAGTCTTGTAGGGAAGAGATTCAATACGGCCGATATTGTCCACAGTCTCTTAATAATGACGTCATGAAATTTCTGCGTTTCGTAAGTGGTTACCCAACAGTTTCCTACGATGCTCCATGCGTAGTGGCGGGCGAACCCCCAATGGAGCTGATGGCTGATAAAAGAGCGAGGCTCTACTGGCGCAAGCGAAGTGCTGAGCAACGGTACAGTCATACAATGGCAATTAAAGAGGAGTGGAATCGGACCTTGGGTACCTGGCAGCGAAGGTGGGACGAATCAACAAATGGACAATGGACACACCAACTCATAGGTAAAATCCAGGATTGGTGCAACATGGGAGTTGGAACTTTAACCATCTCACAAAGATTCTCACTAGCACGGACGCTTCCGAGCTTAAATTTTCCGTTTCATGCTGGAAACAGACTCGGCTTGTCCCCTCTGTTTTCCAGCAGCGGAAGAGGATGCGGAGCATATGTTTTTTCGGTGTCGAAGATTCGACGAGAACATGAGGAAGCTACAAACATACTCGTATCTGCGAGGCAGGATTACACCGGAAAGTCTGGTTGCGACAATAGACTTCAGAGGCTAACTGGAGGGCCATTGTGGGATTCGCTGCAATGGTGATGAAGAGGTTGAGGGCTGAGGACCGAGAAAGGAGAGCCAACGCTGTAGACGAGTAGGCGGACAGCCAGTCCACTTCCCCACGAAGTAATGCCTGGTGACGGTTCCGTGAGGGAGGTTTACAGAAGAGGAATGCTTTTGGTGGTTTTTTTAGTGGGTAGCAATATATCTTAACTTGAGTTTGAACTTAACTTGAGTCCCACACTCTGGAGTAGTGACGTTACCCTACCCCAGATCGTCTATAAAAGATTTTTCCACCTTTTTTGGCATCGCAAACTCACACCCGCGCGCGCGCGCACACACACACACACACACACATATATATATATATATATATATATATATATATATATATATATATATATATATATATATATAACTTGAGTTCAAAGATGTCTTGAGAGTTTGTTCTTAGTTATTAGTATTTTAACGTAGTCCAAGGCATCTATGCTTATGTTCTAGTTGCTTAGCTTATGTTTTACATTAGGCTCTTTTGAACGAGAGTTGATCCATACTCGGGTAACGTAGTATATTGTTTCCGTATACACAAATAATTGCCAAGGTGTATAAATACGAATAAACAATAATAACAACCAACGTAGGCTTATTGACGTTAAGCAAAAAATGTATATATCTTGTTTGTTTTTTTCTGACGGTCGTCCTGCATGCGCACACGTATCTAATATAGGTGGGGCCTAACAGGAACAACCGCCCCCCCCAAAAAACAAACCACATTTTTATCATGTATAACAGCAATATTGGCACTGAAGAATGACGTGATGTTGTATTTGTTTCAGCTCAAATTGAAATTATCCCGTGCAAGGTGTGTGGAGACAAAAGCAGCGGTGTGCACTATGGGGTGATCACATGTGAAGGATGTAAAGGTTTCTTCCGGCGTAGCCAATCCTCTGTAGTCAATTACCAGTGTCCAAGAAACAAAAACTGTGTCGTCGACAGAGTAAATCGTAACAGATGTCAGTATTGTCGCCTTCAAAAATGTCTACGTTTGGGAATGTCACGAGATGGTAAGTAAAATTAAATTATCGAACAGAAAATAAAGATCCATTTTTTTTATCGTAACACATGAAGGAGAAGCGGGTAGATGTGTGGTGGGTAGCTGTAGGAAAATATCTAAGTATATTAGAGATGTTAACGTTATCACAGAACTGCTACTTTTTTACATATGGTCAAATTTCACATATTTATCTAATAGTGAATGGCTAAGTTCAACTGTTACTAACTGTGAACTGTGAACTGAAATCTCAGAAATCTGTTCAACCAATCCGTGCCCCTAGTTTCTTTTATTTCCGCTAAGATCGCGTCGCTTTGCCCTGGGCATGCGTAATGAGTTCACAGTTTGGTCCTACCTATCTACACACTAACTGAACTGTGAAATTCACACTTTTGTTAGTGCGGAATTACTGAGACGAGATAAATATTGATATTGCTAACTACGCGCACAGTTATTTCCTGCCAGATTTAGCTTGTTGTTGGTATTATTTATTTAGTATAGCGAATGTATTTTGCACAAGTAGTGTTGTGTAGAAGAATAATTGTAAAGAAGAATTGTGTATTTGTTGTAGATAAAATACCTGATTTTGTTTGTTTGTTTTTTCTGATTTATATTAGCCTGTATGAAGAAGCAATAGTTACATAACAGCTCAGCCAAGACATTATTTCACAGTTCACAGTTACTCACATTTTAATTTAACAGATATTGAAAAGTAGCAGTAGCAGTTTTCACATATAACAATATTTCACAGATATTATCACCTCTAACGTATACATCACATTCGTAGTCCTAATACGATTGAGGCGCTTCTTTCCCCCCTACTAACAGTAAGAAGAAAACGTGTTAGACCGCTCGAGGTCATGCGCCACGATTAAACAAATGGTTAAATTTATCATTGTTCCAGTTCCGTGTCGTGAAATTTTGTCCGTGCAAGTGATAAAAAATATTGTGTTAAGGATGTCCCAATCCAGCAAGCACAGTGTACCTTGAGCTACAGCTTCCATATACGTGCCGTGAGTGTAAATGCGTTGGCTTATAGTTTTTGCTTTTTTATCACTGATGTATTTTAATGATATATAAAATATTGTTAGGTGTTCGGAATCTCTCCTTCTCGGGTCCTCCAAATAATTAACTATTGATGGTTAATGTAAAAATCCTTTAATATATTTAAATGCATTACATTACTTTTATCCTATAACAGCTATAAAACGGTTGATAACAACCCCAAGAATTAACACTACTGTCTTATTCTTTAAAATGTTTCCCCAAAATACATCCTAATATATTTAAACCAAAAGTAAAAAGGGGAAGAAGTGTACGCAAATTTTGTCTACTTATCTTTACTGCCGATTCGCCACTTCTCAGCACCGCCTGGCTGGAATGCTCTCTCGTAGTACGTCCCGACGTACAACGAGGTCTCCACAGAATCGACTGTCCCTCGGAATCTACCGACGTTCTGGTCCCCTCGGAATCGACCGACGTTCCTGTCCCCTTGGAATCGACTGTCCCCCGGAATCTACCGACGTTCCGGTCCCTTCGGAATCGACTGTCCCCCGGAATCGACTGAAGTTCCGGTCCCCTCGGAATACATTTAAATATATTAAAGGATTTTTTTTGAACCACCGATAGTTAATTCTTCGGAGGACCCGAGAAGGAGATCCCGAACACCTAACAATATAATTCCTTCTCTTACAATACTATGTACTTATAGTTGTTGATATTGTCAGTAATATTAAAATTGCATTATTTGCTGTTTATACTGGCTATTAACATTTTTCGCGCCTTCGCAGAAATTAAAAATTAAAAAGAAAAGAGTTTTGAAATACCTTTTTTAGTTATTCCTAATTTTCATGCAGGAATAAGAATCCAGTAATCCTTTTTGTGCGCATACAAAATTTTATAAAGTGCTCAGGACCTTCCTGTAAACAACATGCTGAGTTTTGTCTCTGGCTGGAGTATGACCTGGCTGTCAGGTGAACAGTCGAGGTACGAGAGATTGTGTTTACCTTTTACAAATGCCAACTCTTTAGCAGTACAGCAAAAATAGTTGTTTCAAGAAACATTTTGGTACCTAGACAAAATGTAGCTTAAGTGTTTTTCTGTTTCCACCAATTAATATTTTCTGGCTATTTCCCCGAAAAGTTCAGTTCGGAAATTGTCAGGAAAACCAGAAATTCTTCCTAATTTTACAAACCAGTTCATCAGATTTTTCATATTTGGTTATACGTAAAATTTGCAACGTAATAAGTGTAACACTCTTAAGCGAAAATTTCTTCAATTACTGTTGATATACTTAACTTACATAATAAATTGCCAAAATTTGAGCATATCCGGTTCTGTTAAATCAGGCCAATTTTCCTCTTTGTCGTTAGCTACTGAGCTGGGTGTCCATATATTTCTGTACGTTAGGACTAGCCTACCCTTCAGCAAAATATAATCAGTTTCTTTAGACCTGTTTTAGAGTAAATCCGTTTTTTGTGGCTTTATTGACATGAAAGAACATACAAAACATTTTTTTAAATTAAAAAAAAAAAGATTCCATATATGAGCAAGATGTAAAACATATAATTATGTAAATGTATATCAATATGCACATCAGATATCCACACAATCATGCAACCATCTAAATTGCCATATATCCAAGTAAAACCGCTGACCGAATGACAAAACTCACGCGGTTTTACTTTATAATTTTTTTTATTAAAGTTTTAACACGTCCGAACACTTCATGGTTTAAATATCGATGAAGGAAAACATACAAACGGTTCTGCCAGCGGATACTGTGCCTAAACATTTGGAAATTCGTTCTCAACATTTTATCGAGACAGCTGTGTGTTACAATTATTAAAAAATAAACTTCGGATAATAAACAGAAAGCAGATTTAGAAAAATATGTCAGTAAAGCTGGGGTGAAATATTGTAATTTTACTGTACCCTCAATAAAACAGAGGGCCAATCGCTCCTCTACCTTGAGTCCAGTTTATTGACTTGTATCTAACTTTTGTCACATCTTCAGATCTGTTAATGTAATTAAAAAGTAATAACTATTTTTACGGTTTCATGTAAAAACCATTTTTATTTTGTTTCCAATATTATTTTATTTATTTGGGAATTTTTTAAATTTTCTTAAGGTTCCACTTTCGAAATTCCTTCACCATTTGAAATTTTCAAGTAAATTTAATTACTTTTGAAACTTCATGTTTTTTGTTATGTGTATAAAACAAGCTAAACTGCAGAAAAATGTAAACATTATTTCTACACTGTAAAAACATTCTGGGTACATTCCTGAACGTGAAAATAAATGATAATGTGCACGAGTAGTAAAAAAGTGATTGTCAGTATATAGAGACATGTGCGTGCCAGATGTAGGGTTAAAGTCACAGAGATTCTTGTATTTTTGCACAACGTTAAATTAAACACAAGCCAGTATTATTGAACTGCAGATTCTACTTGTTTTGTTAAAGGATATTTATATTAAACGGTGTGTGTGTGTGTGTGTGTAACACAAATACATTTCGAATGTGTATTAAGAGAGTTGACACTGATACATTACGATCGCGTATTATGTCAGTTGACACTGATACATTACGATCGCGTATTATGTCAGTTGACACTGATACATTACGAACGTGTATAAGACAGTTTACACTGATACAATACGAACTTGTATTAAAACAGTTGACACTGATACATTATGAACATGTATGAAAACAGTAGGCACTAATACATTACGAACGACTATTAATCAATTGACACTGATACATTACGAATGTGTATTAAGGCAATTGACACTAATACATTACGAGCGTATATTAAAGACAGCTTACACTAATAAATTTCGAACGTGTATTAAGACAGTTTACATTGATATATTTCGAACGTGTATTAAGACAATTGACACTAGTAGATTACGAACTAACACGTAACTTAATACACATTCGCGATACATTACGAATATGTATTAAGGCAATTGAAACTAATACATTACGAGCGTATATTAAAGACAGCTTACACTAATACATTTCGAAAGTGTATTAAGACAGTTTACATTGATACATTTCGAAAGTGTATTAAGACAGTTTACATTGGTACATTTCGAACGTGTATTAAGGCAATTGACACTAGTAGATTACGAACTAATACGTAACTTAATACACATTCGCGATACATTACGAATATGTATTAAGGCAATTGCAACTAATACATTACGAGCGTATATTAAAGACAGCTTACACTAATACATTTCGAACGTGTATTAAGACAGTTTACATTGATACATTTCGAACGTGTATTAAGAAAATTGACACTAGCTACATTACGAACTAATACGTAACTTAATACACATTCGCGATACATTACGAATATGTATTAAGGCAATTGAAACTAATACATTACGAGCGTATATTAAAGACAGCTTACACTAATACATTTCGAAAGTGTATTAAGACAGTTTACATTGATACATTTCGAACGTGTATTAAGGCATTTGACACTAGTAGATTACGAGCGTATATTAAAAACAGCTTACACTCATACATTTCGAACGTGTATTAAGACAATTGACACTAGTACATTACGAGCGTATATTAAAGACAGCTTACACTAATACATTTCGAATGTGAATTAAGACAATTGACACTAGTACATTACGAACTAATACGTAACTTAATACACATTCGCGATACATTACGAATGTATATTAAGGCAATTGACACTAGTACATTACGAGCGTATATTAAAGACAGTTTACACTAATACATTTCGAACGTGTATTAAGACAGTTTACATTGATACATTTCGAACGTGTATTAAGACAATTGACACTAGTACATTACGGGCGTATATTAAAGACAGCTTACACTAATACATTTCGAACGTGTATTAAGGCAATTGACGCTAATACATTACGAGCGTATATTAAAGACAGCTTACACTAATACATTTCGAACGTGTATTAAGACAGTTTACACTGATACTTTTCGAACGTGTATTAAGACAATTGACACTAATACACTACGAGCGTATATTAAAGACAGCTTACACTAATACATTTCGAACGTGTATTAAGATAGTTTACATTGATACATCTTGAACGTGTATTAAGACAATTGACACTAGTACATTACGAACTAATACGTAACTTAATACACATTCGCGATACATTACGAATGTGTATTAAGGCAATTGAAACTAATACATTACGAGCGTATATTAAAGACAGCTTACACTAATACATTTCGAACGTGTATTAAGATAGTTTACATTGATACATTTTGAACGTGTATTAAGACAATTGACACTAGTAGATTACGAACTAATACGTAAATTAATACACATTCGCGATACATTACGAATGTGTATTAAGGCATTTGACACTAATACTTTACGAGCGTATATTAAAGACAGCTTACGCTAAGACATTTCGAGCGTGTATTAAGACAGTTTACACTGATACATTTCGAACGTGTATTAAGACAATTGACACTAGTACATTACGAACATGTATAAGACAGTCTACTCTGATACATTACAAACGTGTATACAGACAGTTGAAACTGATATATTACGAACGTGTATTAAGGCAGTTGATACATTACAAACGTGTATTATGACAGATAACACTGATACATTACGAACGTGTATTAAGACAGATGACACTGATACATTACGAACGTTATGACAGATGACGCTGATACATTACGAACGTGTATTATGACAGATTACACTGATACATGACGAACGTGTATGACAGATGACACTGATACATTATGAACTTTTATTGACAGATGACACTGATACACTACGAACGTGTATTAAAACAGATTACACTGCTACATTACGAACGTGTATTAAGACAGATGACACGGATACATTACGAACGTGCAGGTAAAGTGAAACATTGACTCGACGAGGCACTAGTACTTCTCACTGGTTAGTGTAAATGGACTTTAATAACGGAATTAGGAGCAAGGTGCCTGCCAAGAAGGAAAAGACGAAGTATGCAAGATCTACGGCCGTGTTTCACCTACAATCATATATCAAGTACATTATTCAAATATATATATATATATATATATATATATATATATATATATAATTTTTAAAAATGTATCTTGCAATATACGTTACGGCGCTTGCTTTGACTTTCCTAAAGAAAAACCTTAAACAGTGATTTATCGACATCATTTGCGCCGTTTTGAATTTAATGAAAATAAAAATGACCACACATGAACTGAGGTTCCGTAGACACCTTGTCTCTTATCCTTCTTAAATTAAACTTAAAATGTAAAATTCAGTGTTTTGTTTTTAAGAGTTATAAACTGAATCAAGAATGGATCAGCTTATTTGCTTGTCGTTTGCACTGCCGTGAAGCGGACTAGATCGCGCCAGTCACTCAAAATTGACACAGTGAGGACTGTAGTGTTTTTAGCAATTGATTTAAGTGTTCATTTTCAAAGGTATTTGATGTCCAAATGTAACGATTTTTGAATAGTATCCTACTTATTTTAACCCACTGCGTAAGGTCGAAAGGCGTAAAAAACTTCTAAAATTGTTGATAAATTTTTCAAAACACTTTTTTGTTGAAATCCGTAAATACAAAAATATGTAAAATATAAAAATATCGTGGGAAACCGGTTTTTTCTGATTCAAAGTAGGTTTATATATTTTTCGAGGGTTTTTCAGACCTTATGTATCGAAATTAGAGGGTGTCACGAAAACTTTAACTTTTGAGAAGGCTTGGACGCTTTTATATAAACTTTTCGTGTGTAAAATCTATATATTATATTCGAAATCAATATCTTTTCCAGTTGCACTAGGCTCTGGAGAAAGAATTATATTTATTTCGACAAAATTACTCTTTCGAGTGATACTTCACATTAGACAAATAAAAAAAATGTAGGCTACCCTTAATATTTTAGTCTTAACTTACCTTCAATACCAACCCTTATATTTTTCCTTAGTTCGGGCCGTACAAAGTCCATTGTCGCCAAATTTTAACAGTAATCGGTCATACAAGTTTCGAGTAAGAGAAGCGGTACCGACAAACAGACGGATGGTCACGCGCATTAGGGTCCTTAGTCTGCCAATGAATACAGAATTCATCGGTTTTACTAACGGATCCTAAAAATGCATATTTGGTATCAGCAGCTTGTATTCTAACACAACCTGGCTAACTAGTGTAAAGCGACCCGTAATGACACCGGCCTAATAGTGTATCAGACAGAGGCCTGGGAGACCTGGTGACCTCCCAGTGTACCTTAGTCTTACACATTCATGCGGGGCTCCCTGTGGGCGGACATAATTTTCCTAGCTACTCATGTTCTCATGAGTAAGAATGTAAATAGAATGAGCGGAAACTCATTGCACAAAAGCTGGCTAAACTGAACACAGCCTCCGTGATAAGGGTCAAATGTAAGGGGAAGAAATTGAACGTAGAGCAAGCATCTGCAAGTACCTCAATAATGAATTGGGAAGTCACCAATTAGAAGTGAGGGAGTTACCGTCTTGAATTCTCTCCAAATCCTAGACCTTGTGAAAGGACTATACTGGAGTAGGCGCTGTAACTGAGCATCTAAGGATTACAGAAATGAGGGGTCAATAGATCTATATGGTCGCAGTATATTAAAGTTTACATTTACATGAATGGCTAGAAAGTCATTCATTCATTTATTTACCAATAAGTACAGATCTATATTCACTGGTTTTACTAACTGACCCTAACAATACATATTCTGTATGAGAAGCTTTTACATTTCAGGCACGGTATATAATAATTTGTTTTTTTCTTTATTATTTATAAACATAACTACGTGTATGTGCGTGCGAGTGTGTAAACCTATGTATCGATTTTAATGAAATTTGGCTTGTAGATCTCATTTGGTCTTATCTCGTAACCGTTTAAAATTTTTCAAGAACAGTTTTTTTGAAGCCAGTTTTTGGTCTAAAAACTGGTTAATTTAAATTTCTCATAATCAGCTCTAAACGTTTTGAAAGTACACAAGTACGTATAATTTGCTAACCCCCCGCTCAAAGTCAGGTTCGGAAGCCAAAAAAAAAAAAAAAAAACGTTTGTCCAAACTGGTTCATTAGATTATAGTTTTACATGAATGCTTGCTATAGAACTCCAGTCAGTATAGCGAATTTTAAATAAAAGAAATTTACCGTTTGAAAGTAAATTGCAAAAAAAGGTAAACTCTAACCGCCGTCAAGTTTTTTTATTCACAAACCTGGGGTAAATTTATTTTAAAATCGTAACATTGACTTTAATTATTATGATTCTTCATAATCAGAACAAAATCTGGTGAACTGGTTTTGTGAAATTAAGTTTTTTTGTCTGTTGCTCCCGAATATTATTTCTGGAAGTAATTAAATTTGAGAATGTGTGAGAAATATTTTACGTTTGTTTTTGGAACTTATTTGCTTATACGGTTCTCTTACCAGGTGGTAGAGGAGGTCCTAAAGTAAAGCTTGTTACTTTAGAATCGCCCAGTAGTGTAACAACACACGAAAGAGTTAAATAAAAATCCTCTCACCGATTAAAAAACCATATCGTATCCGAATCCAATTGCCAATAAATGACAAAGAGCAAGTCCATCGTAGCCGTGGTGACGTCAGAAGGCGGAAGGGCGTTAGAGATAAGCGGCCAAAGACCTTTCTTCTATCCTACACAACAATTAACGTAAACCGGGAACATTTATGTCTTCATTATCCGTTATCAATTTTACTTTATCATTATACACATTGTAAGCGCGCGCACAAGCAGACATGCACGCACGCACACACGCGCACACAATTTTTTAATCGATGAACGTAAACTCTTAATTTTCGATATGACCGGACTGGTTTCATTACTCAGAAAAATCCGCTAACAATTTTAATATGGCTGCCGTTCTTGAATCTTAAAAAAATCCTTTTATGTTTTATTTTTTCAAAATCTGATTTCACTGTATTATCAGCGTTAAAATCAGCACAAATAAGCAGGTCTATTTTCAGTTTTTTATAATTAATTTATGGAGATTTTAAAGATAATTATGACTGAAGTAAATTTTTCCAAAAAAAGTTGTAGTATAAAAAAAATATTGTTATGTTGGAAATTCGCTTTCCATGTCAGGAGACAACTGCGTGTGGTATCAATTCAGTCACTCAGGTAACCACCCGGTGGTAACTTAATTGCCCCAGTGGTTCTCTTTAAAACAAATTTGTTCTCCCTCGGAAACGTTTAGAACAAGAGTGAACGGCCAAAATGTAATTACAGGTCCGCATTAATTTTTCATACGTATTATTCGACTAAACAAGGAAGGTTGTCACAAAAATTGAAGGTGTAATTAAGGGAGGTAGAGGGAGCCTATGTTTAAATCGATAAACCTTTGTTTTGGGAAAAGTAGGAAGTAAAGGAATCACGTCAGAGTGCACTGACCCCACCCTTGGGGAGAAAGGGAGAGGGTTATCGTCCTACGCTGTGATTAATTTACATTTACAATAACACGAATAGAAATAACTCAGGAGAATTGTACAGTGCGGTTAAATAATAACAGCCTCTATATGTACAGCGCAAATGTAAACCAATTTGTAAGTTTCCTAGATGTACTATGTAATAAACACACACACACACACACACACATATGTGTTTATATATATATATAAATATATATATATATATATATATAAATATATATATACGTGTTTATATATATATATATATATATATATATATATATATATAAACAATACTTTATTTACCACACAAAAAATAACATGAATATTTCTTATGCATATTATTCTTATGAATAGAAACATGTACTAAATGTTTCTAATAATATTACATCTTACTTCTGTAACAAATCAATAAAATGTCTTATTTAAAATTTCACATAATTTGTAAGACACCAGTTTTATATATAGTCCAGTTGAGTAAACGGCCTGCGCGAGAATTTCTCGCGCATATAGGAGAATTCCAGTTCCCTCCAACAGTTCAGTGAAACAGTCTGTCATTCTGAGTCTACAAACTGTTACTACTCTGCGATAGCGAAGGAAAAGGAGGGAACTATAGTGAGAGAGTGGGGACTTTACCTCTCACTCGCACATTTTTCTCTCTGTTCCACTGGTGCTTTTAGCAGGCCGTTTTCTAAGCGGCTGACCTATAGTTACTATTTTCCCTATTAGCTAGCCTGCATAGTACAGTTACAGGGGCGCCTACTGGTTTCTCATGTCTGCGATGATCGCGGTCTGCCTCCCTGCAATATTTTCCCGACATCTAGCACCATACTTTGCAGAAAAACGTCCAGGTCCTCCTTAAACAGTTCTGTCATCTTTGTTTCTTCATTCTTCTTCCTTTGAAATAAGCCTTTCCTCATGAAATTACATCATTGTATCCCTCCACCTGTAGGCGTTCATGAATTAAGGGGGAGCCGCCTCGGTGGCCTAGTTGATAGCGTACTAGGCTTTCACCCTGAGGTCCCGGGTTCGATTCCCGGCCAGGGCTTGACATTTTCATACGCTATAAATCATCCCATCGTCTGCATTAGCCCAAGTGTGCACAATAGTCGGACGTTAAACACAAAAAAACATGAATTAAGGGCATCCGCCTCCGACCTGCGACACGCTAAATCTCATGCTTCAGAGCTAGATGTTTTTATCTCTTGACCTTGATGTCGCGTAATATAATATAAATATAAAAGCCAGCCTCTTATTTTTTTAAGGCTCCCTATTACAGAGTCAATGTCCTTATCATCTAGTATGTGTGCTACGATCAGATAACTATTATCAAGCCCAACGGATGGTTCAGTTAATCCACAAATTATAATTTAGGTTTAGCATATTTATACAAAAGCTTTTAATACTATTGCAGTAATCGGCACATTTGTTATAATTTAATCTCATAAAAACCAAGTTATTATCTGTTTTCAAGATTGTCATTCAAGATTGTTAACCTACCAACTGAAATATTTTGTTAATACGTAGCTGCTCTGTTGCACTTTTTAACGTTTTATTTTTTTGCCTTTATTTAATAGTTTCATTAAACAATATTTTAACCTTTTCTTTTACCGCTAAAATGGCCAGTTTCTCGTCCAATAGGGCGCTTTAAGATGGCGGCAACAATGCACTTAGACCACCGTGCGTCATATTATCATTGAATATACACGTACTAGAATTACAGCCACCATTATAAAAAGTGTGCTCGATATTAGCGGCCAAAGTTCAAGTAATTGAACTATCTGCCTCTACGAACGCTGCAAGATGCAAGGACAGGGAATGGAGACGTTTGAGAAAATAAACAGTAATATTATCTAATTAACTGTAACTGAACACTTTGCCGCACAATGCTACTAGCAGCGAACGCTCACATATCTCTCATAAGTGTTATGGCATACCTTACTTTCCCCATTTTAATTTTTCTGTCCGCACTTGTGTCCGATTCTGGTAAAAGTTCTGCTATTAGACGTTTTTTGCTTTTCTGCTGAAAAATTGTGGAATAGTTTTATCCACAAACTTTAACCAGGCACTACTGAAATAGTATCTATTATAAGGTGAATACAGGCGATAAATGCTAATATTTCGCTAATGCTTCACAGCTGATTGCAGTATACCCGCTCTGTGCATGCCGGGTCTACTTTGCGAATTTATTATCTTTTAAAACACACACACACAAACTGAAAATAATTGATACATTCTTGATAATACCCACCAATTTATAATTTTAACGGATTTTCACGATTCGATTTGCATATTTAATACTAATACTGAATTTCACAAAGCATTTCATACACGTTTTGCTTCTATCAAACAGAAAAGTTGCTTCTGTATATATCACAAAAGTGGGTAACTACGATAACTGTTTTCATGCTTATATTCAAAATCCATTTTAAAAGTGGAAGACCGGCTGAAAATAGTCTCTTCAGATTGGCATAGTGCGAATACTATGTACGTTGTTTCAGTTTGGTTTTGTCATATATAGGCCCTATATATATATATATATATATATATATATATATATATATATATATATATATGTGTGTGTGTGTGTGTGTGTGTGTGTAAGTTTTTTTGCAGTTAAAATTTCAAAAAAGATTTTACAGATATCACATTTTGGTGATATATATTTTTAATAGAAGCAATTAATTTTTTTCAATTGTTTTTAACCTAACCTATTTTTTTAATTTCTTGACACGTGTAATTTCGTCCTGTCTATAAGAAATTATTTGTAAGCGGGACCTTCCTGGTATTACAACGGAGGTTTGCTTCTAAGTTGACTGAGACTTTACGTGTATAAAGTCTATACTTGTTAGTAGGCCTATAATATGTTCCCTTATTGTAATAGAGGTGTGAATGTGTTTTACAGTTTATTTTATTGTGTGTTTGTTTTTGTCATCGGCCTATGGCTTGAATGGCCTCTCATGTTTCATAATATTTGTTAAAAGCTTTTTTCTTTGTTTTTTTCTTTGTATAATTTTATTATTGTTTTTTTAATCACAGTATTTGTTTCGGTTTCCAATGACTGTAACTTGTTTTTATAGTGATTCCCATGGATTTTTTGAAAGTAAATCCAATCACATTTGTTTTCATCCATGTAAATATTCTTTCACTGGTTTTCTTAATTTTACTACTTTCAGTTTGGACGCTAGAGGTGCGTTACTGACCCAGATTAAAAGAATTTGATGCACCTCCAGTTCAAAAGCCTTTGAATTCTGTTTGTGATTGTCCTGGAACAAATTCGTCTCCAGTAAGCCTACTGAAGTATACTATGTGCTGTACACAGTATTCTTAAGACTGACCTTGCCTTGGTTGCCAAATTATCGGAAACGAATTAACCGTGAACATTGCGCTTTGTCCGTTTGTCTGTATCAACAAGTGCAAAAGTCCTTACTGTCCTTCGAGGTCTGTTTTACCCATTGCTATGTGCAAAGAATAAGAATAATACAGAAAAACAGGAGAATATAGCATTACGCGCGCGTGCGTGCGTGTGTGTGTGTGTGTGCGTGTGTGTGTGTGTGTGTGTTGTGTTTGCGATGCCAAAAAAAGGTGGAAAAATCTTTTATAGACTACCTGGGGTAGGGTACCGTCACTACCCCAGAGTGTGGGACTCAAGTTCAAACTCAAGCTCAAATTCAAATTAACATATAGGCTATTGCTACCCACTAAAAAAACCACCAAAAGCATTCCTCTTCTGTAACCCCCCCCCACCGAACCGCCGCCAGGCATTACCGCCTACTCGTTCTACAGCGTTGGCTCTCCTTTCTCGATCCTCAGCCCTCAACCTCTTTATGACCACTACAGCGAATCCCACAATGGCCTTCCAGTTGGCCTCTGAAGCCATCATTGTCGCAACCAGACTTGCTGGTGTAATGCTGGCTCGCAGATATGTTTGCAGATTCATCCTTTCCTCGTTGAATCTCCGACATCGGAAAAACACATGCTCCGCATCTTCCTCTACTGCTGGAAGACAGAGGGGACAAGCCGAGTCTGTTTCCAGCCTGAAACGGAACAAGTAAGCTCGGAAGCAACCGTGCCCAGTGAGAATCTGTGAGATAGAAATTCACCTCCCCATGATCCCTGTTGCACCAATTCCGGATGTTACCTATGAGTTTGTATGTCCATCGTTCATTTTGTGTGTGTCCGCGCGCATGTGTGTGCGTACGCGTGTGTGAGTGAGTGAATGTGTGTGTGTGTGTGTGTGTGTGTGTGTGTGTGTGTGTGTGTGTGTGTGTGTGTGTGTGTGTGTGTGTGTGTGTGTGTGTGTGTGTTTATTAGTAAATCCCCATTGGAAAACGTTTGTGTTACTGTAGCGACCATTATGGCAAGACCCAGATCCGCGACTTTAAAATGGACGCCGATTTTGATTTCTTGATCTTTTTTGTGAGGTCGTTAAAAAGGCACACACACACACACACACACACACACACACACACACACACACACACACACACACGTGCGCATTTGCGAACTTGGTGTGGCTCAGTCTAAGGAATGAATACAGAATCTATAACGACACTTCTTGCCTGGATAAGTCAGCACATTTTATTCGGCCGAGAACGCTACTTGAATCCCCCGCCGATAGTTAGCGCTGCATGTTTTTTTCTTAACTTGTAGTTCAAAGAGAGACAGATATAGGGGTGATGAAATTCTCTGCTCTCTCTCTTCCTGACAACAGCTGAGGGGTTGAACAGAAAATATTTCTGTATTTACGTCGCAGGTCAACTTCACTAAACTTTCGTTTTCATTACGACAGGGAGCCTCATACAAAACATCGCTTTCTTCCTTTCCTAGACCACCAGTTCCACAACTACAATAATGATTTTATGAAGTTGAACTATATATTTTACTGAGTACTATTTGATAAATTTAACAGTAATATTTAGTAGAACCTTAATTAATGTACATTCATTGTAAACATATAAAATTAAAGAACTTTTAAAGAAACTGTATAAAATAGCCTAGTTTGGATCAATTACTACATTGTTTATTTCATCACATATATATTTTCTATTCCTAAAATATTTTAGGTAGTGTGGTCCCACGTAATAAACAGAAAGTTGATAGAGTATTAAATAAGAACCCAAATGAAAGTTAGAAAAAAAGTTTTTTTTATTTGGAGTTATAATGAAATTGGGTCTAGTTAATGTTCACATGCCATGTTGTTATCAAGTTTATAAAAAATATCATTTTTACAATTTTTAACATAGTAAACTATAGTGCTAAAAAATTATTTTGCTATCCAGTTTTTCTATTATATATGAGATCCTAAAATACGGAAAAAGTAAAAGAATTATGTTGCATACATAACATATTACATGCATTATGCATAACTAAAAAATTGATTAAAAGTTATGTTCTCGGACTTTTGGAAATTATTCCTTATGCCAAAATAAAAAAAAACTTCCAGTAATCATATTTATGAAAATGTTTTCTTTTTTCGATTAATCTGTAAAATTATGTAAAGAAAAAACAAAAAAAAAAGTTTACTTTATTTAACTCAAACATAAACACCAGGATAACATACTGTTGAAAACAAATATCGGCATTAAAATCCGCATAAATTAGCCTGGATTTATTTTTCGTTTTCCCCGGTTTAATTCGGAACCGTAAATTTGTTTAGTAAAAATTTTCTCACTGACTTCAATTATTAACTTACGAAATCTGATGAGTAGTTTTCTTAAAGCTCCAGAATCTGGTTTTTGGGCTGTAAGGATTCATACATTTTGTTTGAGTATGTGTTGATTATATGGATTATATTTTTGTGCACAATCATCAAACTGATTTTAAAATAAATCTGATTTTTAACATTTTTCTCGAAAATTGAACCGAACGCTTTCAGTGCGCCTGACTAAAAAAAAAAACACATCTGTTATTGAACCACAAATAAAAATCATATATTATGTGTTTTCTCTTCCTTTTTATTTTAATTACGATAATTTGTTCGAAAACACGACACAAATTTGCAACTAAGATATTCTCTGAATTTGGTATTTTTTCTTTAAAATTATAATTATATGTATTGTATTTTTTAAATAATAATTTTTATACAATATTAATATAACATGTATTTGTTATTTTTTATATAATTTGAGTAATATTCATTTTATTGTCTTTATTTTCATTACTTATGAAAATAATAATGAGATGTGTGACGCGCAAAATACATACGCTATTTAGTATCAATACAAATTTTTGCACTCGCATCACGTGATGCGCAAAATCCATCACAACCAGCCCTAATACATGATACATGTTTATTTTGATAGAGAAAATACTTTGAACTAGCGTCAGATAAAAATTACCACGCGGTTTTCTGCTTATGTAACTAAAGCACTTGAGTTCAAAACGCGCTACTGACTTTAACTTTGTTCATTGATTTATTTGTTAAACTTTGTTTATTTGTATACAATTATGTATATGAATAACAATTATTGCAATTATAAATTACGCCATTATACCACATACCGGCCTGTTTACTACACAAAATTGTTCATAGCGTGTACAGTTAAATATATATTGTATAATAAATTTAATTATATATATATCTTAATCTTAATATAAAAAGAAGTCCTGACAGACTGATTCATAATCAATTCAGAGTCAAAATTATAATAGTTTTCGACTTGCAATTTCGAGGGTACATTTATGTTACCATATAGGCGTGAACTAAAAAAGGATTTTGCAAAAATTTGACTTTAATGTTATTAAACTACTTACCCAGTCCAACTTTAATAATTAATGTACAGCCGAGACTATTATAGCTAGAAGCTTGAAATTTTCAGGGTACCTTCTTACAACAATATCGAGATGTACTGAGAAAGGATTTTGCAAAAATTTGATTTTAACGCCATTAAACCACTTACCCAGACCAACTTTAATAATCAACGTAAAGCCGAGACTATTAGAGCTAGAGATTTAAAATTTTCATGGCACCTTCTTACAACAATGTCGAGACGCACTATTCAAATTGCCACTTTACTTGAATACCATCAAAGCTCCGAAATGTAATAATAATAAACAATCAAATATGGCAAAAGTTTTAAAAGAATGCAAGCTCATAGTTTAGGATGAAAGCCAAATGTAACATAAAAAAGGATTTGAAGTTCTAAATAACTGTCTAAAGGATCTGAAAAATTAAAATTTAATAATGGAAGTTATAGGCTAGTTACTTCTAGCTGGAGGTTTTCGACAAACAATACCAGTTATACCTAGGAGAACTCGGGCTAATGAGATTGCAGCATGTATAAAGACTCCATATTTGTGGCCTCAGGTAATGAGGTACTCTCACAAAAAATATGCGAGTACATTTAAGAAGATATAAGATTGCTGGACAGTTATATGACCTTCTCTTAAAAATAGGAGATGGAAAATACACAGAATCTGAAGGAAAAATTACATTGCTACCAAACTTAGTACAGTAGTAAGAAATTTAAAAGATCTTACACATAAAATTTATCAAAAATCTCAAAGAGAAATCTACAGAATGGTTATGTAAGAGGGCCATTTTAACGTCAAAAAATGATACAGCAGCAGAAACAAAATATTATTAGACTCTTTCCAAGCAGAAAATATGGAATACAAATCTGTAAATTTAGTAATGGAAGTAGATGGTGTAGTTAATTATCCAGTTGAATTTCTTAACTCGCTCAACCCTCCAAGATTTCCACCACATATGTTATCAGTAAAAGTTGATGCTCCAATAATGTTTCTGAGAAATCTTAGCCCAGCTAAATTGTGCAATGGTGCACGTTTACGTATAACTGCTCTCCAAAAAAACTTGGATTTGCAAAAGGTGAATCAGTTTTGATTCCTCGCATATCAATGATACCATTAGATTATCCATTTCAATTCAAGAGAATGTAATTTCCTCTTAAAGTATGTTTTGCTATGACGATATATAAATCTCAAGGTCAAACCTTGAAAATTGCAGGGATTGATGTAAGAGAAGACTGTTTTTCACATGGACAATTTTATGTGACATACTCCAGAGTCAGTACACCCGCAAATTAAGTTATTTTAGCACCAGATGAAAATACCTCAAACTTAGTTTATAGAGAAGTTTAAAAAAATATTTTTTTGAATAAGTTGTTATTTTTTGTAATTGTATAATTTTTTGTATTTTTTGCAATTTTTTTCAACTATACAAAAAATTGTATAGTTTTATTTGTAGTTTTATTTATTTATTTATTATTATTGTTGTTGTTGTTGTTATTGTTATTAATCTATTGTTGTTTTTAGGTCTTTAAAAACACAAGAACTGTAAGGGCTCGGAAACAATATATATTTCTATAGGCCTACTCAAATAAATAAATCGGCGAGCTCAAATTAAAAAAAACTCTTTCAATGTGATAATAATTGATGATTTAGAATAATAAGAACGAGGGTTCTTTGTTTTCTACTGCTGACATTGTCATTTGAAAAATTATTAAAAATTTATTTCCATTATCTATTAATTTATTTTCAATATCTCTTCAATTAATTCATTAATTCATAATCAATTAGATAAGAATAAACTTCAATGAAATTTATATGTAGTGCGAGAATTTAAAATTGCGCGGGCGAAGCCATGACGGGGCACGCTAATATATATATATATATATATATATATATATATATATATATATATATCATATATTTAGTCCTACAAGAATAAAAATAAAAATGAACCCCATTATACTACACATCAACTCATCTAATGAAAAACTGTTAGAGCTTTTACAGTTAAATATACCTATGTTGCACAAACTTTGAACAAGATTATTCTTTAATTTATATAAATAAAATTAATAATAGCCCTATACTTAAATTATAATTATCGCTTTTATATTACATATCAGCCCAAGTAGCACAAAATGTTAGAGCATTAACAGTTCAATATGTCTTGTACATACTTTGTACAAAATTGTTCTACAATGTTATGTGTATAAATAATATCATTAATAATTATTTAAATTATTAATGAACATTATTGTTACTTGTCCAGCTCAAAGTTCAATAGTTAGAAGTTTAACAGTTATTGGAAACATTGCCTAAAATATTGGCAAACCAGACATACATGCTAAATTTTATCTAAACAGTCAATTAGTCACAGAAACAAACATATACAGATGGACAGACATCCAACCAAAAACTACTTCTTTGAATTCCTGGTAAAATAGACCAATCAACATTTAACGATCAATTTTTTACGATCACCAAACCTTCCTTTATAGGCTACTTTATTTAGCCAAAGAGTAAAACGATAAGTGCTACATTTTAATAATTTTTTCTTTAAGTTTCAGTCACAAAGCTTTTTTTATTTACAAACAGTTTATTAACATACAGTGTTAGGTCAAAAGTATCGGGACACTGTAATAACTTTGTAGTTTATTAATGGAGAAAAACTAAATGCATAAAATGATTATTTATAAGGCATAAAGATGTACTTTTTAGTACATGTAGTTTGGGGCAACATTGTCATATCTCCCAAAATTCCAAATTTTGGAGGCCGAGAAAGTTGCCTCATGCACTAAAATGTACATCTTTATGTCTTCTAAACACTTCATAAGTTTGGTTTTTCTCCATAAATAAACAATAAAAGTATGAGTCACTACAACATTTGTCCAATCCTGCATATTAATTGAAATATGCAGTTTATTTAATACTAATAAAAAGTATTAGTAGTAACAGTACATACTAATCCTGTTCAATGATAGAACCGATGATGACGGGCGGTAAGAGGTTCGTTACTTGTTTGCAAATATAACTTTCACAAGTTGACCCTGTAGTCATAATTTCCCAAAGAGGTCAAACGTTAGGGTAGGATTTGGAGAGGGAAGACAGATAGACAGACAGACAGCGAGAGAGAGAGAGAGAGAGAAAGAAAGAAAAAGCTAGTGAGAGACAGACAGAGAATGCCATCATCCCTATATCTGTCTCTCTCTGTTCTGCAAGTTCAGAAAAAAACAAGCAGCGCTGCCTATCGGCGGGGGATCCAAGTCGAATAAAATGGGGGGGGGGCGTTGTCGGTCGAATAAAATGGGCTGACTTTTTCATGCAAGAAGTGTCCTTCTTATAGATTCTGTATTCATTGGTCTAAGTGTTAAAAACATTTAAAAGTATTGTTAGTAAACGAAAAAAAGATTGGTTACATTTCTTACTGCACCAAGTGTGGTTTTAGAGGCATTAGCGATCATTTTATTCTGTTCACCGCCTTAATGACATAACCTACCTGCAGTAAATACACTTTTAAAAACAATTACAATTAACACGAAACCAACAGACAACTGTTAGAGCATATTTAGACAAAAAAATAACACCAAACAACAAACCTACATATTAAAAAAAATATTTTATTTAAATCACAGTTGACTACGTTGACTACATGGTAGTTCTTTCTGTTGATCCTTTTACTTTTAGACTAAAGGATTTAGTCGTAAGCAAAAGGTAATTGTTATTCATATGGAATGAAGGAAATGCTTTTGCTTTTAAATTTTACTTTTACTTCTATCTTTTCCTTCAAACATTTCCTTCTTTTTCATTCATACAGACCAATAAATATGTATTTACTAAAATATTGTTTAAAAAAGTACTGAAAAACGCTGGATGGGCATTGCCCCGCCAGTTAATGGAGCTATAATTGTTCTAATCACAGTTAAAAATCACAGATATATCGTAACAGCGATCACAGTTTGACCTGCGAGTGTAAAATCGCTGTAGTCAAGTTACTACGCACAGAGCACTAAAGAATGCAGGGCACGGGACCTCGGGGTTTAGTTATTGTTAAACAGCAGAACACAAACAAAAGCAAGGGACAGGATTTTCTTTACATGTTGTAAATAATTTCAAACCCATAAACATTGAAAGGTTCTTTATTGTACTTAAAAATAAAGAACCAAACTTTTGTTATTTACGTTTACGAGAGAACCATCTGTGCAATGTGCATTTATCATTCTGCAGAAAACCTTCCTTGCTTGCAAAAGAGGTCAGTGCACCCTTGAAAATTTATTTTATTGACGCCTAAAGTGTCTTTTAAACGGTCATATTAGTTCTCAGTATTGTTTCAGTTTCAGTTTTCGTTTTATTTCAGTTCGGAAGATTTGTTTTACACGATCAGTTCAGTCTCACTGTTCTTATTCGTTTCAGTTCTTTGTACAAACTAGCTGCACCTATTGAGAGGATTTAGACGTACCTCGCGGTACCCGAGTCTAACACACACTTACACTTACAACACTACACTGACGACTTTAACACTTTACACTCACACTTAAATTAGGGAGGCGATAATAGCCTTAATGTGCTTTTCGCCTTAAAATAAAAAAACAATTTGTAGAGCTCTGAACTTTTTTTACTATCCAACCAAACTTACTTTTTGGTTCTTTTTATAACTAAGGCTTGTTTAAGTTCTTTGTTATAAGTTGAGCGTAAGCTATTAATTTTTAATTTTGTCATCGCCTCTGTAGCCCTTTTATCGTATTCCTGGTATTTCCTCAATAGCAGAGTGTAGGCAGCTTCCCTAATGTGATAGCGTGCGTCTGTTTTGTTCCTCAAACACGGTGAAGTTTTATAAATTTCAATGGACTCCACAACGAAACAGTGACCCTCAGACACAGCGGCAGCTGCGACACGCACTGGGCAAGACTTTCAAGAAGTGATGTGAGCGAACGGACTGAGGCATGGTGCATTTGTTTATACTTCGGAATTGTAAGAACTGAAATGAAACACAGGTCTGTCCATATCGTCAGTTCTAAGTCTCCGTTTCAATGTTTAATTTTTACACGTAGGAAAAACGGACAGTTTTACTGAAACTGAACTGACGACTGATATGACCGTTTAAAAGGACCCTAACTCAACTGTGTTTAGGTCGCTTAGATCTATTCCCGGAAAATGTGATTAATATTAAATGGAAATAAATAACGTGAAACAACACACAGCTCCGGTTTTAAATTTGTTGTTTAATGGTAGAATATTCACATCATTGAAGCGAATCTTTTAGTGTTAGTTTTGGCGAGAGAAGTGAATAGAAAAAAAGTTTGCCGAAAGGAAGAATGTAACGGAAATATGGAGCGAACGAGCAAAAGAATTTCACCTCTCAATTTTTGTCTCTATTTTTCTTTTCTTTCGACAACAGTACACGCGCATTATATGAAAACTTTGTGTTGCTTTGGTTTCGGTATTTTTCCTTAATTGAAGAACACATGCACGTTGTAACCGTTTGTAATACATTCGAAATTAATATAAACGTTTATAATAATTGTTGTTAATATTGCTATTTTTCAATAACATAACCTGAAACTTATTAGTCTATCAGCTGTTCAATGAAATCACCTGATCGTTACGAATTAACATAAAACAACTGATCTTTTACTATAACTACAGTAAATAATATCTAAGCTAGGTTCACGTATTATTTAAACAAAAAAAGATATTTCTAAAAAATATCTTCAAACTAATTATTATAATAGTGATAATTCGTGGCGTAGATATACAGTACATTGGTATAATTGAGATTCATCAATTTAGATGAGTAGTACTTCATCAACCTGTTGGAACAGTAGGGTTGTTCCCTGTCACATTTCATAGATGTTATGAAATGTATCTATTATCTACTGAAAAGCCATGTTGAGCCATATTGGGCTTATGGCAGTGTCCATAGTTACCAATTAATTATGCTGTGGCAGTACAATTATTGGTTTTAGGGTTAATGGTTGTACTGATCATTAAATCTTTTGGTAATGATCAATCAGGAAAGATATCTTTAACAAAAGCTTCACTTCTGTGGGTAACTCCTGAGTTCTGCACATGTACTTTTATTATTTTTTTCATGGAATATTTGCCACTATTTGTTATATTTTTTAGTCAGACATGTTTTCCATCATTGTTATAGATATTTTAACCGACCATTTGCCATAATTTGTGTATTTTAATTATATCCTTTATTTGCCATCATTTGTATATTTTAATTTTATACAGTATTTACCGTCGTTTGTATATTTTAATCGCATGCAGTATTTGCTATCATTTGTATATTTTAATCGCATACAGTATTTGCCATCATTTGTATATTTTAATCACGTACAGTATTTGCCATCTTTTGTTTATTTTAATTGCGTACAGTATTTGCCATTTTCTGTATATTTTAATCGCATACAGTATTTGCTATCATGTGTATACTTTACATCATTTGTATATTTTAATCACGTACATATTTGCCATCTTTTGTTTATTTTAATCGCATACAGTATTTGCCATCATTTGTATATTTTAATCGCATACAGTATTTGCTATCATGTGTATATTTTAATCGCATACAGTATTTGCCATCATTTGTATATTTTAATCGCATACAATATTTGCCATCTTTTGTGTATTTTAATTGCGTACAGTATTTGCCATTTTCTGTATATTTTAATCGCATACAGTATTTGCTATCATGTGTATATTTTAATCGCATACAGTATTTGCCATCATTTGTATATTTTAATCGCATATAGTATTTGTCACCTTTTGTTTATTTTAATCGCTTACAGTATTTGCTGTCATTTGTATATTTTAATCGCATACAGTATTTGCCACCATTTGTTATTTTGTAATCGGATATTTGCCACATGTGTACGCTTTGATGTAAGATTTGTCAACATTTGTCGCTGATACGGTTTCTGTCTGATATTGCAGGGGCTTATAGCTTTTTTCCTTTGTGACTTTTGGTTCTGTTGACAAAATGTAATCACAGGCACATTTTAATCTTGTTCGCTCAGAGAATCCAGCCATGATCATCGTTTTTCCTTGCTTTAGTGTCAGTATCTTAACGTAGGTCTAGGTATGTAGGCATCTAGGCTTTATGGTCTAGTTGCTACGTTTCTTAATTGCTGTTCTATACACATTAATGATGTCATATGTCCGAATGAACAGTAATATTAACTCAATCATTTTGACGTCCGAATAAAGCAACACTTGGATATTGTTCCGTTTTTCTATCCACACCGGCTTAACAGTTTCTCAAATACGTTTTGATGAAAGTCGTTAGCTTGAAATTAAATTTCCCACAACTTTACATAATTTAACGTTTTTCATTATCAGTTAGGGCGTACCATTTTCGTATACAATTTTGTATACACGATTTTGTGTTCGTGCAGCCCACAAAACTGTGAGCGTTATTATTTAAATTCTGTATTCAGGCCTAATTAACAAAACTTGTGTTTCTTATTGAAAAAAAACTTACCTTAAAGTTTATTGAAAAAAAATTAATTTCCTGTACATTTCTACTACATTAACCTTTGTGTTACATTTTTTTTCTTTAACAGTAAAAGCCTAGTTGATGAAAGGTGGCCTAGTTGATAGCGTACTGGGCTTTCACCCCGAGGATCCGGGTTCGATTCCTGGCCAGGGCTAGGCATTTTCATACGCTATAAATCATCCCATCGTCTACATTAGCCCAATGCACACTTGTGCACAGTAGTCGGACGTTAAAAAAAAAAAATTAACAGTAAAAATCAGTGAAAAGTTGTGAAAAACGTTCTAATTGTAACTGCCTATTATAAATAAAAGAAATTGGATGTCTGAGATGCACAAAGTCATTTAAAGAAATGATTCTAAATATTCATATTAAAAATGTTAGTAGGCCTATTTGCCTAAATGGGCTGTAACGCATGGTTTATTTTTCTATCTGCATTGTCTGTTTTTTTTAAATGTATAAATTTATAAGAAGTTAAGATATTGAATTAAGATCTCGCGGAAACTTTTAACTCTAAAAAAATATACAGTTAATAAAAGCGTCTTGTAGACCGTTATAGGCAAAGAAGCTCTTGTGAGTGTTGACGACATGCAGATAAATAACTGAGATATACAAGGAAAATTACTTTCATATTATTTCTTCTTACTATTTAAAAACTTTATATGAAAATAACTTTCATTATTGCAACATAGCCACCGGACCAAACATTTAAATAATTAGGATTATGACCTATTCTCTTACGTCTACTGGTCTTTCTTACCTCGTAAAGGCTACCGCGGTTTCGAAACCTTACTGTTTCTTCTTCAGGCCGCAATACAAAATGTCAAATCCCTCTGTCGAGGTCGTCACAAAGATAATAAAACATTGAAAACACACGTCACAAAACACTTAACACAATTACACGATTAAAATGCACACGATAAAATTTGTAAAAAACACTACGTGCAACTCGTACGTCGTTACATTCCGCGGTAGCCTTTACGAAGTGAGTAAGAAATACCACTAGGCGGAAGAAATTTGAATCATAATTCTAATTATGATAATAAATTAATGAATTATTACAAAGGTAGTTCAGCATGTACTGTATTGTTATGGAAGTTAGGTTTCGTAAAAGACCCACGAGAAATTGTAAGAAATTGTGTTTTAGCATCTCCCTATAGATTCTGTATTCATTGGTTTTAAACACAAATGTTATACGTCAGTATTTGAACAGATCCGAAGATGTGACAAAAGCTTTTTACAAGTCAATAAAGTTGATCTTGAAGGATAGGTGCGGTACATTATGTAGTGGCCCTCTGTTTTATTGAGGGTACAGTAAAATTAAAATATTTCACCCCAGCTTGGCTGACATATTTTTCTAAATATTCTGCGAAGGCATCTGCTTTCTGTTTATTATCCGAAGTTTATTTTTTAATAATTGTAACACACAGCTGTCTCGATAAAATGTTGAGAACGAATTTCCAAATGTTTAGGCACAGTATCCGCTGGCAGAACCGTTTGTATGTTTTCTTGCATCTATATTTAAACTATAAAATGTTCGGACGTGTTAAAACTTTTACAACTTTAATAAAAAAAAAATTATAAAAGCTTGAGATTTGTCATTCGGTCAGCGGTTTTACTTAAATGTATGGTAATCTACCGTGAGGATGATAGTGTATCTGCTGTGCATATTGGGAAAAATTAACATAGATAACTGATTTCTGACACTTTTAACCATTTTTTTTGTCTTCAACATTGACACGTCTACAGCCTAAACTACTGAACCAATTTTCATAATCGATTACTCGTTTTATCCTTTCTGCGGTTGTGCCTGTTGCATAAATAAATTCAAAATAAGTAAGTTTACGAATGTAAGCACTAAAATAATTTCTTTTCGTTCACATTTTATTTTCTTCAGCAGTTATTAGATAATTTATCACGATAGTCTTTCACAGTATTTGGTTTTCGTGACACTCCTACAAAAATGATGCCACTCTAAAACAAAAATCGCCAGTAAACAGTTTTAACTTGAATTTTTATTTCAAGTAGGCGTATGACAGTTTAACATTGCTTAAAACCTTGTCACAGTTACATATAACATTACAATGAATGAATGAATGATTGATTGAGCGAGCGAGTGACTTTGCCTTAACAAACAAAAACCACCAACTAACTATAAACAAAAACCACCAACTAATTACTAATTATAAACAAACACCATCAAATAACTATAAACAAAAACCACCAACTAATTATAAACAAAAACCATCAATAACTATAAACACAAACCACCGACTAACTACAAACAAAACCATCAATAACTATAAACAAAAACCACCAACTAACTGTAAACAAAAACCACCAACTAATTACTAATTATAAACAAAACCACCAACTAACTATAAACAAGAACCACCAACTAACTATAAACAAAAACCACCAAATAATTACTAATTATAAACAAAAACCACCAACTAATTACAAACAAGAACTATCAATAAATATAAACAAAAAACATCAACTAACTATAAACAAAAACCACAAACTAACTATAAACAAAAAACACCAACTAACTATAAACAAAAACCACCAAATAATTACTAATTATAAACAAAAACCATCAACTAATTACTAATTATAAACAAAAACCATCAAATAACTAAACAAAAACCACCAACTAACTATAAACAAAAACCAACAACCAACTATAAACAAAAACTACCAAATGGTAAAACGTTCCCCGCCCAGCCTACAGTTAGAAATGTTGTCACCTTTGAATTCCACTAAGAACCAGTCACCTGCCTACGCATTTTACTGAACAATAACAGTCATCGCACTTGGCGGCGGCGTGCCTTTCTCCGTTAAAAAAGCTTTGATTTCAGTCGCAGATATATAAAACGTATGCTCGATATTAGCACCGAATTTCCAAATAATCGTATTATCTGCCGCTACGAACACTGTAAGCTGCAAGGACAGGGGATAGAGACGTTTCAGAAAATAAACAGTAATGTTATGTTTTTTGCAACATCTAATCTGTTCTTTGCACATTAAAAAAAATATATCGTAGCAAATCACGGGTACTAGCTAGACTTAACATATCCGTTATTCCGCAGAACCCATCGCTTAAATGCGATTTTTGTAGTGACTGAGCCACATCAGTTTGTTTTTTTGCAACATCTAATCTGTTCTTTGCACATTAGTGCAAAAAAATACAGCAGCGAATCACGGGTACTAGCTAGTCTTAACATATCTGTTATTTCGCAGAATCCATCGATGAAATGTGATTTTTGACACCAGTTAAGGATGTCGACCAGTTACCTGTACATTGTACGACCATGGCTAGAGGAACAAATCTGTCGTCAAGGTCTTGTTCGACCGTGACAGATCTCTGTGCTGCTGTAGACGTACATATAACTTTGAATATTTTACGGTCCTGTTATTGTAAGGCTCTTTTAACTTACGAGGAAAATCGAAGGTAGCTCCATAGCCGCATGCCGCGCGATCGTTGAAACATACACTAAGCACTAAGCTGTTTCAGATGCTATTTATAAATGTATGGTGGAGGAAGTAATTTTACTTATTGAGAAAAATTTATTGATAATAACTGTACATAGGTTCAAATATGGTTACGTCAGTTTGTTTTTACAATCGTTAGGTCGATTCCACGTCTTTATTAATCTGACATCAACGCGTACCCAACAAAACTCCAAAAAATGTTGCTGTTAAATACATTTTTATTTTATAAATAGGGGAATGACAAAGATGGCGTCAAAAGTGTTAAAAAAATATTTTCGTATCATGTCGTATTTGGTGTCGCATCGATTTTCAGTAAAAGTCAGTCAATATGGCAGTGATGGACACGAGAATGTTCTAATTTGAAAACTAAATGATAGAACTTTCTAAAAAATTCTCAAATGTTTTTATATCTAATTAACTTTAAAAAAAACTTTGCAAATATTAATAATCTTTGTGGTATTACCATCGATTTTAAATTACCCGAATTTTCCCCGGTAGTTATTGATGTACACACCAGAGTGCATTTCTATTGCATACGGCGGTTTAATACATTTTTGATTCATGTGGTAAAAGTGTTAATTTTTCCCTCTAAAAACTTTATTTATCAAGGAACAAACTTGTTTGTGACATTTAACTCCATCAAGTACAAATTCAATAAGTACACTAATTTTAAAGTTTAAAATGTAATCGCTTGTGCCTGTTTAAAAGTAATTGATTGACTCGATTTGAATTGCCGTTTGTTTACCGCGGCCTAGTGACGCTGGCATGATTGCAACAAACAGCTGAGCAATCCCGTTATTCCACTCTTGTCTATTACATCATACAGCAGTGACGTAACGTATAGTCAGCTGTTCCTATTCTATACTCGGACGCTACCTAGCGACAACTATGTAAAGCTGTATCACTGGATTCGACCAGTCATTTTTATTTACTTATAACAGTACTGTATTTAGTTTGTAATGCTTATATGGTATGCAAACAAGACAAACATTTGTCAGTGATTAATGATTAAAAAAAAAAATAATAATAAGGGAAAATAAAACTAAATATAATCAACTAAATATAAACTGGCTCCACAAAATAAAAAAAGCCTTTTTTTGTGTGTTATTTTAAGACGATAAGCACATTGAGGCTATTGTCACCTCCCTAATGTAAGTGTGAGTGTAAAGTGTTAAAGTCATAAGTGTAGTGTTGTAAGTGTAAGTGTGTGTTAGACTCGGGTACCGCGAGGCACGTCTAAATCCTCTCAATAGGTGCAGCTAGTCTGCACCCACCTGCGGAGACAAAAAAAAAAAGAAATTCTATCTGAAGTAAAAATGTGTAATAAACACATAGCCCCTATATTTACACAAACACTCCAAAACAACATATCCATTTATAAAACGTATTTCTATACATATACAGTATTCATATACACATTAGAAGCACAGTTTAGATATTTCTAGCATAGATATATTTGAATGTATCTTCATGCACTTGTGTACATACATGCACTTGTATTCATACAAACTACCATTACACACATACATATTATATTATACTGATATCAAACATACATGCTTTTACATTACACATAGCTGATTTATGGTGTTCCTAAATTGATTAAAAAAATATCAGTTCTAATATCCCCACTTCTAATAATAAATATGTTAAAATTATGTATTAATAAAAAAATGTCTTTAGCAGCAGAATATTTATTTGATGGATGCTTGTAGGTCTACTTGCTTACATTTTTCAAAAAATCTGCTCTCTAAGGTCATGAAAAATTTTGATTTCATCCAGTTTTTTTACAGACATTATTTGGATCAAATTATTTGCACAAAATAAGCACAGGTAATTCAATTTATTTTGTATTGTGAATAAAAGGACAAAATAAATATGCTTTAAAAGTTAGGTTATATAATGCCAGGAAATGATAAATTTTTATCCATTTAAGTAACTTTTTCTTTTTGATTTACAGCAGTCAAATTTGGGCGGATGTCAAAAAAGCAGCGTGAGAAAGTAGAGGATGAAGTACGCTACCATCGTGCTCAGTTAAGGGCACAAACCGAAACTATTGTACCAGATAGTTCGGTGTTTGACCAGCAGCAAACCCCTTCATCATCAGATCAGCTTCATTATAGTGCTAGTGGGTAAGTTAAGTCAGGCCTGTCGTGTTCTGAAACATGGATGTCACATGTGGGCTTGAGTTCAGAGGTACTGTAATGTAAGTGGCATATTTATTAATCAGTTATACACGTGTTTTGAGAGACCTCATTTTAAAGTTATTATAAAATAAATTTTGTATCTTCAGTTTTAATGTATAATACTTGCATAGTTTGTTTTTGGAATTGTTTTTACTTTGCATTTTGAGAAATTTTTTGCCAGATGAGTCGGAGAAATAAATGATATGTTGAAAATTTGTGTGTAATTTTTTTTACAAAATTTATTTTATAGGTTGAACACCTATGATTACAATTTTTAATTGATGAAATAAGCTTATATTGGTTTTAATGTTTCTTTAAAATTAGTGCTGTCACTATTTATTGATTTACCACTGTTAATTTATTTATTGCGATTACTTATTCAGCCTAACTTTCTAATAAAAATATTATTGTTAAAATTGAACCATTATCTTATTTAGAATTTAATTAAATTTATGATGGTTTACATTTAACTTTTACACAGAATAAACAGAATGTGTAATATTCTGTTTTATAGATTCAGTTCAGTTTTCCATAGTCTTTAAATAACTTTAATAAGTAAAGTTAATGTTTCCCATTATATTAATTTCATAATTTTTGTGGTTACCAAAAATATGAATTTTCTTATCCTATTCTATTAATCCACAGGGAACATTTTTCTTAATTTTATACAACCGTAAAAAAAATTTCTGAAAATGAAATTGATGGAAAATTGTTTAGGTTATAAATAAATTGGCAAACATATTTTCAGATTTTTTTCAATATTTTGTAGAATGTACTTCTACAGCTAAATTCTATAATTATTATCAAATTTCCATTGGAAAATGAATCCATCACAGTAAGACCTAAACTGTGCAATAAACTGACACTTGCAAAATAAATAAATAATAACAAATAAAGTAAACTGAACATTTACTAATAAAGGTACACTGTTCATGATCAGTAGACAACATTTTGAGGATTTTTAAAGTTTTATATACTGTTTCACTTTGATTATAGTTTACACAGTTGTTTCCAAGGGCTGGCAAAGTCAAGGTGGCTAAAACACTGGCAGTCTCTTATATCTCTGTACTGCACACCTCAAGGTCATAGGTTTGAGACTGCAGTTAATGCCATAAGCTTTACTCTTTCCTTTAACACCTTTATGCTCACTCAATAGTCTAAATAGCATAAAGTATGGGTTTGTTTACTTAGTAAAAAAAACATACTTGTAATATTTGTACACAAAAGTAATTTTGTTTCCATCATTTAAGCATAACAGCTGATTGTTTTCTAGTGGTTAATTTTTTTTCGTTTATCTGGAGAACAAAAATAAATAAAATTTAAATTTTAAAGATGGATTTTGTTCAATAAAAATATTTTTCTCTCATATTTAGGACTTTTTTGTGTAATTTCATACAACATATTCTACGAGAGTGTGAAAATGAACCAAAACAATATTCGGCATACAATTAAATTGGGAAATTGTTTCTGTAGGTTTTACCAGCCATAATTTAAACACAACATGTTATTTGTGTTGATAAAAATCAAGTATGCACTTAAAACAGTATAAAGAAGTTTTTATTAATGCACTGGGAATTTTTTCTCAATGATGTACAATTTTAAAGTAATACGTTTTCTGGAATTGAAATATGTAGAAATTAATTAGTTCATAAATAATGTTAGCAAAACTTAATCCATGAAAAATATTGGCCTGCTATAAGTAATATATTTCATTATGTAGGTATACAGCTTATGGAAGCGATGTTGTATATAGTTCTACATCATATTATGGCACAGGAGTGAATCCAAACATGCAATATGCGGACATTAGTGCAGATTATGTAGATAGTACTACAGCATATGATCCACGTCCAAACATTGAATCTTTAACAGCAGACAGTGGTATAATGACCAGTATGGTTACAACAGGTCTGTATATACCATATTTAAATAATACAAAAGTATGGATAAGCTAAGATTTATTGTTTAACTCTACAACATGATCTCAGTGATAATGATCTTAAATTTTTTAAATTTTTATTATGATATATACTAATTGCTTTCATCCTTAAAATATTATAGATGTAATTCATGTAGGCTCAATTATGAGAACTTTTAACATTTTTATGTAACACTTAAGGGCTTTAAAAGCTCAGATGATTAAAGATATTTGTTAAATTGCTGAGCAATATAGAAGTACATTTGTGGATTAAAGGTGTTTTTTAAAATTTTTTTGAAGATTATAGACGTATGTTAAAAGCTTTTAATGATTAAAGGAAAGCTGTATATTAAAAGCTTTGAGGATTAAAGGTGTTTATTAAGCCTTTTGAAGATTATAAAGGGTTGTTAAAGCTTTGATGACTAATTGAAAACTGTATGTTAAAAGCTTTAAGGATTAAAGGGGTTTGGTAAGTCTTTAAGGATTATAGAAAAATGTTAAAAGCTTTGATGGTTAAAGGAGTACTGTATGTTTAACAATGATGAAGAAAGGTGTTTGTTAAATCATTGAGGATTATAGAAATATGTCAAAAGCTTTGATAATTAAAAAAATACTGTATGTTAGAAGCTCTGAGAATTGAAATTATTTGTTAAATCTTTGTGAATTATTGAAGTACGTTAAAAGTCACATTTTTAATTATCAAAGCTTTTAACATGTTACTTTAAACATCAACACTTTCAACATATTCCTTTAATTATCAAAGCTTTTAACATGATTCTTTGATCATGAAAACGTTTAACATGTCCTTTAACCATCAATCCTTTGAACATTTTCTTTAACCATTAGACCTTTTAACATACTCCTTTAATCTTCAAAGCTTTTAACATGCTGTACTAATCATCAAAACTTTGAACATACTAATTCAACTACAACTAAGATTTCAGTCATCAAACCATTTATCATACTCCTTTAATCATAAAAACTTTTAAAGTACTCCTTTAATCATCAGAGCTTTTTTTAATACATTATTTTATTCTTCAAAGCTTTTAACATGCTCCTTTAATCAGTAGAGCTTTTAACATACTTCTTTGATCATCAAAACTTTTAACATGCTCCTTTAAATTGGTATGTTAATATCTTTAACGATTACAAGAATGTATCATAAGCTATGCTACTTAAAATTAAAATAAAATGTTAAATATGTTAAAAGAATATGTTAAAAAAATGCTGGGATGATAATGATAGTAAGTAATATATATTACAAGCTTTGATGATGGGGTCCACCTGAAATTCATTAACCAAATTTGATATGACAATGGTGGAAAATACACATCTTAATATTTTTAATTCTAGCAGTAATGTGTATTACAATAATTAATTGTTTTTTATTTACTTAAAAAATCGGTTTTTTAAGTAAAAATTGTTAAAACAAACTTTTGTCTTCCATTATAATAAATAATAAGTCAGTATTATTAATTTATTAGTAATAAATTCTTACTGGCTGACTCACTAAACAAATTACTTTTAGATGTACTACAAACTTGAAAGTTGATGCACCTCACATTCTAAAATAACCAAACACCCTAACTATAAATTACAGTTGAGTCTTGTTAATCTTAAAACCACTAATTCAAATTAAAATGTTGATCCATGTAAACGTTCATTGAAAAATATATACGTTTACTTACATATATTGGCCTAAACAACAGGCAGACTGTACTATTTAATGTACACTCTTTGAGAAATATTAATTTTGTTTTGCTTTGAAACAGCCTTTGATACTTAAAAGGTTTTATTTATGTTGCATGCTTAGAAAATGTACATAAATAAATAAATAAAAAAATCATACAGCACATTAGAAAGTTATATGTACTGCATTCGTTTGAATTTCTCTAATTTAATTTTTTTGTTTAAAATTATTAGAGATTAATTGAACTAAAGTTATGATCTTGTTAAGTACTAAAACTTAAATGTTGTTATTGTAGTTAATTGTTTATTAACTAGATTGTTAGATTCAATTAATTGTTAGATTTATGAATTTTGAGATATTTGGTATTTATAATAACATATTTCAACAAACATCATTTTCAAATAATCAAAGAAAAAGATTTGGTTTAGAGCGAATTTCAGTATCAACATATTTAAAATGTTTTGCTGAAGTTCACTCTTGAGTATCTTTTACTTATTTTGTGATTACTATACATTAATAACAGACGTGACAGTTTTTCCCTTAATGAAATATATATTACATATATACAGGTGAAAATATTATGTTTTTAAGAATACCACTGTTTTGCATTTCAAGTGAAACTAATGAGTGTAGAGTGATGGGAAGACCAAGTCTTAAATTATAAAAGAAATGAGGGAAAGAGGGAAATAAATTTCAGCCATAATCTAAGTCAGATTCTCTTTTGCCGTTATGGTTAAAATTAAAAAGCCTTTTTGAAATTATATATATAATTTGAAATACATACCCAGGCTAAAACTTAAGCCATTCTCAGACCAATTTATAAAATTTATTTTTATAAAGAAGAATTTATCAAGAATATTTTTGTTACTTCATAAAAAAAGTATAATTTAAATAATATTTACTAGTTAGGACCAGTTAAAATTTATGCTGATTTTATCAAACAGTATTTAACAGGAATTAAAAACAAACAAGAATACATTTAAGGTTAAAATTCTAGTTAACAATTAGCGAACTATTAATTTCAAGGCTTTTTATTTATTTATTTTTGGCAAGTTTTGGTCAACTTCATTTTTTTAAAGTTTGGTTCCTAAATTGGAGTTGATCTAAAATAAAATTTAAGATGATTTTTTCACCCCATATTATTAGCTAATTCTTATTAATAGTTCTATTTCTAAGATAACAGTGGCATATATTAGATGGGGACTGGGTAAAGATTCTACAAATAATATTAATTTTTAAAACAAATTTTTTTTGTTACTTAATAATATAAATTTAAAAAATATTTCTTTAAAATATGTTATTATTATTTTTTATCTCGACATTGGCTTCTTTATTGTGTATATAGAAACAATGGACCTACATAACCGTTTAAGAGTACAGATCGAATCTCATTCTGAAATACTGGCACCTAATTTAAAGTGTAAACTTAGGAACTAGAATAGGTGTAAGCCTATATGCCTAAGCCTATGTTAAAATACTAAACCTAAAAATAAAAACACCCAAAACTGATAAACTGTATATTGAGGCTTAGACATTAAAGGCATGTCTGCTAATTAATAAATATGGCTGTTGTTTTAGGCCTTATAAAACACATTTAGGCTTTAGTCTAATATAATAAATTAGACTATTAGACAAATGTAGACTTGTATTGAATATCTTTACAACTGGGCCTTTGATTATGCAATATTGCATGCTTAGTATCATTATTATTTCCCGTCCTGTGGTAAGTGCAGTTATATCTCTCTTCGCTATATTAGTAATAGTGGGGAGGGCTTTTACCTTATTCGGTAAGGTAGCAGGTAGTTTGCTATAACAGATCTACAGACCTGTACACATGTTCTACACTAGTTACTATTTCTGCCTTCTTCAATGTGTTATATTGATCCCCAGTCTTCACTAGACTAACTGACAAAGTTAATTCAGTAAGTATTTGGAAAGTTATAATGGTATAACAGCACATAAAAAACTTAATTTTGTTACCAGATTGTCAACAATAACATTTAAAGTTAAAGCATTTTGATAAGTTATTGGAAACATTATCATAGTTCTAAGGAGACCTGTTTCTGAAATCGTTTAGACTGGTAATACTAGTTAATAAACTAGTATTAAAAGTCCAGTACAATAATACAATACTAAAATATATAATACTTGATACAATACTATGATAATAATACTATGGTAATAATACTATTATAATACTATGATACAATACAAAACTATAATACAGCATATTATAATACTGAAAACTATAATACTAGTAGTTCAAAGAACAGTAGACCTCACAGTTAAATTTTTATGAATTACTGCATGACTACCACTCCATGCCAGCATTCTGACATTCTCGTAATCTTTTCCACCAATTTAATCGGTAATATTAATATTTAAGAAAAAGGTTACTAGACCAACTTTATTAGATATTTTATGCACTTTCTCCTTGAAAGAGTAAAAATTATGCCCCACAGATGGGTGCAGACTAGCTGCACCTATTGAGAGGATTTAGGCATCCCTCGCGGTACCTGAGTCTAACACACACTTATACTTATAACATTACATTTACGACTTTAACACTTTACATTCACACTTACATTTAGGGAGGTGATAATAGCCTCAATGTGCTTTTAGATTTAAGATAACAAAGAAAAGTAAAAATTATGATGGCCATTCAGCCAGTATAGGAAAGTTATTACAGCCAGTATAGAAAATATGACTGTACTCGTCATCGTTAAATGACTACCATCTTGAAAGTGATGTGATTAGAAACAAATCTTACACATACATTTGGGCTATATAAAGGTACCTTCGTACCAAATTTCTAAACAATTGATAAAAGTATTTGGCTTAAACTATACTTGTCATTGTTAAATCAATTAGAGATAGACATCTTAAATGGAATTCATTAAGAAAAATTTTATATATAAATCATTTGAACTTTATGTAAGGTATTTTCTTACTAAATTTCCAATCAAGGGAATGGGAAAAAATCTTACTTGTATGTCTTTTGGCCTTTACACATATAAGGAACCTTTGTACCAAAACAGTCAGTCAAGTGTTTGGCTAAAACTGCATATTTTCGTAATCATTAAATCAGGCGCTGCTATATTGAAACAAACATATACAACATTTGGGTTTTATACAAAGTACCTTCGTACTTAGTTTTCAAATAATTGATCAATGCATTTGGCTGAAATTGTATACACTCATCATTGTTAAATTAGAGACCGCCATCTTGAAACTCAAGTGAATGTAAAAACATCGACACATACTTCGTTCAGGCTTTAATAAGGTACCTTCATACCAAATTTCAAAACAATCAGTCAATGCATTTAGCGAAAACTGCATAACGAACAAACACACAAACCAAATGCTGAAAGGTAGAGTTAAACAGAGATCTTGCTTTGCTCGGTCAATAAAATATTAGTTACTAGTTCAGGCTTAAATATAATAATTGTAATTAATTTAAGTAGCTGTGCTAGTGGTTCTGTTTCTGAAAAAGCTACACTTAAATTAGCTTGTTATTTTTTAGATGAAATCTAGCAACTGATGTAAACTGACAAAATTCATCTTAGAAGTTACTAGTTAGCAAAACTTTGGTTAAAAAAAATTATAAATATTATAAAATTATAAACATTTTTTTAGTCAAATGTTGTCTAGGAGGTTAGGCCTAACTTCATAGACATCATGACATGAACATTGTTTAGTTGATAAACATTGATGTACTAGAGTTGTCCATAAAATAAGGTTCCCAATAATTTTTCACAATGAAAAACATGTTTATTTGCATTGAATAATACATTTTTGGAAAGCTTACACTTTTTTCTATATTTCGACATAATCGCCGTTGAGATTGATGCATTTTTGCATATGGTGAACAATCTTTTCTATGCCTGAGTCGGGAAACTCTCCCGCCATGCCGCGAAGGTAGGTTAAAACTTTTTCTTTCAGTTTCTCTCTGGTACTGAAATGTGTCCCACCTACATGTTTCTTCAAATTAGGGAAGAGATGGTAGTCACTTGCGGTTAAGTCCGGGCTGTAGGACGGATGTGTGTCAGTATCCCATCCAAATTGGTTCATGAGACCGGTTGTTACCGGGCGGTGTGCAGACGAGCATTGTCTTGATGGAAACAAACTTTATTCGTGAACATGCCTCTCCTCTTGTTTTGAATCGCTCTGTAAAGGTTCCTTAACTTCTCACAGTAATGATCAGCATTGATTGTTATGCCGGTATCCATGAATTTGCACAACAATAACCCCTTCCTGTACCAAAACACACTTGCCATGACTTTGCCGGCAGACAGTTTTTGTTTGAACTTCCACGGCTTCACGACTCTGGATATTTCCACTGATGTGATTGTTCTTTGATTGTTGTCCCCCAGTGACAATGGAGTCCAAGAATTTCTGGCAATCGGTTTCCTAGGCCTGAAGAAATTTGTGGGCCGCATTAATCTGTTGCCATTTGTAGTCTACTGTAAGCTGTCTTGGTACCCACTGTGCACACAAATTTTGCCATACCCTAAATGGTCTGTCGAAATTAATCTATGCAAGTCTTTCTGACATCAGCGATCATCTCGGAGGGCTCCCAAACAGTCACCTTTGCTTCTTCCACTTATGCAATCATTTCATCTGAAACAGATGGACGTCCGGAACGCTGTTCGTCATGAAAGTCCGTCTTTTAATTCTCTGCACCATTTGCACATGTGTTGTATGCTCATACATTTTTCTCCATAGACTTCACACAGTTGGATATGAATGTCCACCAGCACAGTGTTTTTTGAACACAAAAAACGAATCATAGAGCATAATTCGCACCTGGTGGAAGACAGAAGAGGCAATTCCATTATTAACTTCTACGAAGCCAAGACTGAGCTTTGGAGAGCGCTTGTAGAGTGGGGATTGGGAGTGGAGGAACCAAGCTGCAAGCCAAGGTCACCGAATCCCGTGTAACAACGTTCGCAGCGACTATAGCGCTTTGGGAACCTACTTTACGGACAACTCTCGTATTTTGTTAATAACATAACCTAATTTAAAATTTATATTTTTTTAAATTACGCTATATTTCTTTTGTGGAACAATACAAAATGATTTATGACTGCAAAATATATTTGTCTTATCATCTTTATCTAATCTTTCCTAAACATTAATATTTTAAAAGCAAATGTTCTGTTAGGAATTGTATTATTTTTATATTTGAAGAAGGCTAACACATAAATCAATCACTTATCAGTAAAAATAATCTTGTAAGTTACAAGTCTTATAAAAACCTGTTCTTATAACACAAAAAATACTAATTTTAGTGAAGATTAGACTTGTAACTAGTATTATTTCAGAAACAGGTCCCAGAAATCTTATAATACTTATAATATAAGCTATGTAAGGTGATACTGTGGTGATTTCGGTGGTGTGCTTTACTAATTTCTGGGTGCACTTTATAACTCAAGGTGGTGGTGGTAAATGTGTTTCTCCTCCACACCCAGCTCTGCCTTCTCAGAGAGTTGGTGTGGTCAAATTAGAAGCAGAAAATGGAGGAGGTGAGCCTACATCACCTTTAGTCACCGCTTTTGTAGATAGCACTACTCCAAGACAGATGGAAGAAACTACCTTACCTAGTAAGAAAACTAAACATCAATTTTCTACTGTTTTTTTTCACCTTACTGGATTGATTTTATATACGCCTAATATTGTATTTTGTTTATTAAGTCAAACAATCATTTTATCATCCAAATAAGAAAGTTTTTTTTAAAAAATTGGGTCAGTTATAATTATTATACAATTTTAAAATTAATTCTTAAAGTTGTCAGTCAAAAATTTATTTTAAACTAGAGCGAAACAAGACTATATGAAAGAAATTTATCGTCATATTTTAAACTTGTTTGCTCTGTAAAACTAATACAATGGTTCTGAGTTCTAACATGTCCGAAGCAGTGTTTTTGGGATATCAAGTAGCAATTTATTAGATTTTCCCCAACATTTTCTAAATAACATGGTCAGGCTTGGAGTGTTTATTTTTTGTTTGTAACTGTTATAATCAATAAAATTTATTATTATAAAATTTTTATGTTTTTACTTAAAAGCTCTGTTTTGAGAGAGGAAAATACTCCATATTCATTTAAAAATTAAGTGATCGTTTTCAAAAATGTTCTTTTAAAATTTACAGACTTTTATAGTGGAAGAGTACTTTTAAGACATGTAGTATGTTAATAGTATTTAAATATAATTTATTGTTATAAAGCAAATAAAATTTTATAAGGACCTTATAAGCATCTTATAAAAAAATGCTAAATAATGTCGGTATTATGTGTCTAATTATGGATAGCCTCCCTTTGGTTGCTGATTAAAAATTCTAAAATTAAAAATAGGAAATAAGGGAGTGTTAGTGGGTGAGAGTGTGTCCTCATATGTCTTAATCATAAAGGACATGCTAGCCTTGGTCTTTTCCTGATTCAATATTTCTTGCATGATGTAAGCTACCAGAAATGTTTTTCTAAATAATCTATAAAGCTTAAGAAGCATGTTTTATTAAAACTTTTGTATATACACACTAATCCATCTAAAAGATCAATTAAATATTTTATTTTATGGTAATTGATCGTATGTAAACATCTATGTTACTTGTAGCATAGACTTACATGTATTATATAATAATTGCATACTTCCACATAAGTCAAGACTATTGTCATTATTGTACATTTTTTTTTTTTGAAACAGCAGTAAATAAAATTTAAATAATGATTTGTGTTAATCAACCTAGCAGAGGTAAACATAAAAATAAAAAGGAAAAGTTAAAAAATATTTACAGTTAAGTTCTGAGTATATTTTTACAATATGTTTTAAAACAGTATAGTATTTCACCTTCTTTGCTTTAAAATGTCTGGGTAGACAATTGCTCAGTAATCTACTGTAAAGTCGATAAATTGTCAGACTATTAAATTCTACACCCGCTTTACCTGAAGTATTACTTTGAAGTTAAAATATATTATATAAAAAAATTTTTTTAAGTGTTGTATTTCATTTTTGAAATCATATTTTTTTATATATGTATAATTTAAACAACTAGTTTGCATTGTAATAATATTATATAATATAGAATTGCGTATAGTACAGTTTTGCTTATTCTTTTTTTTATGTTATTATTAAGTGCTCTTAAATTTTACTGTAAATATCTTATACCATTTTCTACTAAACTGAAATCGTAAATATGATTATTTGATTTTGTTGTTTAAATCAAAATCTGATAGTAAGATAGATACATTATGTTTTTTTAGATCCAGCACAAATATCCGAACTACTGAGTAAAACGATTGCAGATGCTCATGCCCGAACCTGCCTATATTCTTTGGAACACATACACAATATGTTTCGAAAACCACAAGATCTCTCAAAACTTATTTATTATAAAAACATGGTGGGTATCATATTATTTTATTTATCTTTTTCAAACAAAACTATCTACAGATACCTTGTAACTGGAATGCAGTTTATAATTAGTCAAGATTATATTTCATTATATATAAGTTGAGAATGGACATAAACACAGATAAGGGGCATGTGACTGACTATGCGAGCCTGTCTACTTGGCTTATGGCTTAGGACTGAGTTATTGGTATTCTGAGATACTGGTTTCTTAAAGAAATAATCAAACAGTAAATATTTCGTCATCAGTCACTAAAAAATATTACTTAAAATGTATAATATTAGAATGTACTGTATTATTTTTAAATCTGGTATACAGGTTCAAAGAATATATGTCATGGTTTGCACTAAATTTAAATGCCCAAAAGTGATTAATTTGTTTTTAAATAGGGAGGAAAGTAAAGGAGGCAGTTCCTTCTCCTAATATTGTGAAGGAGTTTCTACTTTATTTCCTAAACATATAACTAAAAAAATTGTAACTATTTTTTCCTACAATTAAAAAAGTGTTTAATTTTAGATTCAACTGCTACACTGAAAATTTTTGGTAAAATTTATTTAAGGTATATAAAATAAATTTGGCTACATTTGGGATTATTTGGCACATATCCCATGTTTTACATTAATATGTTTGGAATATCGTGTACCCTACCACTTTTTAAGTGACAAAAACAACTCACAGAAATGAAAAGTCAGGACAATTATGACATTTAATAAAAAAGAATAATAAATGCCCCTAACATCAGTAAATATTACAGGCTTTGCCTGTAACTGAAACATGTTTGTTTAATTAAAAACAATTTTATCAATGTTTTTCCAATCATTGTGTACAATTAAAAAAAAACTTAACTGTATGTTTTGGTTTTTTAATATGTTGTACAAATAAAGAGCTATTCAATTGAAGATATTAAATTGAAAATTATTGTTACATTGTTGCCTTAGCAACATTTTGATTATATCGTGGTTAAACAGTATTTTTTTGAGGTGTTACCATGTAAGACTTTACAATGGACCAATGAATACTAATTGTGAAAACAAATTACAAATATGGTGAGTACTTAAGAGAAACTGTGTGGAAGCTTCATATGGCTCTAGGTTGTCATAACCCTCCTAATGAGTCAATAGTTTGTAGGCTAATTATTATAAGTCAGACAATGAGTTTTATTACAGACATTGAAACACCAGTGGAAGAAACATTCATTCCAGTAAATTTATAATTACATAAAATGCAATTATGTACAACAGTGTTGCCAAGAGTCTCCAAAAATCAATTCTTCACTGTTCATAACAGTTGGGCAGAAAAAGTTACCTTCAGCAAATTTTCACAAAGGATCTTCATATACAGGCATACAAAATTCAGTTGAAAACTAAAAGTAATGGACCATTTGCAATGGGAACCATTAGTTGAATAGAATTTGCAGAGACAACATGCAGTCAATAATTTTGCAAAAACAATATTATTCTCTGATAAGGCATTAATGACTACATTAATAAACAGAACTGTTGCATTTGGGAGGGGAGCATAAAATCCTTGCATAACCCATCCCAAGGTATTGTATTCGTAAAAATTAAATGTGTGTTGTAGATTTTGGGTTAGTGGGGTCATTGGGCCTTACTTTTTTGAAGATGATAGTGGAAATGTTATGACAGTGAATGGACAATGTTATAGGAATAAGGTGGAATATTTATGGTATTACCTTAATAAGGTGAATATTGAGCAATTTTTATATAGTTCCAGTATAGCGCTACTTGCCACACCATGTTTTTTCATCTAATAGCAGTAAGAACTAGTTGTAAGGCCATGTGGCCTAACACCCTGTGACTCCTTCCTTTCGGGTATTTAAAATCAAAAGTTTATCAAAATAATCTCCATACAATACCACAACTAAAGGAAGAGATTTACAGTGTTATTGCCCAAATCTAGGAGAACACCTGTGTGAAGTTTATAACAAATTTTACTGGCCAAGTTACAATATGCACCGCAAGAGCAAGTTATGGAGGACCAAAGTCAGACATAATTTTTCATATATACTGTTTTCTTATGTAATGGCAACATATATTGTTTGTACTGATGTTGAAGTATGTTATATTTCTTTTATTGAATAACGCTTTACATTGCTATGATATTAATTATGATCATTTTTATGGATTAAAATTTTTTTTAGTGTGATCTTATTTTTTGAGTCATTTTATCTATTTCATCCTTGTTATTCCAAATTAAAATACTAAATTTATGTCTGTGCTATTTGCTTAGACCAATGTTTAAATACCAAGAACAGACACTCAAGGAAAATGACGGTAAATGTCCAAATAAACAATGATAAAAACATGAATTCGTAAGTAAGAATTATAATAGTTTTAATGTTTTTTTAAAATATTTTGTTCAAATTATAGTACAGTATAATTAAAGTGTTTGACCTTATTGTTTAACATTTTTTTATATGTAGAAAAGGTATTTTGTTTTAAAATGATCAGCTCTTATCAAGAAACCTACTCTGCTAATGCATCAGTAATTAATTTGTATATCTGTTTCAGGCACATGAAGAACTCTGGCTAGAGTGTGCACAGAAGTTAACAACTGTAATACAACAGATAATAGAGTTTGCAAAAATGGTTCCTGGCTTTATGAAATTATCACAAGATGATCAGATTGTTCTTTTGAAAGCGGGTAGGTTGTTTTTTAATTAACTACAATCAAGATGGTACCTATATTTTTACTCCCGCAATATTAATTATTCTTAACGTACAATTAAAAAAATTAAAATAAAAGTTAAAGGTAAAGTATGGCAATGAGTTTAGTTAATCAGTTTAGCTTTGACTTTGCAGGAAGCTTTGAACTCGCAATATTACGAATGAGTCGGTACTACGAACTTAGTAACAACTGTGTATTATATGCGGATACCTTGTTGCCACAAGAAGCGTTTTATACAACGGATACAAATGAACAGAAATTAGTATCACTTGCGTTTGAAGTTGCACGAGGTGTTGCTGAACTGAAGCTAACAGAAGCTGAACTGGCTTTGTACTCTGCTTGTGTCCTTCTGTCTGCAGGTATGTCCATGGAATTATCTATTTTATCAATTGCTTGTCTTTAGGTTTGTTGAGTAATTTATGATCTTTAAGAGACCACAGGTTCTGATAGTCCTGAAATTAAAAATTAAAACAAAAACAAAGTGTATTTCAATTCATGTCCATAATAAAATTTATTTAAGGAATGGCCATAAAAAAATGAAAACCTTATTATTAGGGCTGGTATGTTTGAGATGGTTGAACACCTAAAGATCGTAAGTTCGAGGAAAGTTATTGTCCTAAGCTTTACCCTTTCCATTAATGTCTTTCTGATCCTTTATTCTCATTAGTTTAACTAGCATAGTATGGACTTTAACCCTTTGCAATCGGATACAGTTTTTATGGGATTGGATAGCCAGTGGTTCTCACCGCAGCCATATTAGTGACAGGTGTAATTTTTGCACAAGTTAGGTTCCTCTCAGATCAGATGGCCAGCAGCACTGGCCACATTAAAACCTCTCGAACGCGCGCAAAGCTAGCTGGACTGACCAAACAAAATGGTATGCTTTTATATTAATTTAGTTGTTTGATTTTATTTGAATTGTGCTATAACCTATCTGGAAACTCTTCAACTAAGTGATTTACACCTTATCTCCATTCTGTGTATTGTCAAAACAAGGAAAATTCAACTATACTATGTTGGCTGCATTTGACTTTTCAGTCTCAGTCTGGTCACAAGAAGTGTGTTCCAAGTATTCAATATTTCTAGCAAAACAGAATTCCGTATTAAATATACTTATAAAAAGTAAATAATATATGTAAAAGTAAACAAAATCTGTGTTTTTGGAACAAAATTATGTAGTGTAGCTGTAAGTTTTTTATAATACAGTGATAATCATTTAATACGAAACTGAGGGGACTGAAATATTTTTTCGTGGTAAAAAGAATTTTGTGTTACAGGATAATGCAAACAAATATTTATTCAATAAAATTAAGTTTATTAGGGTACATTTTATTTATATAGATGTTTATATGTGCATGTATTTATTAAAAATCAATGAAACAAAAACATTCACAAGAAATTAATGAAATTTTATACAAAATTTTCTAGTTTTTTGAAACACAAAACATTGAGTTTTTAGAAAATAATCTGATATTTTTCTTTGCATTGTCTTTTTTAGCATCAAATTGACAAACAATTGTTTGATGTTGTCCATTTTGTTATTCATTTCACCACTGGAATGTGTGTCTAATATAATTGCACATGCTTTTCATGATGTTCCTCATTTCGGATGACGTGGGAACAGGAGCTGCATTATTCACGTCATTTTCATTGTCAGAACCGGCATCAGTAATATTTTTTGAGCTTTGAACAAACTCCAAAATGTCTTTGTCTCCCTTAATTGGGTCTGTACACACATTAATTATATCATGTAATGCAACAAATTCTTCCGATGATGAAGTAAGACAGTCCAATAATACAGAAACTTTCTCAAACATTTCATTAAGTGTTGGCTCAGTTTCAATAATCTCCTTCTCCATTTCTTTTGGTGTCAAAGAATGTGATACTTTTGAGAATCCTGCATGACGAAAACAATTTTCAATCATCCTTGGAGTCATTGAATTCCATGCAGAGTGCAAGATATGAAGAGCATCTAATAAATTGAGAAATCTACATTTGCTTCGATTGCAAGTAAATATTTTTGAAGCAATTGCTTCCGGTAGAAAAATGTCATGTTTTCTATAATTCTTTGATCACAAGGCTGCAAGACACTTGTTGTATTTGGAGGCAAAAAGATAAGCTTTATAGCTTTCAATACAACATTGGGGTGAGCTGGACAATTATCAGTTATCATTGCAAAATTATGCTTTTCTTGTAAGAATTGCTCATCTAACTTTACAATCCAATTGGTATCACCCATGCTTTTTTGTTTGCTGTATATTGGACGAGTAATGTTCTTACATTCTTAAAACATTGCGGTTTCAAACTTTTCCCAATAGCAATTAGGGGTAGTTTTTCAGAACCATCTGAATTGCAACCTACTAATACTGTAATCCGTTCTTTAGACAGTTCCCCCCTGAACACGATTGTCCCTTAAACGATAAAGTTTTGTTAGGTAAACAGCTTCGTCCCATAAATAAAAATAACCCAGTTTTGTCCACATTGAAGACATCTTTCACTTCATATTCTCCAAGCATTAAATTCAATGTAGCCTGAAACCAATTTGCTGTCATGGTTGGTAAAACTTGATTACCTTCACCAAAAACATTTTTTAGTATTGCTCCATTTCTTTTCCTGAAACGTTCCAACCATCCTGAATTTGCAGAAAATGTAATACCTGTTTGTTCAGCGAGTTCATTGTTTCTTGTAGCATTAAAGGTCTTGGTGTAGCATTCTGAGATCTTGCTTGTTTGAACCAAACAAGTAAAGCCTTCTCTAAGTCCTCGTGCTTGGCTGTTCTCACCCGTTTTCGCTCTGACTCAAACTTACTACGTTCAAACATTTCCATAATTTGCTCTCTTTTTTTAATTATTGTAGATAATGTAGAGTTATCAATTCCAAAATCTTTACAGATTTCCATTTTCGTCTTCTGTTTTTGATCAACAGCCATAAGAAGCTCATTTTAAGCAAAATAGCAGTTTGCTTTCCCCCTGAGGTCTTTGCCATAATGCTCATAAAAATTTCTTCTAAAATAGAAAAAAAATGTCAACCAAACTTACTGATTTTACTCACACTGGAATGTACTCATCACTGAATTCCAAAGTCAACTGATGAGAGATGAGATGTTTTTGTGTTGTGTTTGTAGGGGTGGAGGTTGGAAGTAGCTTAAATAAACAAAGTTGTCTTGTGTCACAGGCTATTCCTAGGGTATTTCAAGTCCACGTTAGTCTCCTTTCTACAAAACGTGAAACTACCCCTCTTTCATTTCACAATCCTCTTAAATCTCGCCTGCGTGGCTGGTATTTTTTATATTTTGTACATTCCTAGAAGGGAAATCTTTTCATGTTAAGCAATTTTCATTGCGTGTTAGGAGAAAAAAAATAAGTGAAAATACATAGTACTTTGTCGGGATCGTTGTATTATTTCATGTTAACAAATATTTAAGAGTTTTTGTGTTAAGCATATTTCACTTTAATATTATAACAGTATTTTTACAGCTAAACTAAAAAATTATAAATAAAAATTAGTAAAAATATGTTTTCTAAAAGCTCTTAATTTGTTTTTTTTAATTAAATACAAAATATTAACATTTCAGATTTTAGTAAAAAACTCTTCCGAGCTGTTAGTCTAGTACGATCACTATAGCACCCGAGCTGACAAAAAAATGTGATTGGTCAGGCTGGCTAGTCATCCAACCTCTAAGGACTGTCAACACTTTAAATCCTAGCATAATGAGTGTAGGCTGTGGAGAGAAATACTGGCCTTCCAAGTGCAAAGGGTTAAATAACAAAAAAAACTTATTGTAAAAGAATTTAAAAACATATAAAAATATTAGAAACCAAAATACACACAGACACAGACACACACACACACACACACACACACACACACACACACACACACACACACACAGACAGACAGACAGACAGACAGACAGACAGACAGACAGACAGACAGACAGACAGACAGACAGACACACACACACACACACACACACACACACACACACACACACACACACACACACACACACACACACACACACACACACACACATACACAAATTGTCCTAGAGATCATCATTTAGTTTTTAATTTCATGTACCTAAGTACCTATGAAATATGTTAAAAGTAATTAATAAATAATCTATGTGGTTGTGCACAGTTTTGTGAGTGTTTAAAAGTTTCTGCTTTTAAGAGTTAAGTTTGTATTTTAAATAATTTTGTAACACTTCGAAAATTTTGAAAAATTATTTGTAATAAATAATACAGCTTTGATTACTGTTTCCTTCAGATCGGCCCGGACTGAAGGGTCTTGCTGAGATTGGGCGGTTAGGACAAGCAGTTCTTCGTGCTTTACGGCTGGAACTAGACAAGAACCACACCTTGCCCATTAAAGGAGATGTCACAGTGTATGATGCCCTCTTAGCCAAAATATCCACCTTGAGGTAATATAGCCTATATGTTCTTATCTACTTTTATACAGTATTGCTTTCAGCATTCAAAGTTAACTATTACTTATACTTAGGATAAAGTTTCCAAATTAAAACCAGAATATGTAAAATAGCCCAGGCAGCATGAGAAGTTTCTTTTTATAAGTTCAAAATGTGGTTCTGTTGTAACAGTGTACACAATGTCTATTGTAAACTGTAAACACACACACACACACACACACACACACACACACACACACACACACACACACACACACACACACACACACACACACACACACACACACACACACACACACACACACAACACAACAGTATTGGTTAACTGTCATTCTAGGAACTGTAGGGGTAACCAATAACAGAATTTAGGGATAACAAAAATAGACCACCCATGTTTCGGTGGTCTGTAAAAATAACATACTAGACTCTGTTTATAGCACAGAATGTTTTATTATTATTATTTTTGAAAATGTAGTAAAACTCTTTAATTTTTATTTAACCATAATTATGTATTATACAAGTTTACATACATAGGTCTTTAATACAGTACATTATCTGTACTGAACCTTTTGACAAGTATTTACTAAGATATGTGAGAGCACTGTGCATGCCTCTTAAAATATTCATGTGACTATTATGTGATCAACTTATATGCTGAATGGCACGAGGGTTGATCAAATATAAACGAGACTGAATTTCTAAAAACTTTTCCGTTGGACATTGAACTCTAAAGGCTGGGGTTTCAGGTAGCCTGGGAGGTTTGGGACGGGCGTAGACGGGCAACATTTCCGTTCGGACCCTTCAGTATAAAACTATACAATGAGTGAGAGTGAAGTGCACGTTTCCGTGGAGCAGAGAATTATTATTAAGTTTTTGGCCAAGGAGGGGTCAATCCGACTGAAATCTTTCGTAGATTGACGGCTCAATACGGGACAGGACCCTGTCAAGAGCTCGCGTTTTTGCTTGGCACAAGGAATTCGCCAAGGACGGAAGCAGTAGAAAACCTCAGCCATGATCGTCGCCCGACCACTTCCTTCACCAGACGAAAACATTGATGCTGTTTGGAAGCTCCTGGACGAAGACAGACGTATATCGCTGCGATTTATTGCAGATGAACTCCAGTTGAGCTATGGTAGCATTCAAAAAATCGTTACATCAAACCTGGAACTGAGCAAAGTATCTGCAAGGTGGGTTCCACGAATTTTGACCGACGTTCACAAACGGAATCGTTTGGAGATTTGCCAGCGACTATTGACCCAATTTGAACGAGATGGTGAGGCATTATTAAACCGGATTGTCACCTGTGACGAAACATGGGTTCACCATTACACTCCCGAGTCGAAACAGGCAAGTATGGAGTGGCGGAAGAGGGGAGAGAGGGCACCTCTGAAGGCCAAATCACGATCGTCGGCCGGGAAGGTAATGGCCACTGTATTTTTCGACAATCAAGGCGCCTTTCACGTCGATTTCCTCCATCAACGACGCACAATAAATGCACAATATTATTGCGATGTTTTAGAGGTCGCAAAACAGTCTTTTCGTAGGAAAAGGAAATCTAAACCAGTGAGAAACGTCATTCTTCTTCACGATAATGCCCGACCACATTCGGCGAACGCTACGAGGCTTAAACTCGATCAAATTGGCTGGGAACCAATGGAACATCCCCATACAGTCCAGACTTATCACCCTGCGACTATCACCTGTTTGGGCCACTCAAAGAGGCGCTTGGAGGCCAGCATTTCAAGACGATTCTGCGGTGGAGACCTTCGTGCTCCAGTGGCTCAATGAACGCCGAGAACTTTTTACGAAGATGGAATTAAAAACTTCCAATCCGTGGGAAAAATGTGTTACTCGTCTGGGGAGACTATGTAGAAAAATAAGTTGTATCAAGAATAATTTGTAAGTAAGCAATAAATTTTTTAAAAAATCAGTCTCGTTTATATTTGATCAACCCTCGTATTATCACAAGTAGTGTGCGAGTGTTTATCTTTCAATAGAAAGATTATGCACTCTTCAGAATTTGTTGACACTATTTGAAGTTTTTCTGTCTCAATTCACTAAATAAGATCATTTACTGTTTAATTATCAATGTTTGCTTAGGGTAGCAATTACCATCTAATCTATAAATATGTCGATTCCAATTACAATGTTTTTGTTTTGTCTAGAACAAATTATTTATTATGGAAAAATGTTAAGGGGTATACATAACCCCTTAATATCCATGACCTTACTATTTACAAACATTTTATGTGTGATGTAGGTTTAAAGTGTATACCAACATTCATATCTGTGACACTATACTTGTAGATGCTAAAATATAAAATAACACATGAGAAATGATGAAAAACATGGTTTACATTTTAAAGATTAGGCCTGTTTCACTGTTTACTGATTTTTATCATAACAAAAACAAATTTCCATCATATAACAAAAAATAATGTGACTAGAAGATGTAAGCTCTGAAAAGATAAGCGAGGGTTGAGATAAAAAAGACTAAGGATCTTGTCAAGAACTTTGACAGGAGTAGGGCAAAGATCTGTACGAACCTTAATAAAAATAAGACTTCCGATGGGCTTCCTTATGGGACATGGCACCCTTAAGAGACACCTTAAGAACCTTCGCTTAGTAGAAGATACAACTTGCAGATACTGCGGGAGGGAAGTGGAAATGCCCTATCACCTTCTGGTAGATGAGGTGATTGCTACTAGAAGAGCTAATATTTTGGGAAGTTACCATTTAGAAGTAAGGTATTTACCTACCTCTCCAAATCTTAGACTTCATGAAGAGGCTAGGATAGGAGAGGATACTGTAACTGGACTCAGAAATATATAAGAGGAGGTACAATAGATCTAGAAAGGTTGCAGTGCGTTGCAATCCCTATTAATCATTCATTCATCATCATGGCAATGTTTTGAAGAGTTAAACATACTCTACAAGGTTTATTACTAATCTCCCTCACTGTATATCACTATATATATATATATATATATATATATATATATATATATATATATATATATATATATATATATAGATTCTCCTATAAAGAATTAAGGCAGAACGTGAACAGGGATATTCCAATTTGTTGTGAACTAATGCAGCAAATTGAACAAATAGAGCTGCTATTCAGTTACAAACAATTGTGTGCTTCAGATCCATTTTTCCAAATTTCGTTTCTCCTGCTTAGTTTGCACTACAATCTGTATTGACATACCACCTGATTACAGTTCGCTATGTACTGAACTAACTGGTTTGCACTACATGTTCGCTTTTCATATTCATAAATGATAAAACAATCCTACTTAAAACAGTTTGTAGTGAACCGATTTTGTCATTTGCTGTGGTGGTTTGCGTTTTGTTTGGCAATAAAAAATTCTGTGAAGCTTTTAAAAAAATTAATTTTTGTTTAGTTTTTTTAAGAGTTTTAAGGTAAAGCAAATTTGGATATACATAGATGAAAATGTCATAGATAACAATATGAAAAATATAGTCTAACATCCTTATAATTATTGGCATTCATATTTTGGCTTGATTGGCCAACCAAAAAATAAAATGTGATCTTGAAATTTAAAAAATTACCTTTAACTCACTCCATTCTAGACTGGGTGTTTATAATTAGCTAAAGATAATTACTAGTTTAAAATTTCAAGGAAAATTCATATCTGTATTATAACTTTCCCAGATCAGTTATGTTTTAAGCAATAATTTAAAATTTTTTAAAATGTGATTATACTGCACTGATTACTGATTGCAGAGAACTGAGTATGTTACACATGGAAGCCTTGGCCAAGTTCAAGAGATCGACACCACATCTTGAGTTCCCAGCACTGCACAAAGAACTGTTCTCAGTTGACAGCTGAGCAATGTAAGGAATCTAATGTACTTTGAGTGTCTATGACATTTAAACATTTATTGAGATACTCAGGTACACATAATTTGTGCTTTTGGCCTTTTATTCTAGCCTATACATAAAATGTAATCAGATGTCTTATACAGAAGCCAAATCACACTGTCACTACTATAACTTTACTAAAGGCCTACAGCTGAATTTTTTTTTTTTTTTTTGTGTTTAAAGTCCGACTATTGTGCACACTTGGGCTAATGCAGATGATGGGATGATTTATAGCGTATGAAAATGCCAAGCCCTGGCCGAGAATCTAACCCGGGTCCTCGGGGTGAAAGCTCAGTACGCTATCAGAACTGATATTCTCATCTGTACAGGATCTAGAATTGCAGGTGTTCAATTTAGAAATGGAAGAGTAAAAAACATCAAACAAAATTGAACAAAGAATGCCATGTTTAGTATCTTATTTAAGTAAAAACAATGCATATTACAAAAAAATGTTTTTAAATAAAAAAAAGTGGCTGTAACAAAACCAAAATAGCAAAGTGTAATTAAGGTACTTTTTAATTTGGGTACTGAATAATATAAAATTTAAAAAGTCATATTTATTTTATAAAAAATGTCAACATTTATTAATTTTTTTTTTTGACTATTGTTACTTTTATATCTTAAATGAATTTATATCAAAATCTAAAATTTAACAACATTAATTAATGTGTTCTTTCTTAGCCCGTGTCCTGACTGTAGTTGATGTTGTCATGTGATTATATTATGCTGAAAATCAATCTATGAATTAAACAAAAATTGAATTCCATAAAGTTACAAAATTGAATACAGTTTATATAATTTGAAAATAGAGAAGGTAACGTAAAACTTTAACAAGAGCACAAGAATCAAAGTAAATTCAGAATCCAGTATGTGATGGCAGGACCTACACATCTGGTAATTCGGTAATAATTCAAGAAGCCCAATAGGTCAGCAGCATCTTTGACGCCACCACAAGGTCAACAAGGCAATGTGTTTGTGACATCATGCATATAATGTACAAACGTGGTGAAGGGACAGATAGATAAGTTATTTAGAGGTTACAGAGTGTTATAGCCCCTGGCACTATGAACAAAGTGTGTATTGTACAACTAAGCCTCTTACATAATTAGTTCCCTCAGTGAGTTTAAGCAGTTTATTGACTAGCTTATTCAGCTGGAGGTTCTCTGGCCACTGAACACAAACATCCTTTGCCTCCTGCTTTAATGAACCTGTAGGTTATGTAAACCTGCAGTTTCCTTATCCACCCTGCTACACTGGGTTTCTCTATGATATAAATTCGTAAATTGTTCAGATGCACCACTAAACCAGTGTTCAGTAATGAGCTCCATGGTTCTTCTGAGTTGCCCTTTACACAGGATCCCTATTGTCCTCCTAAGTCCACCTGGAGGAACCTGTTTCAGTACATGTTCCTGGCTGACAGCCTTCTAGTCTTGGATTATGTTTTCCCATCAGACCTGTTGTAGCAACACTATAAGTGTTGTGTTTCTCACCAAAGATTTGATTTCTGGGAGGTCTTCTGAGTCAAGGTTTACACACACCTTACCCTTTCGTTACCATCTCCTCTCCTATTAATTTTTACTTTTGCCATTCTGATAGACATTTATATGTCTACAAATGTTTATCTGATTTGAGATAGGTAGCCTTACTGATTTAAGATGTTCGACCCTATCTTTAACTTCTTCAGTTGCAGGTTGGGTAGATCCACCCATTGCATCCACACTGCTTGTGGGTTCCATGGGATTTGGGGAGTACTTTCCTCTACCTTTATGGGCTTGATGACTGATGTGGCTAAAGCACTGGTCTGTCTGCTATGTCTCTGAACTCAGGTCCTCAAAGTTATGGGTTTGAGACAGTTATTCCTGTTGCTTTACCCTTACCGTTAATACTGATAGGGATTAGCATTAATGAGAGCATCCTCAATAGTTTAAGTGACAAAGTATGGACATTAAAAAAAATCCTCCAAGTTCATCATATTTTTACTTCCAAGGACCTTTTTGAGTCAGTTCTCCATGGTTTTATTGATTTGTTTCCTACCTTCAAAATCAGACAAGTAGTTACTCATTCCTTCATGACAGGATTCATAAATGAATGAATGAATCTGTAGAGTTACTACTACACTGCAATCATTGTAGATCAATTGTGCCCCTTTTTATATTCCTGAGATGCTCAGTTACAGCACCATCTCCAGTTCTAATCTCTTTATAAAGTCTAGAATTTGGAAAGGATTCAAGGTGGGTATCTTCCCTACTTCTAATTGGTGACTCCTCAGTTCCTTATTGAGGTGCCTGCTCTGCTCAGTTTTTTTTTCACTTGACCCTCATTATAGAGGTTCTGCTCCACTTGGCCAGGTGAGATCCCGCTCATTCTATTTTATATTCATATTTATGGAAATATGGCTCTCTAATTACAAAATAGAGAGCCTTGCTGGTAAGTCTAAAGTACACTGGAAGGTTGCTAGGTCTTCCAGTGACCTGTTTGATACGTGTGTGTGTGTGTTTGTGAAGTAGATGAGTGAAAGTAGTATGAGCTAGAGATACAATGGGATCGCTAACTCTTGTACCAACTATTAAACTTGTAACTAAGTTAATTAAAGAACCCATCAGCTACTCACTTCAGCTGCCTCTGCCAGAAAATAGCTAGGAAAAAATTCCACTCATGCAAAGCCCTGCTTGATGGAGATTGTCTGGTAACTAGAGTCCGCATATTTAAAGCTAAGCTTCTCCTTAGCCACTTAGCCTTTGTACTCTGTATGCTGTTCCATATTGGTTTAAGATAAATGTACATCTTATGCTTCAGCCATATTGCATCTACGATATCTTATGCTTCAGCCATATGGCATCAACCATATCTTATGCTTCAGCCATATGGCGTCAACCATATCTTATGCTAATGCCATATTATGCTTCACCATAACATGTCAGCCCCATCAATCCAGTGTCCACTCTGCATTGCACGGAGGCAAGTAAGCCCATTCTTGAATCTGCTCACAGATCCTCCATTCCACCCACCCTCTAAGAGAATGCATGGTATAGGAAACCGATATACAAACTCTTCACAGAGCTGAAGGAGTGTACTAAGAAAAGCAAATGGTGGTTCTTTGATAAAAAAACATCGATGAATGAAGCGATCACTAGTTAAATGAGTAAACATGTAAAACGGAGCCTGAAAAATGTTTAACAGGAACGTAAGGAGAATAAAATGTTCATTGGTAAATGAACATTATATAAATTAATTATAATGGTTAGGATTAAATATGCCTTTATTTTCTCTATGACTAAATAATTTGAGAAAACAATATGATAAATATTGTAACATCTTTCCTTGAAGTCCTATTTTATTCCCATAATGGAGTACTGTGGAAATTGAAATTTGTCTGCAGTACAGAGGGATAATGGTGTTATTTCTTGGAATTGAGTTCTTACATTTTGATGAATTACTTTTTACAAATTACAGTCATGAAAACAGAAGGAAGTGTAGTGTTGATTTACTTGCTTATTACAGTTACATACAATCATTATTAAATAACTATTGAGTTGTTTTTATCGAAACATACTCGCTAGGAATTATAAATAATGTCATAAAATTTGTATTATAAAATGTCATCCAATAATCTGGCATATTCGGTAAACATTCGACCTTGCCAGATTATTGGACTTGTACTGTATTACAAACAGGAACAACCAATATGATATTTTTTATTAATTTTCACTATTATGGTAAAAATATTATTTATTAATAAAAATAATTATTTTGTCAATGCCTTGCAAATAATACCCAACAGCCTGTGTAAACCAAAATAGAGCAGTAAAAAATTTTAAATTATATTTTTTCTTGCATAAAAAAATCATGAATTTTGTAAACAGTGGCAGCAGTTAAGGAGAGGGAAGCAACAATAGTCACCCCACCTACTTGTTTGAGAAAAAAATAATTTTATTCCATTTTAGCTGCCTAAAACTACAAATTATAAAAAAACAATTTATACAGGGCTTGATGTTTGTTAATTTGTTGACTTAGTGAATGTTTTTTGTGCTTATTACAAAACAAGACATACATTTGAATGAAATCAGTGGACTGAATCTTAACCAGCCACTTCAGGACAGGGACCCAGACCCAGACAGGTAACGATTGGGCCGGTTAAACTGATATTTCCTTATGTAATACACTAATATTAAACACTCCAGAAAATAGTTTTATTAGTATGAAACAAATTACTGTACTCTGAATAAATAGCCTACTTTATTTTAATATAATAAAATAATATAAAAAGTAAGTGCATTCAGCTCATGTTCCACTGTTACAACTTAAAAATTTTTTTCTCACTAATTTCTTTAACATAATGCTCAATGAATGAATACAAATGGACAGGCACACATACACACATGGTTACAGTATTCACACAGTGATATATAAGAAAGACTGAAGCTCATCTGAACTTAAAATAGGCTTATACAGTAGTCCATTCCATATTTGTTGATAGTGTATTACAATGAATCGATGATGTATGACATTTAAATTTAGCACGAGCTATACTCAATACTCTTTAAACCTGTAACTAAGAATACTAGCAACTCAGTTCCTTCGTAAGCTTAGTATATAGGCTTGTATACTGCTAGGTAGCCTAAAGTGGTGTCCATTTAAATAATAATAACTCAGTTCCTTTAAAAGCTTAGTATATAGGCTTGTGTAGTGCTAGGTAGCCTAAAGTGGAGCCCATTTAAGTACCAATAACTCAGTTACTTTGTAAGCTTAGTACATAGGCTCATGTAGCGCTACATAGCCTAAAGCAGACTGTTTAAAAGGTGACTGGTTAAGAGTCTACTGTATTACTGATCATTTGTGAATAATCAAAATAATTATATTTGTAATAAATGTGTAATTGTTCACTTTTTGAAAGATACAGTATGTAGTATTGACTAAAATGTGGAAAAAAATAATGGCACTTAAGTTGGAAAACTATCAATTTTTACTCATTTACAAAAAAAATATCATTTTTAGCTAACTTTTTTTGTCTACCCTTAAAAACCCCTGCCAATTTCTTACCATTTTTTCCCTCTAAAAAAATCTTAATATCGCCTGCTACTGAATAAATAAATAAAGAAAAAACCACATTTACTGTTAAACTAAAATACTCATGTAGCTATTAAAATGTTATGTGTCAATCATTTCTTTATGCACACAAAAAATAATTATGCACAAATTAGGCTGAATTTAATATAAACACTTTTCCTCCGCAGGTGTTCAAGCCACCATGCTAATTCCACCGCCTCTCAAGCTTCATCCTTGATGTCCATCTCTCATACGCTTCTCATCCAACAGGCATTGGATTGTGTTTATCAAAATGACTATACTCCATTGCCATAAGGATAACAATTGACCTAATTTTTAAGGCGGTGGCTTTAATTTATTTGATTAAACTAATATTTGTGTTTGAATTTGGGTCATGAAGAACATTGAAAAAAAAATGGTTGTTCCATTTAATCAGTGAAATTTCCAGGGCAGTGCAACGAGTGTTTACAAACACCATGACAACGCTAATTATATGTGTGTGTGTATGTATGTATATATATATATATATATATATATATATATATATATATATATATATATATATATATATATATATATATATATATATATATATATATATATATATATAATTTTAATCATAATTTAATTGTTATCCTTATTATAGTAATATTTAAGTGGAAGTTGGGATTGGGTTCTTACTAACACATGTTGATTAAAATTGCTAAGGACTGAATGAAGATCACAGATCCCATGTAGGATGTGGTTTGAGTAAGATTATTTCATTTGTTTTTGTTTTTTTTTTTTTATTTTAATTAGTAGTATTTAGACATCATAGATGAAAGAATTTTATTACTGAGCTGAGTTGATTTTCATGCCAGTGAAGAGTTAAAAGAATATAATGTTAAAGTTAAGATTGTTGATCCGTTTAGCTAAATGCTACTCTTGTTAACTGATTGCAATATGTTTAAACATATTTTTAGATTGTTATTACCTTTTAATATAATTTTGTAAGTACTTTTGAAAATTAGCTATAAGCCTTTGTTTGAAGCATCGTTCAGAAAATTAGCGTTGTTTTGAATGTGCAAATAGCCAGTGAAACAAAGTATGTAGGCTTAATTTTAATTCAAGTTTCAATTGATTTACAAGTTTAAAATGAGCTTTATTCTTTCATGAAATGTGAGTTGTAGGATAATTGTTTTTGTAAATGCGTATATATTTAATGAAAATATTTTAATTTATTTCAAGTTACAAATAAAATATTTAAAATTTACTGTATTCACCTTTAAAATAAGGACTGTTTGTTTGTATGAGTACAAAACAAATTGTATTATATAAAGGAATTATTGTACGCATACAAATGTTATATTTTACTGTAGTGAGTTCAATTTCACAACTTAAGAGAAATATTTTTGTATATTTTTTTTGTCTTATGGATATATTTTGTATTACTGATGTTTAGTTTTAAAATTTTCTTAAAGTATTTAATTTGCTTAGAATAATTTTCTGTAGATTTGTTGGATACTGTACTATTTATGTTTGTCGTAATAGACCTAATGAATATTGTCCATCTGAACATACATTTTAAGAACAGTGTATAGTTGTGTACAATCGATTATGGCCGTGAAAGAAAGTTTAAATTAATTTCTAATGTAAATAAGATGTCATAAATATTTATACGGATTAAGGAATACTTATAACTTTATTCAGTTGTTACTGATTAGAATATCTTGATTAATAAAGCATCTGTGATTTTTTGTTAAATTTGTGCAACTGGTATGAACAATGACCTCAGCTCTATCATTCAACTATGTTAAACTTCAAAGAACCATTGTTGGTATTCAAGACATGTTTTGACTATTTAATAAAACACATATTAGAATGGATGTAGAATTATTCGACAAATATTTTTGTTCCACTTAATAGTTTATTATTATTTCTGTTACTGGGTTTGATGTCCGAATGGACCGTATTAACCAATGCCTTATACTTTTGACCACATTAAAAAAAATTGTGTCAGACAAAATTATTACCTTTAAAAGTACTCCTGAATTAAGGAGTGATTCGTTTTAAGGAATTGTTTTATTTAAATAGATAATGTTTATAACGATGTATATTTTATCAATAAAATTTTAAAAGTTTATTTAAAAAATCTACATCCATTCGTTAAATTTGTTTCCTTTAACTTTGGTTTTGTTAATTTTCAGACCTATAATTTCATTCCATCTACATATAATAGTCTGTACAGACATACTGAATGTAAAAAGGAATCTTAATATAATTTATAGATAATTAAAAGTGTGCAAATATGTAAAATATTACCTAATGTAAGTTAATGAATACATTTTAAATGCTTGAATAGAACTTTGAGTTGGACGGGATCGATTTGTCTGATATCCGTCTGCTAACAAGTGCTTGGCAATGATTCTGTGCCGTAAGATGTGATAAAGTAATGATACTGTAAGAGAAAAAAAAACCTATTATTTTTTTACATATGTCATATCCTTGATCGTTTGTTTTAATAGACAGTGCTTTGGAAGAGCTACATTATTTACCTTATCTGATAGCTATTGTTCTAAATGAGCTTTCACTGTGAAACATTAAAATGTTGCCTTCATATACTCTGCTTCGATAACCGGGTCTAATATAATACTTGAATTGTTTCAAAATATTTCTGTTAATATTATTCATTATCTCAGTGAAAACTGTAGACAACTGATGTAACTTAGATTTTTCTGTTTAAAAACTTTTACATGTTAATTTTGTTAACACTGATCCGCTTTTTGAAGCTAGAATAAAATACAAAAAGATATTATGTTTTGAGTAAGATATCTTATTTGAGTTTAACAACATAGCTTTTTTTTAAATTAATTTTTGTGGTTCGAATACAGTCATAAACATACTTGCTTTACATATGAATTCTATGTTGCGGGCCAAAGTTACGATTCAAGTGCAAATGGTTGTTTTTTGCAATAACTGTCGGTCTTTGAACGATGCCAAAATGAATTTACAACATTAAAAAAACATTTGAAGTGTTTATTTTTGTTAATTCCTCAAAACACTGTAAGGTTCTTAAATTTACCACTGTGATTTACCACAACATCTGTAATTAGATTTTTGCAGTAATTCGTAATATAACTAAATATTTTACTTTGCATTATACTTTTAATTTTTTACAACAAAGAAATTAAAAAATTGAACATAGAAAGGCTCCAAAGAATTAATGAAACACTGCCACTCTCGATAGGTTTTAACAAATAATGTTCTCATACATCTCTCAGAAAAAAACTTTATTAAAATATAGTAACTCCTCTATAAGAACTTTTTACACTAAAATTCTACTGTGTTATTTTTTTATACTTACCAACATGTAATATTAATAATTTTTCTAATTTCTGAAGCCAGAAAATCTTCAATCATTATGGTCTTAATGTATTAAATTTAACCAAGCAAAACCCTTAAATCTGGGTGAAGTAGTTCAAACTAAAGTAAAATGTACCATCTAGGCTACTAAGTGCTACACCGAGTTAGGGCAGTAGAACCCTGCTAATCCTGCTAGTACTGTACAAATAACCAAATTCATTAGAATAATTATCTAAATATATGTTTATTAAATGGTGCAAGACATGGCACAAACTTTCTCATATTCAATTGCTTCTCAAAACAAAAAACCGGTTAAGAAGCTACTGACAAAAAAAATCACATTAATTTTTCAAAATTGGTTCAGTGTATTTTGAACTGTTTTTGGTTTATAGCTCTATCATTCAAATAGCTATAAACCAATAATGAATTAAAAGAAAATTATGGATTGAGTGTAAGTTGAAGAAAGCAACACAGACACAACAGTGGTCGGACAGTTTTCCCCAACTGGAGTAACTCAAACTAATTTTTTTTTTAATTTCAAATGTTTATAGTGATTTAATTTTTGAATCTTCTTATCTGAGCAAAATCTAATGAAGCAATTTTTGAAAAATTATGCTGATTTTTTAGTTTTTTTCAGTAGCTCCTGAACTTGATTTTTCAGAGATATGGCAACCCATGCATTTTGTTTGGATACTTATGTTCTATATTCGAGCCAATTTAAAGTCAATTTTTAAACAAAAAAGAGCTTAAAAATTCTTTTTTTGGAGTTAAAAAAATTTTCTAGAAAAGAATAAACTAGACCTACTAGTGGAATTTCATCAAAATTTCTCTATTAAATCTCCAGCAATGGTGTGTGTGCACACACACACACACACACACCAGTTAAAAACTACACATTCTTTTTATTGCTTGAATAAAAATTCAGTTTTCCATTTTTCTTTAGAAAACAAATCATTGATTTTTTGGATACATTTTTCATTTTTGTTCCCTAGACCCCCCCCCTTTACTGTCCCCCAGTGTTGCCACTTGTTACATCTGATACAGAACTCAAATCCCCTACATTCATAGTATTAATGAAAATTCATAGTAGAGGTACGTCATCGTATGTACTTTCTTTCTATGAATCCACTAGCAATCTTGCAAGTGGTAAGCTAAATAATAGAATAAACCCAGGTTTAGATTAAATGAATTGCAGTAGAACTTGATTATAATGAGATTCAATGAGTCTACCAAATATGCTTGTTAAAACTGAGCATTTGTTACTTCCACGTTGCCAACTCGCAACTGTAAAGTAGTTTTCGCAACTGTATTATCTTAATTACCTAACACATTACAAAAAAATTTACCAAAAATTTTTCTCACAATACTGTAGAATATTGATGTGTTTATATTATATGCCAGAAAGTAGAATTTAAATACAATACAATTTGTAAATGTTAATAGGCCTCAATCCAGTTCTTGGATAATTTTGAATTTCCAACAAATTCCTGACAGTAGTAGCTGTTTCTCTTAAACACCCGATACCATGCACTATGAATTTAACCCAAGTAAAGAAGTAATGAACTTTGTAAAAACAGTTTCATAGCACAAAATATTAAAATGAAAATGTCACTTACTGACATTCACAGGCTATTGTGTATTTGTTATGCACTTTACCACACTATTTCATTGAAGCAATTTAAGATAGAATTGTTGGATTGTGCAGTTGGCACTTACAGCAACTGAATTTATCTTGTGGGGTTGGTTAAAGCTAACTGTTAGTACAGGTTCGACAGATCATTGTTGTTTTGGTCGTCGTTTCTGCAATTTTTTCAAACTAAACCCCTCAAAATTGGTATTAATAACTTTATTATCCTTTGCAACAATGAAACTACAAGTGTTGTTACAAAACTTTTTGTTCACATTTCAGAACAAAACACCTGAACAACCTAAGATAAAATGCATTAATTGCTTGTGACATTCTACATACATGAGGGCTATCCAGAAAGCAACTTACATTTTTGGAATAAAAACAAATTAAAGTGAGAGAAAACATTTTTCATTATAAACCTTTGATAGCCTAAATCTTCAGCTACTTTTAAACAAAATATCTGTTCAAATTGAGGCACTTCGTAGCATTGCACCAGTTTGTTGATACCACTGTCATAGAATTCAACAGCCTGAGATTTCAACCACTCGTCACACCTACAGTTCCACTTCATTGTCGAAGCACTGGGTTGCGAGCCAGATCTTACTTGTGTGGAAACTAGTGGTAGTCGCTTAGTACTTAACTAATTTGGTACAATAAAACTATATGGAATATGTTGGAACACTTCCCAACCAAACCATCCAAGAGCTCTTGAGTGCGGGCGTGCATTGTAGTGAAAAAACAAAACCTTTGAACTCAGCATTCCCCAATACTTCTTTGAATTGCTCTTCTCAGCTTAATATTATATTAATATTTCACAATACCTTTATGAGGTTATGTTGAACGATGTTGAAGGAAATTGACAAGAAGCATACTTTCCTGCCTCAAATTGAAGAAAATTGACAAGAAGCACACTTTCCTGTCTCAAAAAATGTTTACCATGATTTTTCTTCCAGATAATATCTGCTAACATTTCTTTGGTGTGGAAAATGTGAGGGTGTGTGTGTGTTCCTACGTCATAGACATTATTTGTCTCACAATTGCAATTGTAAATAAACATGAGTGTCTCGCCAAGTCTTATCCCCAGTTACAACACAATCAAGAAGTGAGTCATTATCTCTGTTACAGATCTCTAGAAATGTCAACGATGCCACTAGGCTTTCTTTTTGTGGTCTTCTAACAAAAACTTTGGTACACTTCTGTCACAAAATGTATGTTAGCCCAACTTATCCTTTATAATTTCATGCAAAAAACTTATGAAATTTGAGGAAACTCAAACAAGAGCTCCGAAATTGTAAAGCGTCACTTTTTACAAATTTTCTCATTTACGTTCAACACCAGTTCATCAGTCACCATGTTTGGTTGGCTGCTTCACTCTTTATCATGAAAATTAGTATAACCATTTATATACATAAATGTTGTGAGCGCGGCTTGTTGTTTTCTACTAACAAGAACCTGATCACCAACACACTTTACAACTGACAGGATTTTCAATTGCAGCACACATTTAAAAAATGCGCAGTTCACTATCCAGAAGCAACATGGACCTTATTCTACCACAGCTGGATGCGCACTGAGTGAGGGAACCCCCGATACCAAAATGGGCCCCTTGCCACCTCAGCCCAAAATTTACAAAAAAGTTGCTTTTTGAACAGCTCTCGTAAATTGTATGTTTCATAAATGAAAATAGAATTTTTGTAGCATAAAGATATTATGTAGTACAACCAAATTCGGTTGTATTTGTTTTTTATAAATTAATGTATGTATTTTGAATACTTTCAATAAATGGAGGTGCTTGTTATTACCAAGTCTAAGACATGTTGTCCTCACTAAAAACAAGTTAATATATCATTACAGAGAGACTAAAAAAACAAACAAATTGTGGGTTTTGTTTGTTACAAGAAAACTCTTTATAACCAAGTCCCTGAGTACTTTATTAATGTTCAAGTCTTTGTTGATAAACTTCAATGGGATTATTTAACGATTTCCTGTTTCTTTAAATTTTCTTCTTATTGTCCTTAATGGATCCTGCCTGGCAGAGCTCATGATATCTAATTAAATAAATATAGGACACCAAAGTTCAAAAACAAATAAATAAAATAAAAATGAACAATTTTGATGACTTCGGAAAATGACTGAGCTATTTAATTTTTAATTACATGAACAACCTTGAATGGTTAGTATGACATTGTAGGCCTATTTAGTGCATGCAATCATTACTACATTTGGCTATTAAAAAACATAAATAGTATGTCGGCCATATTGAATCTATTTCCTGGACTTAACCAACTGTATCACCCCACTTTTTGTCAAATATATTTTTTCTTCTATAGATCTTTGCCAAGATCCACTGTTCTTTATTAACATCCAAATCTTTATTGATAGACTTCAGTAGGATTATTAAGGATTTCTTCAGATAAAGCAACGATCCTTAAAAGCAAAACATTTATGGAAAGTGTAAAAAACACATATTTTCACATATAAGACCTTTAAAATGATATCAGAGGCATATCTGGAATGGGAAGGGGGATTTTTTAAAACTTATATGCAAATTGGCAAGTGTAAGGTCTTCTGAACAGATATGTTCTAGGAAAACTGCTATAAATTAAGTGCTTGGTGAGAAATGCTGTGTTTTTAAAATACCGTTTTAGGTTACTTATATCATTGTCTTATGTGTTACAGTAGTTCAACTTAACTTGCAAAAAAATTACATTTTACTAAATTTCTTCCTATTTTATTTTTATATGTACCATACTCATTCACACACTTTGGTAAAAAATAATACTAAACTAAGAAGTCTGATTACAACAGCGATTAAAATTTGACTTATTTTTAAGAAATAAAAGTTATGTTTAAGTTTTAAAATAAAATAAGACTGTTGAATATAAGTCATGTACAGCTTTCACAATATGCCTAACACTATTTGAGCCGATCTACAAGGCTTATAAAGGGTTATTGATATTCTTAGTAATTTGTTTTTGAAAAATTGGTCAAACTGCAAATATTTAGTGATGAGTCATTAAAAATATAATTTAAAACAATATTATAATGCAATTATATCCAGTATTATCCCTGTATGTATAACCTATACAGGTGTTATGGGTATGGTGTGTGCCCAATGAATTTTTTTTATGTACTCTGAACTGATAAGAAATGAACAGTATAAGTCTAGTAGACTATGTTTCAAGGATCATGTTCTATCAAAGCAAATAAGGCAAAGCAGTTGTCTTATTTGTTGGTTTCTTGCATTATAAAAGAAATAAAAATTCGCTAAACTGAACTATTTGATATAGTTGGATTATTAAAGCACGTCTTTAAAAAATCTTCAATTTTTATTAATGGGTAGGGGGTTACAAACCTGTAACTCCACCTGAATATGCCTATGAATGAGATATGAAACAATTTTACCTTAATGAATAGCAGAGCTATCTGTATTGTTAGCTATAGGGAAGATTGTATTGTATAGCTATGTCTTATAGGGAAGATATTCAATATGGCCGACAGACATAATTTTGCCTCTCTTTACCATTATCTACTTTTGTTTACAGTCCTTTACTTAAAATTTCTTTTACAAATTAACTTTTAGCAAGTAATGTAAAAAAAAAACATTCAAGTGAAAAGATTTCTTTGTGATCATATAACATATTTAGATCAAATAACATTAAACACTAGTTAGAGTTTTTGGTTCTAAAAACTTTGGATTAGCAGGGTTCTACTAATTGTATGTTTTATTAATATATGATTGTTCTAAATATATTTACTCCTGATTTTTATATGTAACTACTTGAGAATTATCCCCTTTCAAACGTTAATTGTTTTAACTCATGAAAAATATTGCACATACATTCTATTAGTTTGTGAAAGCTATTTAAATGTTACTTATAATGAAAATTTTAATAATTCTTTTGAGTTTACTAAATTTGGAAACTCATAATTCAATAATGTAGTGAAAAATACTTGATTTTAGATTGTTTTCCAATACTGAGCAAGTATTCCCTATAGTAAAAAAAGTGCACAGTGAAGATTAATACTTTTAAGTAAAAAAATCCTTTCACATCAAAGAATTTTTAAGACACAAATGTTAATTGTAAAATAGAAATTAAATAATTGATATTTTTTTTTAGCACCATGTGATTTTTGTAACTATGCAATATGAAAGTGGATATTTATACTTTTGTAAATTCTCATTAGATGGCATTCAAGCCTTCAGTGAAGATACAAACCTTACCTGTGGAATAACTTCTAATTACCAGATATGTATTACATTCTCTCGTATGAAATATTTTATTTCAAAAAACACTTTTTTATTTAGTAGGTTATGCATTTGTCTCCTTACAATAAAATTATTTATTTCGAATACAAAAAACAAAGTTATTTATTATTCTCTCTATACATAAATAAGTTGTTTAGAGCTCATTTGTTATTTGAAGATATCAAGTGTTGAACAATATACAATATAGTATTTCTTTAAAAATAAGTTCTGGATGTTTTTATTGTACAGTATGTAGAGCAATGCTTTTGTTTTTTCTTTTTGTTTAAGGCAGAAATTGAAGACCATCCTTCTGGCCTGGCCAGATCTACCTTACTATTCTAATTATATACTACATTTACTATATTA
>CM040182.1:31727754-31942754 GCA_022606455.1 Callitettix versicolor
CATGCACTTTCATTCTCAAATCATCCAATATCATTTCATGGATTTTATCAGCGATTTCCGGCGTGATCACTTCTTTTGGGCAACCTGAACGTTCGGCGTCACTAGTTCTGGTACGACCACAACGAAACTGTAAACCACTTCTTAACCATTGAAGTTGATGGTGCCGAGTCCTCGTAGTATTTGTCAAGTCTTTCCTTAGTTTCAATGATGGATTTTTTTTAATGTAAAAAGTAATGCTTAATCAGCACACGAAATTCACTTTTTTCCATTTTCGTAAAAATTTACGAGGTTGTCTGCTTTGAACGGCTATCAAACACCAACTGCACGACGTAGCTTGCTCAAAATTAGGAAGTTGCCCACTGATAGATCACTGTTGCATTTGGAGTAACTGCGCGGGAAATTCAAAAAGTCACTGACTTATCAAACCGCCCTCGTACTAAAGTTGTTGCCGTGGGTTATAGCATGGGTGGAAATATTGTTACCAAATATATGGGTGAAGATAGAGTTGGAATCTAATGTTCTGGGCTTGTGGTGGCGGGGCAGGAGAGAGATAGTGTTAGCAAGCTTGTGAATCCTCGCAACTCATGTTTGTTGCATTGGTGCATTGCTGCTGCCAGATAGATATTTAATGCATTTCCAGCGGCATCAAATATAGGACCATTTTTAAGACTGCCGGGAATTTTAAATCAAACACTGGATATTTTTATATTAATTTTGATAAGACGTACCTAAAATTTAGAAGAATTTTTTGAAGATAAAAGTGAGTCCTATAGTCCATAAAATATGGTTATTGTTCATTATTTAACAGTCATGAGATTTTTTGATATTGATATGCTATTCGTTTTTACTTGCCCACAATAGATTAACAAGTTTAAAAAGTCGGTCATTATATTCTTTTATTGTAACAAGGAAACATGAAAAACTTATTTCTGGTTTAGTTTTGTTAAGCTAGTCGTGATAACATAACTAAACTTAAATAACATGTGGAAATGCAAGTGTAGTATTTTATGATTTATTTTTGCTTCCTAACAACAGATATGTATAGAGTGGTGGAAACAAGAAAAGAGGAGATAAATTCAGCCAGGTATCTTGTGTAGTAATGTTTGTGGTTGTCCTATAGGGGCGTTATACCAGACACTTCATGGTATTTCCATTCAGTGTTTAGAAGAAAAGGTAATCTTCTTATGTCTTATGTTTACTTTATTTTGTTGATTCTGTAACATGTCAGTCTCTTTTCAGCATGCAAAATGAACAATGTACAGTGATAGCCTGGCTAATAGTCAAACTGGATAACGGTCATATCAGACAACTATCTAAATCAAGAAATGAAAAAGAACTGTATAACAGTTTAGGTTTCGGATAAAGTTTTGAACTTGTTATAAGAGTGTTTTCATATTGTTAAATATGAAGCCGTTCGTGTCACTGTAAAGTAAAGTACTAAGAAGATGTGTAAATATAGAAAACATTTTGCTGTGCTACAGAAAGTACAAGCTGCTGAGTTAACATTAACAAGTCTTTGATTAATGAGTGTTTGGTTTTTGTAGGGCAATAACTTTCGTATTTCTTTTATGTATTTCTTAGTTATCTGTTCTCAGAATGAACCCTCCTATTCCATTTTATGTTACCATATCTAATTTTATTTAGTGTGTCAAATCTTTTACTGTGTTTTTAATTTCTTAGGCAGAAAAAATTTTAACAGTTAATATTATTGTGTTACGTAATTTTGAATTTTAACTATAACAAAACGTTAAGTGTCTTAGTCTGAGAGTTTCAAATTGCTTAGGCTTAAATCCTGTGTTCAATTTTCCATAAGTCTCTATTGTAAATGCTGATTCACACAGCAGTCTGCTCGGATAACAGTCTTAGTTCCGGAACGAATTAACCAGGGTACCATTGTATTTAAATGCATATAAAATTGCATATGACTGCTAAATAATGAACACTCACCTAGGATTGTATTGACATTATGCAAAGGTAAATTTAACCTAGATTAACCTTAAAAACTTATCCCAGGATAACAAACTTAGAGCCTAAACAATAAGGTATACCTTATGGTTAGCATTTAATATAGTCAACATAAGTTGAAAATTTAATCTAGGTTACATTTATCTTCTTTTGTTTTTAATGCAATTCTATGTAGTCTTTTTTTTGGTTCCGTTTTTGACACATTGCCCTTCTTCAAATCTTAGTCATTGTCATAAAAACGTGGACCTTTATGGACACTGTCATGCAATAAATAGTGAAAAAATCTTTCAAAACTATTAAAAGGATGAATGCAAGAAAAACTGACACTTATATACATACATATTCAGTCAGCTGACAGAGTAGCACCCAGATACAATGAACAAGTGTTCGTTCTTATGTTGAACTGTCAGTTTATAAACTGTATTCAGCAGTAAATGTTAAAAACATTTTTTGTGTTATGTAGATTACCATCGTGGTTATTAAATTGGCAAAATTTTCAGCTCTTTTATCTGTATGCAATAACAGAAGCGATGAAGTCAGTCGTGCTAAGACATGCTGTATTCTTCTTAGTGAAGAAATAAGACAGAAGTTTGCACTTAATGAAAGGGAAATTATTACAGCATCTTCCAGAACTGGACGATGCATACACGAGGTAAGGTAATTTCAACATTCATTTGTTTTAAATTGCACTTTCTTACTATATGAAATTCAGTAGACGTACCGATTATTTTGTACTTTATTTAATCTGGTCTGGCCGTTCGTGTCACTGTAAAATAAAGTTTTGTTCCGAAGATTTCATATGAATACCTTTCATATTTAAAGGCAATAACCCTCTACAGTGGTGGTGTACATTTTGCGTGTCAATGCCTTGCGTGTAGGAGCCTATAATGTAATTGCAGCTAGGGTGAGTGAGTGGTTGGTTACGTTAGGTGAGGATAATCCAACTTATACAGATCATTTATTACCTGTATGAGTGGCTAAATAGACCTTGTTATTTGTTCTTGGCCAATATTTACTTAGCTGCTGATAACAAGCTTATCTTATGCTTCAATTTAACTACAACATTCCATTTTACTAAACTTTTAAAACATATTTATTTGAAATGGATTTTTTGTTGTACCGTCACTCTTTGGTTATAAGAAATTTTCCTTTTGTGTGTGTGTGTGTGTGTGTGTGTGTGTGTGTCTTAGAAGCCTTGTAACTACATTTAAAAATTGTTTGATATTTTATAAAAATAATGCTTTATTTATAGGAAAGTACATAAGTTTAAAAACATAACAGAAATGTACTCTTGGAGCAGTAGTATTAATTTTTTCAAAGGAATCAGCATACCAATGATTTTCATAAATGCTAAAGATGATCCTCTAGTCCCTGAAGTCTTATATGAGCCAATAAGTGAGTTTACATATAAGTATTACGTTGATAAAGATATAAACTAATAAACTTTTATAAAATAGCTTAGGCTAATGCAACACTGAAAACTAACAGGAATTGATAAAACTAAAAAAGATATTGCAAGAATAAAGGAAACATCGTAGAACAAAGAATAATGTTTAGCATAAATTTCAAATGACAGTAGTTTACACAAGATGTAAAAAGAAATCATTATTTTAGGCCCAGGTATGAAGAACAATACAGTGTAGGTTATTTATAGTCCATGGCTAATATGCACTATTTCCTTTTACCACTTGTTGTTGTCTGTCCTCCTTCGCAGAAGGATTTAATAAGTCCTCCTCTGTAGAACACAAGCCAATGATTGAATAACCCAAACACTTATAAATGTCATGCTGTGTGTTTTAGAAATGCTCAAAAGTAGTCATACAGGTCTTGGTCAAATAATGTTCTAGAATGTTACTAGTCCTTTTCATGTAAAGCGCTGAAGTTGTTCCAGAACATCAATACTATTTACCGTAGTTTACGGACTATAAAACGCTGCACACTATAAGATACACCTTAATTTTTAAGCAGTTTTTTTAAAAAATAACTTCTTTATCATTTGCATTATTAGATTGCAAAGCAAGACAAAAAAATTCTTAGTTTATTTTTATTTTTTTCAATTACGAAAAAAGCTACTAAGAAAATATTGTAGCCTACTGTTACCAATAACACAAATCACTTTCAATTCAAGATCATTGGCACCATAGGCTGCAATGACGCATCATAGGCTAGAGAGTGTTCTGGGTTTGTGATGGTGGGGTGGGAGGGAGACAGTGTTAGCAAGCAAGTGTAAGATGCACCTGAATTTTAGAGACAATTTTTCAAAGAAAAAAGTGTGTCTTATAGTCCATAAAGTATGGTTCATATTTATGTACAGTATTGTAGAGATTACTATATATAGAGGGAATTATGTAGTCCTTCTGTATTTTTAGTGTTATTGATATATCCATAAGTTAATAATTTGCAGGTATTTTTTGCAAAATCATTCCACGAATACACTCGTACGAGGGCTATTTTTTTTTCAAGGTCCGATCGGTCGCAAAAAAAACCACAGTAAAAATCAAAAATTATTTATTTGTAACAAGTATTTGCATAATTACGCTATTTTTCTACATAGTCGCCACTCAGATTTAGACATTTATCGTAGCGTGGTACCAACTTCCCAATACCCTTGTTTTAGAACGTAGCCGCCTGTGTTTTCAGCCATGTTTGTACACTGGTCTGCAGCTCAATGTCTGTGCCAAAATGTTGTCCTCCTAACCAGCGTTTCATGTGAGGAAACAGGTGAAAATCAGATGGAGCCAAGTCCGGGCTGTATGGTGGTTGACCAAACACTTCCCATTGAAAAGACTGTAGGAGCGTCTTTGTTGAAGCTGCAGTGTGCGGCCGAGCATTGTCGTGGAGAAGGACAATGCCTGATGACAACATTCCTCTCCGCTTATTCTGAATTGCCTTTCGTAGACGTTGAGAGTCACGCTGTATGAGGCTGCTGTAATGGTTGTGCCACGTTCCATGAATTCCACCAAGAGAACTCCATTTTGGTCCCAGATCACAGTAGCCATGCACTTTCTGTTGGAGAAGGTTCGCTTGAACTTCTTTGGTTTACTGGGAGAGTGAGAATGCATCCATTGTTTAGATTATTCTTTTGTTTCTTCAGTTTCGTAATGGACCCATGTCTGGTCCCCTGTGACAATTTTGTTCAAGAAAGTTTCTCCTTCATTGTGGTAACACTGGAGAAACGTTAGGGAGGCTTCCATTCTCTGTGTTTTGTGATGGTTGGACAGCATCTTGGGAACCTATCTCGCGCTCAGTTTGTGGTACTGAAGTTTCTCGCTCAGAATGGTGTAGAGAGCTGACCTTGAAATTTCAGGAAATGAATCTCTCAATTCAGAAATTGTGAACCGACGATTTTTTCGAATTGCCTCATCCACTCGCTGAATGAGATCATTGGTTGACACTGACTTCTTCCCTGACTGCCTGCATCATGAACATCTGTACGTCCTGCTTTAAAGTTTCTGTACCATTGTCTCACTTTGCTGTCACTCATTGAAGTTTCACCGTACACAGTACTTATTCGTCGATGAATTTCGGCTGCATTACACCCCTCAGCCTGAAGAAATCGAATTACCGCACGAAATTCACACTTGGTGGGAGATGCTATTGTTGTAGACATGTTTACGTCCTACCTATGTGAACACAACTAAACGGAAGTGACGCGACGCGATTGACAGATATACTAGAGACGTTACGCAACACATCTGCGCACAGGTTCATCCGATTTTTACGGGAGTTTTTATTTCGCGACCGATCGGATGTTGAAAAAAAATAGCCCTCGTATGCATCAAAGGGTAAATTATTCTAAAAAAAATATATAAGGCTAAATATTTATGTTCTGTATTGTAGAGATTACTATATATAGATGAAATTTTAGAGGTCTTCTGTATTTTCATTGTTTTGGTAGATCCATCAGTTAATAATTTGAAGGTATTTTTTGCAAAAAAATTTCACAAGTGTTCGAGTTTTGATAAAAGATCTCAAATTACAAATCGTGACAAATATTTTAAGTATCGAGTTTCCTCTGAATTTTGTTATTTTTAACCTTATTCACTCAGCATTATTGCAGTAATAATGTAGAACGGTGTGACAACGGTATCTGAAAAAAAGTTATTTATTTTTAAAGCAATTATTTCCTGAAAGATATGGTAAAAAAATTGAAACTAGTGATTTTTTTAATTAAATTTTCTGTATGATTGTTACTTTTGTTTTATGCTATTTTCTCAACTGAATGTTGTAAAACCTTTTTTTCATTTTAAATTGTCCCGACTTTCTTTTGCAACAACCGTCTTTTTATGCGATTCAGTCAGTTCCTATCTGTCTTTGACTTGGAACTACTGTATTTATAAGTATTTAACAAGATTATAAAATGTTTTCAGATTTAAAAAAACTTGATTAAACAAACCTGATATGGTTATGTTTAATGTAGATTTGTATATTTTGTAGTTGAGTGATTGTTTTATTTGAAATAAATTATTATAGTTGAATCTCTCTATTTATTTAACTATGCCATCTGACACCTGTTGGATTACAGCAGTGTCTGGACTACTGTGGTCCAATAGGAAAGCGTACTGTACTACCTTTGAACTTTAATGAAAATGAAGGCAAAAATACAAAGTACTGTATACAGTACAGTGGTAATCACTGACCAACCTAACATTTTTATGCTAATTCTAATAATAAACTATTGTATGAAGGACAGACTTACTGTAAGTATTAGTCTTACAGTACTGATAAGACAAGACGCCATAAACATAAACAAGGAACTTCTAATTTGTACAAAACAATCTGTAACTGTCAACTAAATGAAATGAATGCTCTTGTGCTTGTAAAGTGCGGACTAGCTATTCCCCTCTGATACTTATTCCGATGTAAACACAACCAGTTCTCCCTTTTCTTTTTAACTGTAGATATAGGACTTGGGCTTGTAAGGTATAATTAACAATGAAGGAATATACTATTATTTATTATTGATATCATTTATTACTTTGTAAAATACTAATACTTTATCTCGAAAACAATTTAAGGTATCTATATGCAGTTTTCACCAGTTTTTTTTTTTTTTTTTTTTTTTTTGTGTTTGAAGTATTGTAAGACCATCTTCCTAATTTTTAAAAAGTTACACAGGATTGCGGATAATTTTTTTTTAACTGATGCTAAAACAGTTTTATATTCAAATAGGTACTACACATGCATCTCTTAAGATTTCATTTGCATTTAAAAAATGCCATTTTCAAACTTTTCACCTAGCTTGTGTAGTTGAAAAATAAATTAATTTACCAGTTTATTTTAAGGTCCATTAATTAATAATAATTTTGATATTATATATGCTTTAAAAATAATTTTATTAATATATTCCTGTTTTACTTACATTATAGTTATTTTAATATTGGTGCATATAATGAAAGAAAAGTGTTATGCATCATTCAGCAGTTTCAGTGAACATTGTTAGTTTCTAGGCGTTTAGTTTGCAGGTGAACGGACTGGCCTTCACTTTTAGTTCAGGGGTCACGAGGCGATAGGCAAGCTGTACAGCCAAAATATTAGACTGAAACAGCTATTCAAATACTCAATGGACAACACTGTGAGTAAACTAGGCCCTGTAGTAACTCGTCGCTGAGTTAAGTTTGTTTAAAAATCTGTGTTTCAGATTAGTAGAAAATTGCTACTTTATCAGTTTTTAATTGTGCAAAGAAATTTTTTTCACCATGTTTCTCATAAAAACATGTATTTTATGAAAAAATTAAAGAAAATATGATGTTGGTTACATAGTCCTATACTAATACATGCTTACTGTGTATTGGTTATACATGTACCTTATTGTATATTGTTTGTTATGTTTAAACAATCATTTTGGTTTAGTATCATACGACAAAGTGATCTACATTGAACTGGCACACGGTGGACACTTGGGTTTTTACGAAGGTGATCTGATTTATCTAAACCCAGTAGTATGGTTGGATCGTGTGTTAGTCGCACTTGTTGGGTCACTGCTGTATCTTCATTGTGACAGCAAATACATAGTCAATTCTGAAGTAAAATAATATTTGTTTTTTCTCTTAATGTTAAGAACTTTAACTGTTAATATGTATATAGAACTAAACTAAGTAATAATTATGTTAAATAGGAATCTGTTATAAATGGCTAGCAACAAATTATAAAACATTAAATTTTCATTAAAATATTACTGTAAAACAGCTCCATAATTTTTAAAAGATGCAACATTTGAGTAAAAATTATTATGTTTATAAATTCAATGTTTGATCCCAAGAAAACAGTTACTGAAAATCAAGTAAAATTTTAAAGTAGCAATGTCAGATTTACTAGGTTCACTATTTGAATCAGCAACATTTTCGTATTGAAATATATTATTTTTGATAATTTTTTGACCTGTATTTTATAATATATAATGTATTTTTACTTTTATAATTTATATAATGTTTCTATATTTTTCTAACAGATTTACATATTTAAAAGCTGTAAAAACAAGAATAGGAGAGAAACTTACTTTATTTCCATTTATACAATGTATGGTTAAGCATACTTGATAACCTGATTGAAGTAACATGGTATGTGTGGAAACACATAAGTGGTGTTTGCAATTAATTTTTGCTTATTAACAACAGTTAACCCTTGCAGTGCTCACTATATTACTTTATAATACTATACATTTTTAGTAGATTATGCAGATATGTTTTAAAATATTACAAATGCTAAAATATTATGTATTTTTTTTAAAGAATTACAGAATAATATATTATAAAAAACCTTATCATTACTTCTGCAGGGGGGGTTGTGCAGACTAGCTGTCTCACTAGTTTTGCGTCAAGTATTAACTGTATAACAGTGATGTTTTATAATTTTATTATATGTTGGTAGTTGTAAGTAATAAAAATTTAAATTATATTAAACGATATTATACTACTTACCAGTCCAAATTAATTATTTAGTTTTGCCCCGCAAGGGGTTGCAGACTAGCTGCATCTATTGAGGGGATTTAGACGTCCCTCGCGGTACCCTAGTCTAACACACACTTACACTTACTACTTTAACACTTTACACTCACACTTACATTTTGGGAGGCAATAATAGCCTCAATGTGCCCTTTGCCTTAAAAAAAAAAATTATATTAGAAAAAAAATAATTTTTTCACTTTCAGGCTTTATGGAAATTTACCTAATTGAAGTCATAATTTTAAAATGTAAAAAATGTGCACAATTCAGTTCCAAACACAAGAACATGTAATAATAATAATAAGGAAGATATTACCTCAAATCTGTAATGGAGAAAATAGACATCATACACATTCATGATAAACTTAAAACATTGAAAAAGACTTAACGGGTTAAAAATTAAACTTGTTGCTGAAACGGATGGCTAGTCCTACGTAACCTGAGATAAGGCAATAAACTGTACAAAGGTCAGTTTGCGATTGTAGCTAATGCGGGGCAATAAAACAAGTGAATGCGATGGTCACCATTAGTTACACTTGGAAGACCTCTTTTTCTGAGCTTGGAACTCGACTGACTAAGAACAGGTTTTTGCACATCTCCACGCTCAAGCATATAAAAGCAAGTCGCTGTGGCTGCAAATTAGTCATTCTTTTTTGCCGACCACAATTGAGAACTTTGTCAATTTCTTGTTTACCAAATTCGATAACTTCGGTCAGTTGATCACCGACCAAGCTCATAAATACGGTCAGTATTTTGCTGACCACATTCGAGAATTTGGCAATGATGACATTATGTGGGTGAGGGAAATCATGAAATATTGATTTTCTCAATGAGCCCAATTGTGACTGAGCCAAAAGCCTGTCCATAAAGACCCTGGACAAAGCCTTAAATGCAGACGGTTTTACAGCGCTATCTGGCAGCAGTATATCCCTCAGACAAATACAGGTTAGGGATGGTCGCTTGCAATCATTATCAGTGGAATCATGTAGTAATTACAATTAAACATTTTTTTTTTTTTAATCATGAATTTACACTAACTCATCTAGGGAGATATTTTGTTCAGGAAAAAAAATACATCCGAGACATTCATTCACGAAATTGTAAAGTGCCTGATTTTCGTTCAAGGGTTTTGGTGGTAGGGATTGGAATTTGAGAACTGAGTAAAATTTATACATAATTGTTTGAATCTTTTTAGTAACATTGTTTCCGCGATGAAAGCAAATTTTCCTCTGGTTCCCAATAGTGTTTGTAGCTGTTTTTATAATTAAGTTCTGCATTTATTATAGTAGCGATAAAACATTCCTTCTCATTCTATGCTACAAACTTCTACCTCTACAGTCTACTGAAACAGGTGAATGTATCAGAATTTCTTGTGCTCTTACTTGTCCCTCGCTGTTATAGACCAAATAAAATCAGTAAAAAGAGGTAAGCTATTTTTAGGGGGCAAGTATCTTACATCAAGATTTTGCACTTGAAATTAATTAGTCACATATAATTCGGTTTTTGACTGGTACTCTTACTTTTTTTTCGACACCAACAAATCTTGCTATACATTGAGGAGACTTGGTGGTGATAAGCATATTGCTCTGAAATATAATCCTAGCGTACAGTGTCTACACTCATTTAAATTTAAGTATTTTAAACTTAAGTAATGTAAGCGTGTCACTTTTTCTTGTTTTTTCAACTTTTTTAACATTACTCTGTTGTTAGTAAGCAAAAATGGAATAGTTTGTCACTTTTTCTTGGTATTTCAACTTTTTAACATATTATTCTGTTGTTAGTAAGCAAAAATGGAATAGTTTTGTCAATTTTTCTTGTTTTTACAACTTTTTAAGATACTACTCTGTTGTTAGTAAGCAAAAATGGATTAGTTTATTATTTTTTCTTGTTATTTCGTCTTTTTAACATATTATTCTGTTGTTAGTAAGCAAAATTGATTGTAAATTAAGCCAGGTGACCAACAAACTGATGTTTTAATTATTGCAGCGGTGTATGCAGTTTTAGTATACATTGAAGAGACTTGGTGGAGATAAACATATTGCTCTGAAATTTAAGCCTAGCATACAAAGTCTACACTCATCTAAATTTATGTATTTTAAATTTAAATAATGTAAGTTTGTCCTGTTTCCTTGTTTCTTTCGACTTTTTTATCATATTACTCTGTTGTTAATAAGCAAAAATGGATTAATTTGTCATTTTTTCTTGTAATTTTTCAACTTTTTTAACATATTACTCTGTTGTTAGTAAGCAAAAATTGATGGTAAATGCCAGGTTACCTACAAACCGATGTTTTTAATTTAATTATTGTAGCGGGTACCGTAACACACATTTCACAACGCATTTGTTACATATTGTGAGATAACATACTTCCCATAGCTTTTCTTTCATTATTTTGCTGACCTGACTTTCAAAACATGTCAAAAGCTGGTAAAAATAAACAACATGTCTCTGAACAAAAAATATTTGGAAAACTTTTTATTAAAGATCATAATAATTTCACAATTTGGACATTTTTTTATTATAAAATAATTTTATAATTTATTCAGGTTAGACATGAGGCTAGGCCTGTATGCCAGGGCAATATGCTTACCTCCAGCAAGTTGCCTTAGTGTAAACTAAAACTGAAGGTTTGCTGGTGTCAAAAAAAGTGAGTTTTACCCATCAAAGATCGAATTATATGTGACTAAGTCAGTTTGAAGTGCAAAATCCGAAGTAAGATATTTGTCCCCTAAAAATAGTTTACCTTTTTTTACTGATTTTATTTGTTCTATGACGAGAGGACAAGTAAGAGCACAAGAAATTCTGGTACATTCACCTGTTTCAGTAAACTATAGAGGTGGAAGTATGTAGCATTGAATGAGAAGGAATGTTTTATCGCTACTATAATAAATGTGGAACTGAATTATAAAAAGAGCTACAAACACTATTGGGAACCAGATGAAAACTTGCTTTCATCGCCGAAACAGTGTTGTTACTAAACAGATTTCAAACAATTATGTATAAATTTTACCTCAGTTCTCAATTTCCAATCCCTACCACCAAAACCCTTGGACAAAAATCAAGCACTTTACAATTTAGTGAATGAATGTCTCAGATATATTTTTTTTTCTTGAACAAAATATCTCCCTAGATGAGTTGGTGTAAATTCATGATTACAAAACAAAAAAAATCTTTAATTGTGACTACTACATGATTCCACTGATAATGATTGCAACCGCCCATCCCTAACCTGTATTTGTCTGAGAGGTAATGTCATCGCTTAAACAACATAAGAACTGATTTCCGCAGCAGGAACTGAACACAACCTAGTTCTGCTCACTAACACCAAAACAACCACATTAATATCTCCGTACTTCTCTCATGTCTTGAAAAGAGTCTAACCCGCGAAACCTAGTTCACTCCCATGAACCAATACTTGAAATTGGTTCACAGTGCACATGTATCTCGGGTCTAGCCCACACTAGATTAATACATATCTGCCAAGGCATTGCTGCCGGTGCATCACCTTGCATCTCCATTATACAAAATCTTCATTGTGATTGGTGCATTCTTTCTCTAATTTTAACAAAGCATTTCTGAGAAATTATGGTGCTTGCCATAATTTCGAGTATCAATACAGGTTGAAAAATGTTCGGCAGAACATCGAGGAGGCCACCCTGTACACAGCAGCTTACCAACACGTGGACCAATAACACAAGACACCAAGACACTTGCTCGCAAGAAAATAGGAGGGATCCGGCCGACAACATGAAGTGAATTTATTTCACATTCCTTGCCAGCCTGCAACCGACCTGGTAAATGCCCAGACTTCTTCTCTCGCAGACTACAACAATAAGGTACTTTGCTTATAGGCCTCCTGTACAGTTTGCACTTTATTTCAAGATTGCAAAGTAGCACAATTTTGCAACTGCTTATTTAGCAAGCAGTCAGCGAAGGGTGGCAGCTGCAGGTGTAGTGGGTCTGATCTTCTAAGTTTGTATTTTGTTTAAGTATTATGCAGTTGGCATCATTGAGTGTGTATGTTCTTTGAGGATACACACACACACACACTGGTGTCCAGACATTTTGTGCCACTCGTATGCAGGCAGACTTTCGGCAGTATAATGCCTAGACATTATCATCTTGCCAATTTGTAAAAAAATATTAAGGTATTTGCCTAGTATTACTGTTTTTACTAGTCATTGATTATCAGTAATAAAATTCATTCCTTTTAACATTTTCATCAGAAGGACTTACAAAGTTGAGGGATCAATATAATTCACCAAAGTGCCCATTATCTTAATAAAGTGAGATAAATGCATTGTAAACATCCTAGAATAATATTCTGTGATGCTGTATAAATCTTTAATCATTGTATTTACATATAGTGAATGCATATTTATGTTGTATGTATATTTTTATTATTGTTATTGTGTGCTATTTATAATTGAAATGTAACAATTTTCAAAACAGCTGTAAGATCTATTATATTATGTTATTTTTTCAAAAATAAATTTATTTGTATAAAAGCAAAATACAATATGGATAATTTATTTTTCATTTACTTTTCCTGTTGTGTGTGATCCGTTTTTTTTTTCTTTGAGAAAATGGACTAATTCTACACCTTATAATTATTAAAAAGGGAATGTACAACATTTGTAAGAAGAAATCAAGTAAAATTTGTTATTGTAATCGTTTAACTTTTTATGAATTTAACAGCACATTATAATTAACTTTATAACCATTTTTCTTCTGTACATTGCATACCATTTATTTATTTTATAACTTATAAGGTACCTACTCATGGTTTCGTGTGTGTGTGTGTGTGTGTATAGAAGTAATAACTATAACTCTTTACCCAGTCTACTACAAAAATATTACAACTTTTGTGTAGTAAAATCTATTACAAAGGACTTAACAATAATGTATATATTTTCTACTAAATCCTTTAATTAAAGGCGAAGAGGTCACTTGTTTAATTGTTTTCAAGTTTGTCTACATAAAGTAATTATAATTGTATTAAAAACCACTAATTATTTATCTTAAAATACTGATAATTCATTTAATAATAAACATTAAAGAAAAAAGAGCTACTGATTGTCCTTTGCATCTAATAAGCTAGTTTACATTCGCTGTAGTTTGATTAAGACTATACACAAACACAGTAAAATCGCTGTATTGTTGGATCTCTGTTTAATTTTAAAATGTGTTGTTCCTGTTCCATTTCTATAGTAAAAATATATATTGTAAATTTTTCTGTTGAGTTTAACAATATTCCAGGAAAACGCATAGCGGCAAAATCGCATGCACACTTCCATTCTTCTTAGTATACCAATACATCATTCGAGTGTTAAAAACAGTACATAGTGCTTCAACTGAGTAAAGTGTCTTGTCACTAGTACATTTTATAAATATTGCATTTTTTTGTGCTTTACAATGCAGTGTACTGGCATCCAAACCAAAAATTGTATCATTAGATGTAAAGGTTAGTTTTGTGACAAATAAAATAAATTGGGAACTGAATAAAAGTGATATGTCACTTGACAAGAAACTTTTTAAGTTTAAGAAAGAATGCAAGTTCTATTGTAAATCAGGTTTCTTACCTATCCCAGAGCAGGTCAAAAGCCTTCCTCAAATAATGAGGCTGAGGTTGGGCTCAGTTATTGTTTAGCCAGGTCTGTCATCCCTCAAGTGTCATAAACCAGCCCTTTTTGTTTTCCATATAAATAACATTACTTAATGTCTTTTTTAACTTAGTAAATTGCCAATTGTTACTCTACAATTTAAGCTGGTGTCTCATGAAGAGAATGTGCTGTGATGAAAAAAATTGAAGGCATTCAACAGTAGTTGAATAATTCAGTATTCTATATAAAGTAAGTTTTAATTTGAAAAGGCTTTCTATCATTATTCCTTATTTATACACATCACAAAGTTGTCGATAAATTTCAATAGGCTTGTGTTTTTTGGCAACAAAAACCTAATCACAGAAAGCACCTCACAAGTGTCGAGATTTTCTGAAGGAGCGCAAAGTTTATCACGTCACAGAGAGCAAAGTAAAAGTGATACAGATCTCAGGCTACCACAGCTGGATGTGTACTGAGTGTAGGAACGTTGTGACACCAAGATGGCGGCTCTAGCTTTATCAATTGCCACGATAGGCCAAAATGCCTGTTACTTTCTAGACAGCTCCTGTATATTAGTAAATTATATATATGTATTATACATACATACACACACACAGTATAGTCTGTTCAGTCCGGATACTTGCCACTCTGACACTTCCAGTAGTCCGATGCACCAATTTTCAAATGAACATGATTGAAGAATGAGTCATTTTTTCTATAGTACAGTTCTGCTTAAAGAAAAATTATTTCTTTTAAACTACTATAATTATGTTCACATGCAGGGTGCTGATTTTGATTAAAAACTGGTCATACTTATCAGTTAGCGAGCAATGGACGGCTGCCTTTTTACAAGAATAGTGCATCATGGGTAATCTTATAAAGCAATGGATTTGGACTGGAGACGCATGCATTTGTTGACATGGAGCCAAGGCTAATGTTGAACAGACTTTGGTTATAATTTTTCTATAAACTTAAGAAATTTAAATTTATTTAGTAACTAAAGTTTCCTGCACACTGTAAAAATTTATGGTTAAGATCTAAATGGGGAAATGGTACTTTAAAAATTAAGCCTCCAAAATGTTAAACTCCAAATTTTTACTGTTTCTAATTAAAGCATGTTAAGTAATATCGTTACTAGTTCATGATCTTGACCTCTGTAAATTGAAAAAAAAATGTTTCAAGATACTTTGTGCTATAAAATAAGTAGGCCTATTTGAAAATAAAAATTAAATAATACCATTTGCTTTTAAGGATGGTATATGTTGTTAATACATTACTGGTAGTTAAATGAGTAGGCTTACATATTTCACTTTAAAGTTACTCTACCAACTGGATAAAACTACAAAACAAAAAGTGATACAACCTTTCTATACACTGCATAATAAGTTATTTTAAATTGTTATACTTAACATATGTAGCAAGTGGAAGTTTACTTAACTGATATTTTTATAATAAAAGTTAGGATAATTTCTACGTATAATATAATAAAGATAGGTTTACTTATGAAAAGGTTTACAGATTACTTATGAAAAGTCATTACTGCCCTGTTTAAAAATATTAAATGTAGTTTTTAATTATACTAAACAATTTTTGTGAATAAGATTAATTTTTAAAATGAATTTAAAACTAGCTAGATCTTGTTACCAAATACTAGGTAGGACTAAAATAGACTTTATAGCCCAAAATATTAGCTCATATGTTAGTAAACCTTGTTATAAATTACCTGGTATAGTTATTTTAAAAACCTTTTAAATAGGATAGAAAGTATAATTTAAAGTGGCTCATTAAAATATTTTAACCATTTATTAGTGGGTATTGAAACTCATTTTGTGGACAGACTTTAAAAAATAATAATAATTGACAAGTATGCTGATCTGTTTGTTTAAATATGCAAGTTAAATTAAAAATTGGTTACTATATTAGAGCCTTTTCCCCTGTGTATTTCAGTTGCTAACTCCCTGTTTATGGTCAATTGGAATAATATAAGCCTCCACCTGAATAAACCACTTCCATTTGCAATCATTTTTGAGGTTAGCTCTCAGTAATATGTAAAGAGCCTGTAACCTATAGAACTGCAGGTGAGCTAACTGGACTATTACAGTTATAATTCCTATTTTTTTCTTGAACATAGGAATTATGGTAACAGTAATTATAAAAGCATAAAGCTGTCAGGCTCATACAATGTAATTACAAAGCCTGTTAATTTAAACACAGTTAATTACAATAACCACTTTAGTTATTTGTACTCAAATATAAATATTTCAGTATTAGCAGTTAAAATGTAATTAATGATTGTTATTATTTGTATGTATCATAAATAATTGCATTAAAAGTAACAGTATATTATCGAATTAATAGCTGTGGTGTAAAATCAGCTGCTTAAATGAACATTACCTCCAATCCTGCATCTCCATAGCATAACAATTTTTCTGAATTTTTCTTGAATCATAGGCAATATAAAATTTTTATACTTAGAGTATTTTTTAAGTTATTATTAGAGATTTTTTAAATACTGTTTTTTAAAAACCAGCATCATAACTAAGATGAAATATACTGAAGAAATAAATAATAGATCTGAGCAGAGAAAGCAGTTAATGGGATAAGTGATAATACTTTCACTTGCCTACTGCAGAAGAATTGGAAAACATTACTGAAGCAGGTTATCTGACCTCATCAACACTAGGTTTAATAGAGTCAGACAACTTAGAAGAGCTAATGTCAGTTGGGATTTAGTACAAAATTTTTTATCCTGATGTCAATGCTAAACTTCTAAAGATACACAGAGAGGAACTTAGGCCTTGAAAGTAAAAACTTCCAGACTGAGTATACTAAATACAGTAACGTTTTGATTAATCATCAGGTTAATTCTGTTCAGCATATAAGTCGATCACATGAGTACCCTAAATAATGCGCATTTTGCTCTTGCATAAGTTCATGTATACTTGTCAAAAGGTAACCTGTCCAGGTGATGAACGGATAATTTACTGTATTAGACTTATGCATATAAATTTTTTTATAATAATTATATAATATAATATATAATACAATTATATATTTATGTATTATAATTATGTAATTATAATACATAATTAGAGTTAAATAGACAATTTAAAGAGTTTTACTACATTTTCCAAAATAATAATAAAACAGAGTACAGCATGTTGTTTTTATTGCTCAACAAAAGTGCAAGTGGTCTATTTGTGTTATTAGTCTATTGTCTCTGCCACCCCAACAGTTCCCAGAGTGATAGTTAAATGACACTGCTGTATCTTTCAGGAAAACTGGGTGTGACTATAATCTAGTGATGGGTTGCTATTTAACAATCTGTTATTTTTTAACTGCTAAATGGTTTTAGCATTAGCAGACTGCTAAAATACTTAAAAATACTTAAAAATAACAGATAATAAACAAACTGTTAAATAACAGGGTTAGAGCACACTGCTTCCGACCTGCTACGGTACTAACTGCTAACGTAACTGCAGCTGCTAACGTATACTGCTAACTGTTGAACCTGTTAAACGTTGAAGCTGCTAATCTAACTGTTGAATAGCAGGGACATAACAACTGTTTCGGACCTGCTAACTGCTAACGTCTACTGCCAACTGTTGAACCTGTTAAACGTTGAAGCTGCTAATCTAACTGTTTAATAGCAGAGTCATGGCACACTGTTTCGACTGTTACCGACCTGCCAACTGCTAACCTCTACTGCTAACTGCTGAACCTGTTTAACGTTGAAGCTGCTAATATAACTGCTAAACAGGAAACATTGTCAGTGTTTCTTTCCATTAATTGTTGTTGGCTAGTGTCATGAGATTCAGATTGCATAGTAGTATCATATTTTTCTTTGTTAACTGTAAATTTAAATGAGGGTGTTTTTTTATAAATAATAAATGTAACACAAGTCGAACTTGTACTTTTAACATTATAAAAATATTTAGCTTAAAATTATATTTTAAAACATAAGAATTATAGATTAACAAGTAATTATTTGTCCTTCAAACACTTATTTTTCGATTTTTCACACAATTATATATAGTATATAATAAATGACAATATTATTTTAAATAATGTGATTATAACAAAAATAAACATTATCAGAACCATTATGATAAAATACCACTATAATAAAATACTTGAAATAATACCTAACAAGAACATTTTAATTTATTAGGAACATGAATAAATAAGTGAAATCTAAAAAAAAGATAGGCCTCCATAGATAGCCTACATGTATTAAAATACAATAATATTTTTAAATAGCATTTTAATTAATTACAAACATCGAACATGACCCTTTAATTAAAATTAATTTATTTAATTTTTTAAAATTTAAATTATTATTGTATCAGAGGTTTAGAATAGGGTGCTACAAAATATATTTCATATTACTTGACAGTGCTTGAGAGACAAACCGAATGCAATTAATTGCATCTTTGGACTTAGCATGTTCATTGTATTTCTCATTATCGTCAGAGATTTATTCACAAATCCTATAGACAAATTAATAGTGCAGTATGGGTAGGACAAAACGTGCCAACTGCATCCTCACTGTATTTGCTTATCTCAGCTGCCAAGATAAGGAATAAAGAATAAAGTAATGTGGCAATACTACTTAAGCTGCGTTTTCCTACTAAGGTCGTTGTTAGCAGTCTAGAAAATTAGCAGTTGTAACTGTTATTTTTAACTGCTAATTCTAATTAGCATTAACAGAATTAGCTGCTAAACAAAAATAGCGCTTTTGCCCATCACTACTATAATCCCCTCACCCATATGATACTTTGGTATCTATGGTTATTTCATAGCGGAACAGTTCATAACCCCCCGAAATGAGCTTGTCATAAGATTAACTCATGTTACATGTAACGAATGTGCCTTGCAATTATTTCTTTTAACTTCCTGAATCTGATAGGTATGATGATTTCAGTACTTTATATTTTATTTCCATAAACTCAGTCATGTTAATGTAAGTTGTTAGTATAAAAAGATTGGGTATACATTATACTAAATAATTTTTCTACATAATAGTAATATATAATGTAAGAGTTTTTAAATGGTGTTTTGCGTTATTATTTATTATTATTTTAAACTCCAATTTCTTTCATTTCCTTTAAAATAAATAAGTGAGAAACTAACTTGCCTAAATTGGAACACTAACTGTATTTAGTATTCAGTGGACTCTGACTAACCCAAAACTAAATGGACCATTTAAAATTTTTGAATTATAAAAATTTTAAATTATAAAGATGTGAAAAGTCGTCAAATTCTAAAATTTATAATAGACAAAAAAATTTAAAACACTTTTTTATTTAGCATTAATAACAACTAAAAGAAAACTCTTTAAAAACACCAAACTGCATTAAAAAAGAGTAGACAAATGGCTGACTTTGTTTACAGTATTACTATATTACTAAACACAATTATTACTTGGACTTTGTGTAGGACTTTTTTTATGAAAATGCCAAGCTCTGGCTGGGAATCGAACCCGGGTCCTCGGGGTGAAAGGTGAAAGCCCAGTACTCTATCAACTAGGCCACCGAGTTAAAAGGAAACCCACTGATCAGAAAAATAATGGGGAGGAAAGAGAAAATAAGTTTTGTAATATGCTAAACAATCTGTACACCTTAACAGCCTCAACATAAAACTGAGGTTTGAGAGAGACATGGGTTCTCCCAGTTTTAATAGATTGGCTCAGACTTGCTTTCAAGTCCAATTATCCCACTTCGATGGGTCGTTTCAGTAAATGCCTATTTTGAAGCAGCTTTTTATATTTGTACAAGCTAGAATTATCCAAAAAATATTCAAATTAACCTCAATTTTGAATTAAGTTCTTATTAGTCAGTTTCCACAGTAATGTAATTTACCATAACATTTGTTACCTTAACAAAATAAAGGGGACAGGGACATTTCAGATAATGAAATTTTCAGATAGTCAATAGAAGCTTCATATTTTCTAATTAAAAGATGTGAAAAACACAAAAAATGTGAAATGACTTATTCAATTGAAACAGTCTAGGTAATTACTTATGAAAAGTCATTACTGCCCTGTTTAAAAATATTAAATGTAGTTTTTATTTATACTAAACAATTTTTGTGAACAAGATTCATAAACTGATTTATTACACATTAAAAAAGAGTTTAGATGTTAATTGCACATAATGTACTATAATAGTAACCGGTAGGAGAGTGCACACTAGCTGTACCTATTGAGAGGATTTAGACGTCCCTCGCGGTACCCGAGTCTTAACACACACTTACAAAACTACATTTACGACTTTAACACCTTACACTCACACTTACATTTAGGGAGGCGATAATAGCCTCAATGTGCTTTTTACCTTAAAATAAAATTAAAAGTACTGAACTACACATTTTTTAAGTGTAGTTCCGGTCATTTATGTTTTTAGCACTTATCAGATGCGTCCTAAATCAATATATGTTTTTATGCCTTCGCGTAACATTCTGGCTCTACTCTATTTATTAAAACACAACCAAAACAAATCTGCTTCATGTATTTGCTACAGCAGCAACTGAACATTCGAACACAGTTCACATGTAGACCTCAGGGTTCGTCCAGTGCTGAGTGTGTGATTGCACTGGGTAGGCTTTGTACTTACAGATTACAGTTGAAGTTGGTTAAGTGATCATAGTGCATACAGTACTGTTCATATTTACTGTGTATTTTATAGCCTGTTATATATTACTATACGTATTTTAGTTCATAGCAATGTTATTTATGCAAAAGTGCAGTAGACGTGTTTGTTTCGGTTTTCATTCACATGGCTATTTATGTTTGTCTCTGGACTAGATAAATACACTTTTATTACTGTTGTTACAGTACTCTGCTGTATTGATAAAACCAAATAGAGAGGGTATAAGCCCTTGGCCAAATGTAAGAAAAAAAGTTACCCATCATGTCACTGACACTCTTGAGACAATATGAGGTCTATATTATTTTTTTTTTTTTTTTTTTTTTTTTAAGGCGAAAAGCACATTAAGGCTATCATCGCCTAAACACAACTACTAAAGAAAAGAAACAACAGAGCGATAAAACTTAACATTACTTACAAACTAGATAACATTTATAACAAGAATAAATAACTTAAAAACAAAACAATATAAAGGTGGACTGTAAAGGGGTCCTAATTAAACAGGAAGATAATAAATATTATGAAACAATAAAATTCTCTAAAACTAGTTAACAAGAATATAAACCATAAAAAATATATAAATACTAAGGAAAAAATTAAATATATTGATATATATGCAAGCGTCTCAGGAAGGCCAAAACGCGATCAATGATCGACAAATCGTCCCCCAAGATCGTCTGCATACAGTTTCCTAATCCATATATTAAACGCATGGTTCTCAAGCAATCGCAGTCTAACATCAAGTGTTTGACTGTGATGGTTTCTCCACAAAGTTGGCATGTAGGTGGCTCCCCGCGTCCCATTAAAAAACCATGTGTCAACAATGAATGACCAATGCGGAGGCGTGTAACGACAACCTCCTCCCTTCGACTTCTTCTTTCAGACGACCCCCAAGGGCGAACAGTAGGTTTAATTACCCTCAATTTGTTATTGTCCAAGGCTGTCCATTCATTGCATTCGAAGTAATTGTTTTACTTTGGAAAGGTAATCTGAACAAAATACACGGTGCGTGCTTGGCGGCAGCAAAGTTGCTTCCTTTGCTGCAATATCCGCTCTAGTGTTTCCAATTATCCGCTGTCTGGTATCCAGCAAAATGTTTCCAACACCTCATATTCAAGGCTGCGAATACGGCACAAAATATCTTGAACTGAGGATTTACCGAATACATATCCTGGATAACCTGGACACTTTTCGAATCGGAACACACAAGATAATGAGCAGAATTGGATACAACAGTGTTCAAAGCCTTCAAGATAGAAAACAGTTCAGCAGTAAAGACACCACAAATTGAGGGTAATCCATACTTACACGTTTGCCCTAATGTGTAAAATGCACAACCGACTATATCTTCAAGTTTTGAACCATCTGTAAAAATAATTTCACTAGATGGGTTGGAATGTAGAATATGAAGGAACTCCTGACGATACACTACGTCAGGAGTGTTGTATTTTACGTAAGACGATAGTGATAAATCGACTGTCGGCATGGTAATAGTCCACGGAGGAATAAGACATTGAGACCTTACAAACATTGGGGGTAGTTCAATATCTAATTCATCAAAAATACGGGAAGTTCTAATACCAAGCGGAGCAGTAGCATTCGGTCGAGTTTCATACTGTCGCAGCAATTGATTTTTGAAAACTGTATTAAAAGCAGGGTGCCATGGTTTAGATGATAAATTGCTTACATAAGTTAACTGTAGTTTCTGTCTCCGTCGAGAGAGTGAAGGTTCCCCAGCCTCGGCTAGAATGCTTACAACGGGACTAGAACGGAAGGCTCCAGAGACGAGTCGTATTGCAGAGTGATGGACTGGGTCTATTTATTTAATACGGATAGTCGTGCAGACGAATATACAATTCTGCCATAATCAATTCGCGAACGAATCACCGCACAGTAAAACATCATCATACAAGTTCTATCAGCGCCCCATCGAGAACCACTAAGCACCCTCAACATATCGAGAATTTTGTTACATCGTAACTTTAAATCACGCAAATGAGGGTTCCATGATAGTCTTTGGTCGAATATTAACCCCAAAAATCGAACAGATGGAATTGTCCGAATTTCTGTACCATCGAGAAATATTGAAGGAGTTCGGATCTGTCGACGGCGACTGAAGGCAATACATTGAGTTTTAGCGGCAGAAAATTAAAACCCAGTAGAATTCGTCCATGACTGCAATCTATTTACTGTAAGCTGAAGTGTTCTTTCAGCTGTGGCCAAACTTCTAGCACCAACATAAATTGCAAAGTCATCCACAAATAGAGAACAGCGAACAGGAGACCGCACATTAGTAGTTATACTATTGATAGCAACGGCAAACAAGGTCACACTAAGTACACTTCCCTGCGGGACGCCATTCTCTATCCGAAAACGATCTGACAATGTAGATCCAAGGCGTACTCTGAAATATCTGTTTGAGAGAAAATTTTTAATAAAACCTAGTATATTACCTTGTATACCCCATGATTTTAATGTATTTAGTATTCCTCTTCTCCAAGCCATATCATATGCCTTCTCTAGGTCAAAGAATATTGCAACAAGTGTTTGATGTAACAGAAAGGCATTTTGGATTGCAGATTCTAATAAAACTAACTAATCGATGGAAGATCGCCCTTGCCTAAAACCGCCCTGGTCCTTAGAGAGTAAATTATTATTTTCTAAATACCAAACAAGATGGCGATTTACCATTTTCTCCACTAGCTTGCATAACACACTAGTAAGAGAAATAGGGCGGTAGCTGTTTGGATCAGTTTTATCTTTACCTGGCTTAAGAATATGAATCACTGTTGCTTCCAACCAAACATCAGGGAAAGAGTGTTCCTCAAACATCCGATTATATATCTTCAGGAGGGAAATCCTCCCTGATATTGGAAGATTTTTAATCATGGAATATACAAGGTTATCAGGGCCTGGTGCTGAATCTGAAGAGTATGACAGTGCAGATTCCAGCTCTTCTATTGAGAAGGGCGCGTTCAAAGGAGGAACAGACGTACCAAAGACGAATGCATTGCTTCTTGGGTATTTTTGAAAAGACAAAAACCATTGCTATAGGAAGTAGACGAAGAATAATCTGCAAAATATAAACCCAATGTATTAACAATATCTCGAGGATCAAAACTTATTAGTCCATTCCGTTGTTTGAAGCCCATCAAGGGAGTTGATGGAGATGAACCAGAGACGGAACGGAGTTTCTTCCAAACAGTTGATACTAGTGTTGTTCTTGATATTGTTAATATACTGGGTCCAAGAATTCTTTCTACTTTGTCTAAATATTCTACGAGCTCTAGCTCGGAGAATTTTATACCTCTCAAGATTTTCATTCGTCAGTCGTCTGTTGAACCTTCTTAGAGCTCGTCTACGTAAAAGCAAGGCATGCTTACACTCCTCAGTCCACCAAGGAACGGGGGGACGAGATTGATGAGTCGAGGTTTGAGGAATAGTTTTATGTGCTACATCTAAAATATTTTCAGTTAAAGTTTGTACTATTTCATTAATAGAGTTAAAATCTTCAATGTCAAGTGATACAAATTGCTCTGTGAAATCCACCCATTTTGCCTTTTGTAGAATCCACAGCGGAGGGCGTTGATTCGGACGGTGGAATGTACAAAATGAAACATTAATCGGAGTATGATCGCTGCCGTAAATATCAGACATCGCCGACCATTCAAACTTCGTTGCCAAAATTGGACTGCAAAAGGTCAAATCAACGACTGTCCAACCACCTGTAGAAGACGATAAGTGTGTTGGGGAACCATTTTTTAAAAGACATAGATCTAATGTAGTCCTTATATTGTCAATTCGGTTTCCTCGTGAGTTACAAGTAGTAGAGCCCCACGATGTGTGGTGAGCATTAAAATCACCCATCAATAGAAAGGGGACAGGTAACTGAATTAATAAGTTAACTAAGTCGTTGTTTTGGAAGGCATAGCTAGGCGGTAAATAAATGCAACATATGGTAAGTTTAAATGGTACGGTAGTCTGAACTGTGACAGCTTGTAAAATAGTTATTATGTCCACAGGAACGGCATCAATAGAGTCACGAGCGAGTATGGCTACCCCACCCTTCGCTCGGCTCCGTTAATGTTCCACTATATCACATTGTTGAAAATGAAAGACGTTGACATTGAAAATTAATACTTTAGTTTATGATAGGATTCATATTTTCAATAGAGCATGCTTTAGATTGGTCAGAATCAACAGACACAGAGTCACAACTGTGACTAATGTCAGACTCTGATGATTTTTTGGTTTTGTTTAGAAGAGGTTTAGTAGTAGAACCTCCTTTAGAAGTTTTTTTCATTTTTTTTAACAAGGTTTTTTCCTATAGTGGAATTTTTATTTTTAGGTCCAACTGTCGGTGGACAAGTGTTTGATTTTTTTTTTTAGAAAGTATTCCAGTCAAAAAGTAGAAAGTATGGAGTGGTTTTTTTGTCAACAGGCTTCAACACTTGCGACGTTGTCATTCGTGGCTTGGTCACCGGAAATTTAAGCTCTTTATTAAAAGTAGGCTCAGGAGTTACTTTTACAGGAGAAAGCAAAGTAGGGCCTTCCTTCACAACCGGAACCGAAATTTGTGCGACATTGGACGTTAAGATAGCTAACAACTGAGCAACTTGATCAGTAAAAACTTTTACAGTTTTGGTTAGCTCATCACAATTCACACAAGACATTTTTTGATTGGCTGTAGCAGCAGCAAACGATTTTCCACTTATAAGAGGCCTAGAGCTTTTATGGATCTTCTTGGCTTCAGAAAAGGATACCTTATCTTTGGCCATTATAGACAGAATAGATTTTTCTTCTAGAAACTTGGGGCAGATCGGAGATCGAGCGGGGTGATCACCGCCACAATTCACACATTGCGGGTTAACTTTGGATTCGGAACATATGGCCTCACCGATAGCCTTTGATAACCAGCATATATATGATCAGGTATTTTAGGTTTTCCAAATGTCAAGATCAAGGAGGTTGTGGGGATTTTTTGTCCCTTTTTCATTTGCATTATCCTGCAGACATCAATTACAGATTCCGAAGTCAACTCCGTCTTAATTTCATTTAGATCTACATGTAAAAGATCTCGACAACTTATGACACCTTTTGCAAAATTTAAGGTTCTGTGGGGTTCTACAGATACCTTGACTGTTTCAAAAAAGGAAGTCATTTTTAATAGCGACTGGGTCTGTTTGTCGCTGTTTGTTTGTACAAGTAGAGTCCCGTTTTGTAGTTTCTTGATAGAAACTACGGGACCTGCCCTACCAACAATGGCTTTATTAATTACAAAGGGCGAGACTTTGGACAAATCCGCTCCTTCCGTTGCATTTTTGAAAATTAAGAATATCGGAGAAGGTAACGTAAAAACAGTATTAGCTCCGGAACGAATTAAGACTGTTAACAAGGTTGTCATTGTATTTAAATGCCGAAAAAATTGCATATGACTGCTAAATAATGAACACTCATCTAGAATTGTATTTACATTATTTGAAGGTAAATTTAACCTAGATTAACCTTAAAAACCTATACCAAGGTAACAAAGCTCGAGCCTAAACAATAAGGTATATATTATGTTTAGCCTTTAATATTGTTATTCTACTACTTTGTAAGATTAATCTAAGTTACATTTATCTTTTTTTGTTTTTCATGCAATTCTATGTAGTCCTTTTTTTGGGGGTACCAGTTTGACATACTGCCCTTCTTCAAATCTTGGTCATTGTCATAAAAAAAGTGGACTTTTATGGACACTGTCATGTGTTAGCACTGTTCAGTAAATAGTGCAAAAATCTTTCAAAACTATTAAAAGGATGAATGCAAGAAAAAACCGACACCAACAAGTATACACATAAATACATTCATATTCCGTGATTTGACAGAGTAGCACACAGATACAATGAACAAGTCTTCGTTCTTATGATGAACTGTCAGAGTTATCTACTGTCCTCAGACGGAAGGAATTATTACTACCACCTCTACTCTGTATTGTTTGCTAGAATGGCGTCTTGTTAGTGTTATATTTTTTTATATTAAATAAAAGCCTAAAATATATGTATATATACTTAGTGTAAATTGTATTTAAGAAACTGTTTTCAACGTACGTTCTGTATTTACATATACCAAAAAAAAAAAAATACCATAAGTACATTGATTCAACTTAATCTGCGGTTGTTGCAGGTAAAGGCCTTCAATTTTTTTCAAGTAGGCCTAATGGTAAATATGCATTAGCAAGACTCATGACTATTTACGTACTTTTTGCGCCAAACATTTTAGGTGAAACTGTTCTTCCATTGTTCTTCTTGTTTTGGCCATTTTCATCAAAAACTGCACTTTCAGGCCTCATGGTAATTTCGGTCAATTTTATTATATGCGGAAACTGCAATATATGTAAGAAACTTTATTGTATGTCTGGTAGTAATAATCCGGTAAAACTTGAGTTTTTTGGACGTTTGTCAGTTTTGGTAATTTTAGCACTTTATTATGTGCTATACATAATAAGATTGTATGTATACCACAATTATTATTCCTTGAATTATTAGTAATTCAAGTTCTGAAACATTTTTTGGGAAGTTACCAAAAATAATAATAATAGATAATAATAACAGGGTTATTACATGGTTAACATGGTAGATTAAATATCACGGTTTTGTATAAAGGTTAATATGGTGCACACACAAATGAGATTGACAAAATCAATAGAAGTTTTTTTTAAAATTTCACACTAACACTAACATGGTTATGTGTGAAAATAATATTGCGTGAAATAACTAATGACGCATACTTCATATAGTGAATAATATCCGGGTAGGTGACCTTTGCGTAATATTTTTTAAAAATTTAAGGCGTAAAGCACATTGAGGCTATTATCGCCTCCCTAATTGTAAATGTGAGAGAGTAAAGTGTTAAAGTTGTAAGTGTAGTGTTGTGTGTGTGTGTTAGACTCAGGTACCGTGAGGGACATCTAAATCCTCTCAGTAGGTGCAGCTAGTCTGCACCCCCCTGTTGGGGTTTGCACAGTAAATCGAGCATACTTAATGAAGTGTAAATGGCAATGATGTCACATAGTGGTTCTGTTTGAAAAAAATGCATAAAATTGTAATTTATTGTAAGAAATTCACACAAGGTGAATTTCACCTTATATTGGTGAATGTCTCTCATTAATAATTCAGTTGAATTAATTGAATAATAAAATATAAAAGAATAAAAAAGTAAATAAGGATACTTAATTGAATAATGAAGTAAGAAATGAAAGATATTTTAAAATTGTTAGTTTTTTAAAACAAATGAAACAGTTTGATAACTGTGCTCTAGTTCATGCTCATTTGTAATAATATTGCGGAAAAAACTACCTCCATAACCTAACAATTACAATTGCAAGAAAGTTACTGATATTTTTTTTGCGAAAACGCTATATTTAATGCTTATAAGTCATAAGTATGCTGTGTAAATACTAAACTCTACATTTTATCTTGCCATCGGTGCCTGATAATATTACCTAAGTTAGAAAAAACTGTAACTCTATAAACTGTATAGGCCCTAGTAGGGCTGGAACCATGTGAGCCTATGTATATATATTTATTTATTTATATTTAAATGTCAATTAAAAATAATAGTTTAGGTTTTTCAGTTAATTTTACAAAACCAGAAAATCTAAAAAAAAAATAAAGGAAATAAAGCAAAGCAAGACACATACATCTGTTATGAGATAACAAAAGGTTTTTAAATAAATTGTGTAACTAGGCTCAGAAATAAGCTTGAATGAATGAATATTTTTGGGGTTTACAAACATATTGTAACCTATGTAGATCTATTGTGCCCCTTCCTATACTCCTCAGAGTCTAGGTTACAGTATCTTCTCCGGGCCTAGCTTCTTAATGAAGTTAGAATTTGGAAAGGATTCAAGGTAGGTAAGATCCCTCATTTCTAATTGGTAGCTTCCCCTCTAATCCTCCCACAGTATCTATAAGTTGGATCTTCTACTAAGCCAAAATTCCATAAGGGAAATCTAGACTGGCTGTTTTGTTCCAGGGTGTTGTACCTTGAAAGAAAATCTGTCGGCAGTCAAGGCTTATTTTTACTAAATAGAGATCTTACTGATACGGGTCTTTGCTCTGCTGCTGTTACAGTTCCTTAACCTCACTTATCTTCCCAGAGTTTAAAGCTTCTAACATCTTTTCCTTTAATCTACATCTTGAAGTAGTTGTCTTCAAATCTGCAAAACAGTTCTGGTCCTATAAGTTTTTGGTCAATCCCCTTCCTTGCCGGCTCATTTGCTTTCTTATTTCTCTTTATCCCTTCGTGTCATGGTATCCAGAGGAGTGTAACTTTATTATTCTTGTCCAGCCTACTTAACTTTGCAGGCATTCCCAGACATTGCCTAGCTGATTATCAGAGTGTCTCAATGCTTTAATGGTTGCTTGACTATCTGATATAATGGTTTTCCATTGTATTTTCTGTGAAGATTTCTTTGCACATACTTATCAATAGCTTATATTTCTGCTAGAAAGATACTGGGGTATTTTCCCCATTTCCTCAAAGTATTTGGTACTCCAGCTGCAATTCCCTTATGTGTCTTGGAGCCATCTCTAAACCATGTTATGTAATCTTCCATTAGTAATTACTGTTCACTCCGCTGACAACGGATTCAATTGTGGCTGTGAAATCCAATAATTTCACTGATATAGGTATAACTGAAAAATTAAGTCCTTTAGACAAAATATTTATTTTCATGCCTGTTAAGAAATGAGGTGTGAGGACACATTAATTACTGGATTTTGAGCAGCTTCTATTTTTTTTTTTTACATTGAACTTTATACGTCAGCATGATTTTTGGTTTTATCTTTGTTTTTTATGTTGTTAAATTAATATCCCAATAATAGTGGAGGAAAGTTCTATCATAAGATTTTTTATCCTTCTTGTAATTTTAAACTTCTCAAACCAATGGAATCTTATACTAGCTTTTTGCTAGTATATAACATAATTTTGTTGGCTTTACTACTAATGAATGAGGCTTCAACAACTAATCCTGTGGGTATTAGATTCTTATTTTTGTAATTTTATTCTTATTTTATCTTAATATTATTCTTACTTTATTAAAAATGTAGTACTAAAATTTAGTATTGATTTGAAATTATTGACACAAATTATTATTTTCCAAAATTACTGTATATATGGTTAAATTTGCAATTACTTTAATTGAAAATTTTTCAAAAATCCCTATAATTTTATCCCAATAACTCTAAGCAACCTGCCTTTTCAGTTTAAAAGATTGTAGTTTCAATTGAAGTTGACATTTACAATGACAATTAATAAGTTGCAAGATCAGATGTTAAGAGTAGCAGGAATCATTTGGGAACTTCGTCCTTCTCCCACGGTCAGTTATATGTTGCCTGTTCTACAGTGTTGAGTAGCAAAAATCTATATGTCTTGGTCGAAAACCATAAATCGTGTAATATTGTATATAGAAATATATTGAATTGAACTTTTTCTGATTTTGAAAATTGACACTAAATTTTATTAACTACATTATAATTGCGGGTGAAGCGTAAAATATTATTAAAACATCAATGTTGGACATTTCAGATGTTACAAAAATAAATACTGAATAATTAAGTTGGACTGAGTAAGTAGTATGATGGCATATAAAATAATTTAAACATTTATTACTCACACCTACTATTATATAATAACATGTAAAATATCACTGTTGTACAATTAACACTTGTCACAAAACTAAATAATTAAGTTGGACTGGGTAAGTAGTATAATGGAGTTTTTTAAAACGGGAATAGGTCAGTGTTCATCTCAGGTACCTAAACCATGTTCATACCAAATTTCATCTCAATCTGTCCAATAGTTAATGCCTGATTGAATAACAAACACACAGACTTACAATATGGTTAAGATATAACCTAATTTGTCACCCATTTGACTTTGTGAGATATAAATATGTAGGTTCTGTAGGATGCTTACGTTAGGTAAGCATTTACAGTCTACATTACACTTCTTTTTGGGATGGTTTAATGAACGCTTACTTTGTGTGTGATACTTATGTACAAAAATACTATGGAAAAAAATATTATGGAAAAAAAATATCGATTTACTTGTATCAGTTTCGTCTCTATTCCAGGCACAATTGGCTCATCTCTAATCTCTATTGTTTGATTGACTTTTTTCTTGTTAGTCAGTGCTATATTTGTTATATTAAATAACAGCAGAATGGTTTTATTTTTAGTGTAAATTATATTTAAAAAATTGTTTTCAAGGTACCTTCTATATATAAAAAACAAATGGTAAATATGTATTAGCAGTTCTTGTCTCTTTTCATATTTTATTTTCCAACAAAATGTTTTATTTCATGCTCATTTGTAATGCTACTAAATGTGAAGGTATTTATGCTCTAATGAGATTTATATAAAATTAATGATTTTTAAATCTTTCTTTATATATCATACTTTATTATTCAGTTAAGAAATATTCACCAACAGAAGATTAGATTTCTTGTGATAAGTTATGATTTTATGCAATTTTTAATGGATCTGTTTTGTGCCATCATCCACATGTAACAGGGCATGGAGATATGGAATGCACGATTTCATGTGCCAACAGCGGTTTCTTTGCACATGCCGTAACACAATAATACTAATTAAATAAAAATAATTTTAATTATACTTAATCCATATGAATGTAAATGGAAAAGGATATTGACTGTAGATATATTCTGCTAAAATTTGTGAAATGCACATTTAAAAATGAAGCGCTTTACTTTTAATGCAATAAGTAACCTACTACTGCAGTTTATGTTAGATATTTATAATTTTAAAATTATACAAATAGACCACTGTCTACAAAAAAATTCACTTTATTTTGTTGTGATTATTACATGTGACTCACCTAGTTATCAATTACGGTTTCAGCAAACCAAAAACAATTGCATTTTGTGTGCTCCCATTATAGTTAAAACTCTACAAATAAGTTTTTCATTTTAAAATGCTTATACTATGATTTCAATATTGATTCAGAAATTAGAAGGTCTGAGTTAAGGAGGGATCTACTTAACGAGATTTTAACAGTACAATATTGTTGTTTATTCAAGAATATTGATTTTGATAATTCATTAATAAATGCTTGAAAAGCGAATACTTCATTTAAAAGTGTACATTCATACAATATACTCTGATTTAAAATACCGTCTCCATGCCAAATATGGGATGTCAAAAAACCATTGGCCGAGTTATCGGAACTGTACTGTATATGTTTTCAAAAATGTAGTTTTACATGCTTAGCTAAGAGAAAACTGATAAATTTTAGTTTTACTATAAATGAATGAGGTAAATCAATTTTATTATAAATAAGGTATATTACCACCCATTTTTCTCTTTTTGCACATTATTCACAGTTTATGTATATAGTCATAATACGAGAAATAATACATCAACATTCTGTTTTTACACAGGAAATCACTGCAATGAATGATAAGGAAGTTATTTTCTTGAATGCTTTAACTAAGCCTTTTATTGAAGCAATATGCCATTTTACTAACCTCCACAAAGGCCCAGTGTCTACAGAATTAGATGATTATCATTGTTATAATAAATTTGCGTATAAAATAAACCAGTTAAAATCAAAACATAAAACTTTAAGCTGTTTGAAAAGACATCTGGAATCAGTTGCTTATTCTATAATCAGTGTTCGAGAATCACTGGATTTTGTGCATAAAGTCACTACTTCAATAAGAGACGTTCAGAGATTATCAAAGGATACCTATGGAACTAGCACTGTTTTCTTAGTCGAATTTTTGGCTAACAAGAACATATATGATCCTAGCTTTGAATATAGTGGTAAACCGCTTATAATACGAGAGTTTGGAATGTATCCGCAAAATGAGATAATAATTATATATAAAAAAGTAAAAGAAATGTTAGAGAGTCTCCAAACAGATGAAGCTAAAAAAATGAAAACTGCAAAGTCTATGCCATATTTTAAATCAGGTTACAGATGTGTACCTAGTGTTTCATATGATTTAGACCTGAATACACTTGAGAAATTACAAGATATGTACATTTCTCCTGCAGATTAACTATTTTCATGTATATTTCTCCTGCAGATTAACTTTTAATTTTTTTTTTTGAAGCACAAGATTGTTGAGCTAAGATAAATTAACATGTGTTACATTTAAAAAAATATATTATTAACTTTTAATAACATTGTATAATTTTGTACTTTTTAATAAACACATATGTAAAAATGACTATTTTTAATTGAATTACTTTAGGAATACCATTTACTAACCTAATGAAATTATAATCACGTAATGTCTTGCCGATATTTTTAAAATAACCAAAGGTAAGAGTATGATTATTTTCTTTATTTAACATTTTGTAAATCAGAGATTTAAATGAGTATCTGTGTTAAAACCTAATTATATTTTTTGTGTACTTAACTTCTACACTTTATGCGAGTTATACTAATGAAGACAAGGTATCAGCGTTAACAGTAAGGGTAAAGCAATAGGAGTAACTGCATCTTGAACCCACAACCTTGAGCTGTGCAGCTAAATTACATGTGCTTTGGTCACATCAACCACCAAGCCCTCAAAATCTAAATAAATTAGCATTTTAAATTACACTGAAAATATTAAATTGATATCTGTTTTTTGTCAGGTTTGTTTCTGTGTTTTCAGTGAAATATAAAATGCTAATTTATACACATTTTAATGCTGATTACGGCAGTAAATTAGATTTGCAAAAAACGTAAGATTTAAAATGGCCTTTAAAAATATATATTATGTACATCACCGATGTTTTCTCACAGTAAAAAATTATAAGTAGTGGGGTGTGAACCAAAATTTACAACAAAGGTAAAATTTATTTAACAAGACTAAAACTAAAGAAAAAAGAAAACTTGTACATTATTATGAAATAAATAAACACAAAGTCTTGCTTTATAAACAAAAGTGTGATTACATTGGCAATGTTGAACATTTTCTTTTCTTATAAAACAAACTGTCAGTATGGTACTTTTTTGTTTTGACATTTGGTACCTCATTGAGATATACACAAGTGATAAGTTGACATGATATGTCAGTGATGCCTTTTAAAAATAATTCCTTTACTACCAGTATTTTAAAATATTTGTAGGTTATACAAGCAGTAAATTCTATATTACAGGCTAATTTTTGTCATGATGGAAAAACAAAAAGTCCTTTTTTTCGTATGTACATTTTTCACTTATTTTGGATAAGCCGGATCTTAACATATTCTTTTTCATCAATAGATAAATTTGAATTTCATTGAAATCTGGTGTGTCCATATATTTTCATTCAACACAAATATTTCTAGAAGAAAAATTGTTTTGCTGAAACTATGGCAACTCAAGGTGGTTCTTGCTACAAGTCTGAAGGTACAAGGGTTAAAAAAAATTGAACACGTGTTATATTTCTTTGATTTACCTGTATAGATTTGGAGCAAGAATCATCTTGAAGATGCGAGATACAATTTTGGCAAAATGTCAGACAATATTTCTCTAGAAACAGTTCTGTCCAACAGAAGTACTCTTGATTTAAATGTAGTTCATACATATATTTATAAAAGTGATAAACTATATTTAAATGACAAACATGTTTTGTATTATTATTTTATGAAATGTATGCTTCCTGCTCTGAGTAAAGGAAACTTACAAAGGAAGAGTGGACTGTTGGGTAGGTCATACATTTATTTAACAAAACTGAACACTATAATTAAACTGCCCTTGAGTAAATTTGCCAACCACTTTGCACACCCCCCAGCAATATGCTCTTCGAGAATCCAAATTACTTGAATTATTCTTTCACCAATGTTAGTACTCTAAATTTGAAAATTATAAAATGAAGTAACATCAATTGTGCTTCATTTTTAGGAAAGCTTAGCAAAAAAGTGACATACAAAAATATTTGTTTGAAAAACATTTTTAACTATAAATAGTATATATACTATATACTAATTATAAATGCACTGTTTTAATCTATATAGAATTATTTGTTTAATAGTCAGATATATTATTAAAAAAGTACACTCCATGTTTATCACTTTCAGTTTATTTTTATAGGACTGCCAAAAATGGAGCGTTGTGTTTTTCGTGGCTGGGTAAGTATGTATGCATGTTTGTTCCATCATAACTTCTTAACGGCTCATCTGATTTTGATCTACTTTAGCTCATTGGATTTCTCACTTCATCAGGAATGTCGTATGCTACATTATGTTCATCTAAACCAATCCCAATAGGATAAAATTGATAGGATTTAACTTATAAGTAATTTCAGATAGCATAAATAAGTTGCTAGGATGAACTCATAAATTCTTAAATAACTAATGTATTCATACATTCTTAAATAACTGATGTACAGGTGTAAAAGATAATTATTAGGGACTATACATTAGGAATCGCTCATATTCAACCAGGGAAAGCAATCTAACTTTGGGACCCATAGACCTACAGTTACCACTAAAGCTGATTCAGGGCAATGAGCTGACGAAAATGACACCTTGACACACAAAAATTGACTGAGCTGAACAAAAATTGACTGAGCTGAATGAAAATTGGAAGAAATGAAAATAAGCTAGCGACAGACTTTGTCGAGAAAGGTCAGGCTGCAGATCTTCAAATTAAAGTAAATAGTGAACAACTTTCAACGGGAAGTGACAAAAATTAAATAATTCAAAAATTAAAAATAATTGATTTAAATTGAAATACATATTTTTCAATCCCATATGGCTAATTCCAGTCGGTTTATGCCATACATGGAAACAGGACCTTAAGAGACCACAGATCAGCACTAGGACTTCACAGTGCTTTCTTTGCTGTCTTTTTTAAAATGGCTAAAAAGCCTAATTTTAAGTGACTAATCTTAGTCACATATAAAAATAATTACTTTTTAAAATGGACTAAAAAGTATAAAATAAATTCCCATAAATCCATCAAAATTTATAAACCAAATAAAAATAATTACTTAAAAAATAAAAAACATTACTCTTAAAACACAAAATACAAACAAATTATACACAAAAAGTACATATTTCATAATTGAGCAAAATGAAAATCTGAAATATAATCAATTTAAAAAGATGAAAACAAGGTATTAGAATAAATGCTAAAGAATATTTTCTGAGTATGCATAAATTATGAATTTACATGTTAAGTTCATACAATAAATGCAGTCAGGAGCTGTTTAGTGCAATATATAAGATGCAGCCCCCAACTGCATACTGTATGAATTTAACATGTAAATTCACATTTTATTAACTAAATACTCATCATTTATTCTAATAATGCTTATAATAGGTAATAGTAGTTATCTAATTTCATGAACCCTACGGTTTTTTTATTTTTAATTGTACAAGTATTTTCATATCTAAAAAATCACTGTCTCAAATTTCTAAAACAATCTATGTGTGATTATGAATCTGTATAGGTTTATAAAGTTTGATGGATTTATGGGAATTTTTTTTATACTTTTTAGTCCATTTTAAAAACATGATTTTAAGAAGTTTTTTTTTATATAATTGTTAATCAGACAATTATATATATAATCAAACAGTTATATGTGAATTGTTCTATATTCACAACATTTGTGTATATAGAACAATACACAATATTTCAAGAGCGAATCAACTTCGTTATTGAGTGCCTTACCTAATAGTTAAAACTAAAACATGCTTAACAACAACACTTGAACAAATGCTCAAGGCTTATTAACCTGAGCTATCAAAATATAAACTAAAACTTCATAAAAAAGAAGTATTACTTTTTTTTGGCACATTACTAAAAATCTTTTTCATTCAATTCAAAAACAAATTTCTCTTGAACATTTCAATCCCATTAAAACTAACCAGTTTAAGTTTTGGCATATCTAGAAAACCCATTACTGATATGACAATAGTCTTCCTATCAAATCCACTCCTAAAAAATAGAAACAGCACTGTGCATCTCCTTTTAATAATTTCATTGCAATAACACGAGTACAACCAAGCGTTAGACACATCACTATAGCCAACAGGTACAAAAAGTTCAATTGTTTACAGACTTATGAAGAGACATAAGAACAAACCTCCAAAAATAAAAATGAAATGACTGGCAAATTTCATTTTTAAATTTTCTTGCAAATAGCTTGTAATGAATGCCTCAACTTTTACATTTAACAAGTTGAACCTTACAAGTACGAATAAAGGAGTATGTACCCACAAGTAGACAATGAAATTTTGCTGGCACATACAATGAACAGTTGCCATACTAACACACACTGACATCACTATAACCACACATCTTACAAAAATCCCTAGTCATTATTAGTTGCAAAGCCACCTGGTACTTCTGTTCCACTGGAGCAGGGACATACATTTACACTAGTTAGTATTTGTACCGTTTTACATGGGGGCCTGTTTTTAAGTCCATGATGGAGAAGGATTTTTTTATATTTCAAATTTACATTTCAGATTTATTTTATTTTTACTGTAAAGATTTTTTCTTTTAAAACAGTGGATTAAACATTTTGCATGGCGTGTAGAGCAGAGAATAGTGAAGCATTTTTTATATGCAATGCTGTTTCTCTCTGTAGAGTTGCAAGAAAGTAAATGGTTGGTGAAAAAAAAATAAAATTAATTACAATTATTTCCAAAAATATCTGGTTCGGAAGCTGTAGATAAAAAAATAACTAGTACAAAATATTACAACAACTTTTTAACCATAAACTTGAAAAAAATCGAGAATAAGCTTAATTTCTCAAAAATTGATTATCAGATTTTGGCTTTATATGAATATTCATAAATTTATGGTTTGAGAATAAATCGGAAAAATAAAGCAAAACATGACAACAGTCAGTGTTTATTGTTTTTTTACACCCCCAGTCTACTTTATTTCATTTTAAATGTCATGGACCGCAACAGGAAACAGTTGTAGGCCACTTGTTTCAATTAATATTTTCATTCATTTTCTTCTTATGCATGTTCCACCCTCTTTGGGGTATGTGGAATCAGTCACTTATTCATGCGTTGTCCCCTCCTCAACTTCCAGTATTGCTTCATTCTGTCAGATCTCCTCTCTCTTCCTTCGAAATGAGGGGGTTTTGATTTTGGTGTAGATTTACCTTGTAATCCTACACTGTCACCTGTGGTAATTTTCTTGGCCATTCCATCAAGCAAAGAATCTTCTGCAATTCTCAATTCCATCAAGTCTCTCAACTTTCTTAAACCAGTTGGGTTTTGTTTTGCAGTTATAGAAGTAATCAAAGTTAATCTATTGGAGTTCATTCTGAGAAGATGGCCGTAAAAATGTATTCTCCCCTTTTGCACAGTATCTGAGAGCTTCTCAATTGTCCTGTAGAGAGTTCCATTCTTGATGTATACCATCTAATTATCCTGAAATTTCGGTCCCATGATTTTTCTTTCTTTCAGTTTAAGCATCTCCATCTGACCTTTGAAATTCATGGTTAGGGTTACTGCTGTGTACAGTGCTTCTGGCTTGAGCACCGTTTTGTAATGTTTAATTTTGAATCCCCAAGATAGGGATTTCTTATATGTCTTCTTTGTCAATTGGAAGGCGAACTCAAGCTTATTTTTCCTGGATTCCCATGCTTTGCGTTCATTTTATTTATGTTATTCCAATTTTTTTGTTACATTGATAATTATCACTAGTAATCTGTATCAGATATTTACCATACACTACAGAACCTGAATGTGTGTTCAGCTTAAGTAGGCTAGTCTAATCTCTGCTACTGCTTTCTTTCAACCTATCCCATCACAATTCTCCTTTGCACTAGTGTGCCTGACAACTCAATTGCATCGGCTACTGAACAGATTTTTTAAAAGAATGTTTCTATAATATGGATATACTGCACATATGTAGAAAGAAACGCTTGAAGGTGTTCAAAATATACAAAGCATTTGAACCAGCCCACTCATATATTAATCAGCTGTCATTTCATTTTTACATATTATGATGCGATAATGTTACGTTAGGATTAAAACTTACTAGTGATCAGCAAAATCACAAATAGCTAGAAACTGAAATTGCTATAATAATCATACTGAAAAAATTTGATTGGTAGATCTGCCAAAAAAGAAAACTGAAGTTATTTTAAATTTTGCCAATCACACGTCTCATCTGTAATAGTACCAGGCAACTCTATAGCACTGGCTATTAAGCAGGTCTTTGTTGAAAGATTTTTCCTTTCACATATCTAGAAATAATATTTTTCAAGATGGATGTACTACACGTATTTAGGAAAGAATGCTTGATGGTTCTTTGAATGAATTCCAAATACACAATGCATTAAAGAACCACTTACATATTAAATGATTAACTGTCATTTAATTTGTACATATTGTATAACAAGAAGTTACAATATTAAAATTAAAACTTATTTGTGATCAGGAAAATCACAAGTTGGCGATAAAATCAGTAATTATTTGCTACAGTATTTGCCAGTTACTGTGAAATCTTATTTCGTTTTTGAATGTTCTGTGTATTAGCCTTGAAATTATGATCTCTCATGCTACGCGCCAAGCTCTGCATCATCACTCAATGCTTACCAATTTCAAATGATGCATCCCACCACTTCAATGATGCAGATACGGTGTCTATCAGTTTCACATCAGTCCTACACTTTCAGTGATGCTGTTAACATGGGTAAAATTTTAAACTAGTTTTTAGAGGAAGATGATAGTGTTGGAAACCAGGAGTATTGATAATGAACACATTACCTTCATACTGATGATAAGTATTTCATTGTTGACAAAGACAAATTCAGAGAATAATTCTGCTACTACACTAGGTAGAATGATGTTTTATCATACACTGGGGTTTATTGAAAAAGATCTTACAAATAACAACCCACAAACAAGTAACCTAAACCAATTTCTTTCGCTGAAAAACTTGCAGTAATTTTAAGATAAGAATACTTTAACAATGATTTATTATTAAGAGATTTTTTAATTGCATTTTATTTGTGTTTTCCTTGATTCTTATGCAACTACCCAAATAAATTTTATTCTATAATAGTATTTAAAAATTATTAATACAGTTAAATAATTCTTCATAATTGCTTTTTTAAATGTATTTTTATTTGTATTCACTGCTTTAATGGTTTATTTGTGGCTTAACGGCCATAGTTTATGCCAGTTAGACTAATGAAGTCAAGGGATCAGTGTTAATAGTAAAAAGAAAACAATGGGAACAACTGTGGCTTGAACTAAGAACCTTTATGTGTGCAGTTGAGTGAAGCAATAGACTGACTATGCTTTAGTCACTTCAACCACAAAGCCGCTGACAGCTTTGTATACAGGTCTGGGCAACTACATACTTCAAAAACTGATTTCTCCTCCTAGCAATGAAAAACTCACTTTCACTGCACATACTGTATGGAAATATAAATACTTGTGTAGACTTGAGCACAACTACTGCTATGAGAGCAGCAAAGACCACAACAATGCTTTTGGGGGGTAGTAATGCCCACGGCATCTACCGCCAAATTCAAGTACTGCAAATGCCAAGGTTAGAAACACCATATATATAGTATTCTATAAGAGCAGTGTGAACTTGACAGACTTCATCAGAGACACCAAGCTTTAGTGTTCGATGTTTTTAGTTTAGTATTTTAACGTAGGCCTAGGCATCTAAACTTATGTCTTTCGGGTTAGGCACTCAAGAATAAGAGTTAATTTACACGTCCAAAATGTTATGTATTGTTGTGCACACAAAGGATGGCAAATGTACAAATACTATGAAGAAGAAGCTCTTGATGTTTCCAATATTTTTTTAAATGAACTATCGCTTACTTTACTTAAAGATCACTTAAATTTACAAAGTAGAACTAAGCAATAAGATTTTCATTTTCATTAATATATAATTATTATCTATATCCTATTAATCTGATACTTTTTTTATATCCATTTTTATCCATTTTTTATAGAAGTGAAAGACCCTTTAGTGCCACTTCATATAAGCAACGAGAAAAAAAGCAGAATGAGCAAAAAAAGAAATTATCTGGATTACTTTTTAACTTACAAAGGCCTAAATATACTTTGAGAAGGTAACATCAATAAACATTTTAACTTTAATACCACTTAAATTTTTAGCTTTTACAGGTTCAACTGAAGTCATCCTTAATTTGTAAACTACAAAAATAAATTTTTATGCTTAGTAATATCACAAACAGCTAAACAAAACAATGAATATTGGTGTTTGTCTAGATGCACAGATATGCTTAAAATAACTAAAACTACTTTTACAAGTATACTGTCGAAGTTTGATTGAAACATAATCAACCCAAAATTTCTTCATTCTGCTTCAAGTTCCTAGTCTCTGCCTGATAATCTAATGATTTTGATGGTGTGAGGTTGAATTCAATAACTGAAACTTGAGATCCTGGACCAACCAACCTGAACACTACAGGTAGAAAAACGATGCCATGGAACAATCCTAATACTACAACTAATAAGAAGATCTGAAAAATGAAAAATCACAATTTAGATTCATTGTTATTGAACAGTTAAAAAGCTGAACTTCAGAAATATTATAATTACAGATGGCAACTTTTCCGTAATTGCTTCCTATAAGGGCATCACTCATAATTGAGGTTTGTTGTATTTGAATTTTTAAATGGTATGGTTTTCCCCTTTGTACCTTGGTTCTTGATACAGTTCAGTACGTTTTATTAGTTAAAAACACTATTTTTGGAAATTCAAAAAAAAAAAAAAAAAAAAGGAATAAAACAAACCATACCTTATTAAAAATATTAGCTACAGAATATTAATAACATTTACACAATGTATGCAGTTTAATTAACACAATCTAAAAAATAGCAATCCAAAATATACGTGTGCAAATAGCAATCCAAAAAATATATAGTCCTACAATTGGGTAAATATTAGTTTTCACTTGTCAGTTTCTATAATGTTTGTGCCAAAATGTTCAATGATAGTAACAGAAAATATAAACAAAAGAATAAAATATAGTGCAGAAACAATGAGAAGTTAGCAAAAAAATAGAAAACAAAAGTAACTTAAGATTATTAGTGCACAGAAGAAGGTAAGTATTTTTCGTAACAAAAACGATTAATTAAACTTGTGTAATTAATAATAGTATTTAATGACATTAAGATAACTGACTTAAAGTAATGACTCTTAAATATTTCTCTCAATTATTATGTAAATAAAAATTAAGAGATATTCACCGGTGGAAAACTATATTTCTTATGGAACTATATTGTGACATCATAGCCATTTATATTGCCATTGAACATGCATGGTCACTTTTTACTATGCCATGGTCACTAAAAGTCGAAGTGAAACCAAGTAGTAATCATATGCATGTTATCACATTTAAAACCGTGTTAGGTTCTTAAGTTTTTTTTAAAAGTCAATTTTTTTTATTATTAACTACACTCATTTATTTAATCATTTTCATAATGAAAAACATATTTTCTACTTTCGCTTTAGTAACTGATCTCTCTCTCTCTCTCTCTCTCTCTCTCTCTCTCTCTCTCTCTCTCTCTCTCTCTCTCTCTCTCTCTCTCTCTCTCTCTCTCTCTCTCTCTCGAGTCAAACATGATCATGTCATTAATCTGAACTGTTATTGTTTTCTTACTTTGTATGATCTCTAAAAAAAAAAAAAATCTTATTTCTGATTACAAATTGATAAAAAATGTTCTTTTTGCCAGTTATAGTGCCAACAGTGTTTATTACTACATAAATATAGTGTTTAAAAGTACAAAGTATTTTTTCCCTTCCATACAATACTTTTAATGTTAGTTTTTATTTCTGCTAATTAAGATCTTGTGATCCCTGAGTTTAATAAATGCTGATTTAGAGATGAGCTTAGCTTCAGCTGTCTTCTTGATGCAAACGCCTACTGACAGATGTATAAGGTCATTATAACTAAGTTTAATAATTGATAACAAAATGTAAATTGTGTTTTCCACTTTTTTTTATAAAAGAACTTAAAATTTATTAAATAAATGAAAATTATTTGATTTTTTAATTTGTGAACATGAAAAGTGATATTTTTTTATAATACATCCTTGACTTTCAATATAACAAACATAATTGTTCCCCCCTCCGATTAGTCCGTTATAGCAAGCAGAATGTATAATTATTTTCATTTCACATCAAATACTGAAAGTCAAGCCTAATTTATTATAATATTGGGAATACCTAGATACATTGTGAACCAATAATAATGCCACTAATGTTTTATTTTTACAAACCAAGACAATATAGACTGATAAATTGTTCTACTCACTTTAAAGAATGATGTATATATGTAAGTATCTGAGAGAGATAAAACTGATAATGATAATAGTGTCGAGACTCCACCATTTAGCACAGCTGTTCCAATTGTTTCAACAGTTTCCATAATACGTTCAGAACGAGTTCCCTCACACTTTAAGAAGGTTTGTCCAACATGTGTGGCGTAATCAACACAAAGACCCACTGCTAATACTAGAGCGACACAAGATACATTATCCACTGTCATGTCCCAGTAATACATCATGCCACACACATCCAACTATAACAGAATTAGAACAGAGTCTACTTAATCTGTTCAAGTTTTATTAGCAGTGAAAATTTTACCCCATTGTAAATTATAGTTTGAAGGCTATTGACTAAAAAAAAAAAATTATCCAACTTCTCAAAATTGGTTAGTTAGTTTTGATCAAATTTTAGTCTAACACACACACACAAAATCTTAGCTCTCACATGCCTTGCTGATGTATTTAGCCCAGTATCACTCAGCAGGATTTTTCAAAAAGAGACTACTGAAGTCATCAAAGCAACTGGTATCAAACGATACTTTCTCAGTCTTAAAAATTAGGTAAAAAAAAAAAACTGATGCTAAATTCAGTCAATTGTATGATGAAGCCAAATATGTGGTAGCAACTGAGAAACTGTGTGTTGGAAGCACAATTAAAACACCTACAATCACTCTAGACCATTTAACAGAACTAACACTGCTCTATCAAGCACAAATATTTACTTTAGGGTGAATATCCTTATTCTTGACTCAATAAACAATGATCTTTAAAACAGGTTCTCAAAAAAAATTTTAAATCTACAAACTCAACTCACTTCTACCAAAAGTCTGTTCAACTACATTTGTAGAGTACAGATGCAGAATCACTAGAGTAACTGGAGTCGGAAGTACGAAAGTGACTGTTTCTAATCTGAAGGCAGAAATCAAGCTGTGGGTGGCAAAATAGAAAATGCCAACAAAACCCCTTTACCAGCCTATGCAGTTGAGTGCTTGCAATGTTTCACCCCAAAAATTCTCCCCTTATTTAGGTGTTTTATATTCATTCTCCTCTTTCTGTGTCAACTGCAACAGTAGACAACCTTTCTCAACTCTAATAAAATTTATCAAAATCTGGTTAAAAAACCATTGTGGGCAAACCATTTAACTGGACTTGCTTTGCTATATGTTCATAAAAATATTGACAAACTGCTATATGTTTACAGACATATATATATATATTGTAAATAAACATAATGACAAACAGAAAATTATAGATAGGTATACTGAGAAGGGAGGAAAGAAGAGAAAAAACATGTTTTATTAAGTACAACTTTTGTTTCAAAATGAGTGTAATTGTCAATAATTTAATTTAAATAAATAAAAGAACTTTTTTTTATAAAATATAAAGAATATTTAAATTTCCATTTATTACTTTCCCAATTTTTTTCTTTATCAGTTTCATTCACTTGTATATTTTACTGTTGCTAGATTTGAGCTGATAATTTTTCTACTCTAGGTTTTTCCTTATCAATAAGTACAGTGATACTCCGGCTTATGATCGACCTGGACAACGATCATATTCACAAAATGAAAAATGACCCACACGACAGTTAGGTTTTGGATAAAGGGCTGAACATATTATAGCAGTGTTTTAATTTTGTTAAATTATTTCTTAACAGATGTGTAAATATAGAGATATCATTGTGCTGGGCTACACAAAAAGCCTTTAGCTGCCTCGGTGGTCTAGTGGATAGCGTACTAGGCTTTCACCCCGAGGACCCGGGTTCGATTCCCGGTGAGGGCTTGGCATTTTCATACGCTATAAAATCATCCCACCGTCTGCATTAGCCCAAGTGTGCACAATAGTCAGACGTTAAACAAAAAAAAAAAAAAAAAAAAAAAAAAATTGATTAATGGGTGTTTGGTTTTTGTAGGGAAATAACTTTATTATAATTCTTAGGTATATGTTCTTAGAATGGTTATCTATTCCCTTTTCTGCCATTGTACCTAATTTTATTTAATATGTCATCAACTCTTTTACAGTGTGTTTAATTTGTTAGCCTGTTAAACATTTACACAATTATAATATTATCGTGTTACATACTTTTTATTTTTAAATTTAACATAATATTGTGTCTTTGCAAATTTCAAATTATTTAAATCCTGTTTTCAATTTTTGTGTAAATATTAATTAAATGGCTCCTAAACGAAGTGCTTGTCGTAGTGGAAGTAAAAGACAAATTTTTACTACTGAATTAAAAAAAGCTACAGGATGAAGTAAAAATATATACAGTATTGATTTGGCCTGTATGTATATATATATATGACATAATTAAATTTGTATGAATTTTGTTAAAATAAAGTGTGACCTCTGTTCTGTGTATTTTCTTCATTCTTCATCTTTGACATATTAATAGTGAGACCTCAATTATTTTTTTTCTATGTAATAAATTAAAATGTTTTCCATAAGCCTCTATTGTAAACGCAGACTCACACATCAGTCTGCTCAGATAACAATCTTAGTTCTGGAACAAATTAAGATTGTTAAGCGTGGTATCACTGTATATAGTTCACTCGGTTTCGCATTATACAGAATTCATTAGGAAATCTAGATAAGGTTCTTTAATGCATGATTACAACATACACTATCTGAGACCACCGTCTGTACTTTCCTTGCAAAGAAAGGTACATTTGCTGAATTATAATCACATTAAAAATCCCACTAATCTCAGTTATTTGATCCCGCTTCTATGATGCTAATATGCTAACTACTATTCTACCAGCAATGGCATTTTCCTAATGTTATTTTTAAGATGAAAGTATGTATATTTATGAAAGTATGTATATTTATGAATTTAAAGCTAACAAAACACAACTTACAGAATACTATTTTAAAAGTATTTTAATGTCTATTCCAATATTTTATGTTTTGTTTATTTGTGATGATAAAGGTTTATAGAATCAGAGGTTTTTGTGTCAAAGTTATGTAAATTGAGCCAATTTTGCAAAAGTTGTAAAAATTAGGTATCTAAAGAAATTGGTGTTTTCTAAAATGGAGTACAGCATTTTTTTACTCTTATTTTATACCTCAAAACAGCTAAACAGGCTAGTTTTTGAAAGTATTATTTCAAAAATTTTCTTCCTATACAGAGCCCTCCTGTAAGGTGAATCCCCCCCCCACCACACAAAAATACATTAATCCCTCAGTAATTGGTGTGCTTTCTGTTCAGTAAATTCACAATGAAAACTGTTTAAAAGAAAAATATTTTATATTTACTATTACTACTACTACTAATAATAATAACAATAATAATGTATTAAAAAAGAATTTATTGTTTAATGTCAGACTTGGAACTAATCAGCTGATTGACAGGCAGCCTACTCTCCACTAGCCCAGTCCTTAACAATATTATAAAAGTTGTACTTTGGAATTGCTTGGTCAGTGTTAAGTCTTTAAGACAATCTCTCTCTCAAGCTTAAAGTACTAATATTTTCAGTTACGTAATGATTCTGATGCATAAATAATGACAAACACTAAGGTAAAACTTAATTTATTGTGGTATTTTAGAGTAAACAGTCTAATTTTTGTTCATTCTGAAATTTCACATGTTGTGCCCACTTCTGCAACTAGAAACGAGGCTCTACGAACATCTCACACTTCAAGTTCCATTTATCTACATATGTGATAAAGTTACCTGTGGCTAATTAATTTGTCATTAATTTGAATTAATTATTAATTTGTCAGATATTAATTTTTCTCCAAATATAGTTCAATTCTTAAACAATTAATGAAATACTTAAATTAAAAGTATGCCATACAAAACATGTTTTGCAATTTTTAAGACACCCTATATATACATATATTCGAATTGCAATTTCGAGGTACCACTCTGTATTATAAAATTGCTGCAATGTTTTAATTTACACTTACCAATGTTAAAAGTACACACAAGAAAATCCAAAAACATGTCTGTATGTTAAGAATAAGAATGAAAGTCATAAACATGACACAGAACACAGCGAACAACAAGTTCCTGTACAACTCTCGGTGAATAATCTGGAATTAAAACAAATTCTTCAAGAATATCATAACAAATATGAATATTAGTTTATAAAACAAAAGTTATATATATATATATATATATATATATATATATATATATTTTAGTAATAATTTTTCATATTTTCATGCATACACTGGTCATATTAAGAGTATATATTCTTTTATACGAGTACAGTGTTACGGGGTTAACGGTCTTAATTTGTTCCAGAATTAAGATTGTTATCTGAGCAGACTGCTGTGCAAGTCTGTTTACAATAGAAGCTTACAGAAAATATTTTAATTTGTTACACAGAAAAAAAAAATAATTGAGGTCTCGCTATTAATATGTCAAAGATGAAGAATGAAGAAAATTCACAGAACAGAGGTCACACTTTATTTTAACAAAATTCATACAAATGTAATTATGTCACATATATACACACCGGCCAAATCAATAATGTATATATTTTTATTTCATACTGTATCTTTTTTTAGTTCAGTAATAAAAGTTTGTCTTTTACTTCCACTAAGACAAGCACTTCTTTTAGGAGCCATTTAATTAATATTCACACAAAAATTGAAAACAGGATTTAAACAACAATTTGAAACTCACACACAAAGACAATATTATGTTAAATTTAAAAATCAAAAGTATGTAACATGATAATATTATAACTGTTTAAATTGTTTAACGGGCTAACAAATTAAACACACAGTAAAAGAGTTGATGACACATTAGGTATAATTAGGTATGATGACAGAAGGGAATAGGAAGGCATTCTGAGAACAGATAACTAAGAAATATCATGTAATTTATTGCCCCACAAAAACCAAACATCCATCAATCAAAGGCTTGTTTGTGTTAACTCAGCAGCTAGTACTTTCTGTAGCACAGCACAATGTTATGTCTATATTTACACATCTGTTTAGAAATAATTTAACAAAATGGAAACACTTATATGTTCAGCCCTTTATCTGAAACCTAAAATGTTGTGTGGGTCATTTTTCATTCCATGAATTAGACCGCTGTTCAGGTCGACCCGTTAGCCGGAGTATCACTGTACTCTGTATCATTTATTAGTGAATTCCAATTGGAAAATAAAGTGCTGTAGCAGCAGAATTGTTAGTGATAATTTCACATCTTTTCAAAAAGCATACATTTAGCACACTGGATATTTTAAGAGTATATATTCTTTTGCATGTTTGTACAGGTAAATATAAACATTACACACTGTGTTTACAACGTTTTCTACAAAATATCAATGTTTAAATTACGGTTAATTTTTTCTGTTAAACAAATTTTTTCAACTCCTTTTAAAACTTGTGTAGTTTGATGAGCAACTAATTTATACATTAGTTTTGCATGTGGTAAATATATATGCAGACGTCTATGTAATGTACTCAGCCCATCTATAGTGAAACATCTATCCTGTTAAATTTTTTATCAATCCTTGATTTAAACCTGTCAGTCACAAAAAAGCGCAGCCCGAGTGTTTGTCATGAATATTTGTCATCATACAATTCTGTTTTGGTATGTTTTAGCTGATATTGACATGCTGTTCCGACTTTTTAAATATATTAAGCTTTTGTTAACAAACAAAATTAAACAACATCAGTATGGCCACTGTAGAACTTGACGTCAAGTCAGAAACCACTGAATCAACCATTCCCGCCCAACCACTAGACAACTCAGCGTTTAACAAGGTAAAAAACCATTTAGCATATACTTTTTGGCCTCTATAAATGTTTGTTCTACAATAATGAAACTTAAACAAAGTCATATGTTTAGTAAATAAAAATTTATAGCTGATACCCATGTAGTAAATAATTAACAAAAATTTCAATTTATCCTCTTAGTAGTCATAGTATCTTCACATGTCAGACACAAGAGAATAGGTTCAAATTATTCTCATTGAAGGCTGACTGACCCAACAGATTAATTTTTGTATTTTAAATATATTTTTATAATTTAAAGTATTAATTCATACAGATTTTTAATGATGATTATTACGGTGAAATAGATTATTAAGAAAATGTGCAAAAAAAGATTCCTAGCTTTGACAATTTTTTATTCAGACTGCCTATATCTTGAAAATAAAAGGTAATCCCAAATGTATCACTGCCTATATCTTGAAAATAAAAGGTAATCCCAAATGTATCAACGAATGAAAAATTTACAAATCTAGGAAATGTAAAAGGATTCACTAAACACAAGGGAAGCGTAGATGTTACATTCGAAAGATCCGCAAAGACAAATAAGTGATGTTATCTTCTCACTTACCTCATCAGTTACCCAATTAGCAAATACTTTACTCCATACAGTTTTAAAACCATCTCCTGATTCAATATTACTGTTCCTTACGAGTCTTTTTACTTCATTCATCGCTGGCAGTGCTTCTTCTGGTCCACTAAACAACTTGAACTTAAAATTTAAGCTGGACACCTGCATTAAAAAGACTTTTATTACTTTATTAGATATTCACTGATATCAAAGATCATAATATTAATTATGAATTAGGCTCCTTTTATACGATTTGACTTCTGAGTGCTGTATCTTACCGATTAGACACGTATCTTTGACTTGCATTAGCTTACATGTATCCATTCACAAAAATCGTCCACAACAGTGTTTAAACCATAACAAAGTGCATGAATACAATTGTCTTACTATTAGCATGTTTAGACAGACTGTTGCACAGCCGGCCTAACTTAGCTCAAAGCATGTATAAAGCTACTTATCAATCTTTGCTTCTTTGTTTTGATGATGTAAAGTTATACATATACTCAAATTAATTTTGTTGTATAAAATTTAATTTACACTAATATGGCCAACGTTCCACTACAGCCTTGATGCTGATACGGCTAATTGAAAAAAACTTGTTCTTTGTTAAAAAAAAGCCTACAAATCAAAACTAAAACTACTGCTTTATGGGGGGGGGATATGCACCCTAAAACACAGTTCTTGCAGTTCATATTTCTTCATAACTTTTATTTTTAATTACCTTTTTTCACTTTTCTTTAGCTTTGTTTATAAGTTTTTTGTACAGATCTGAATTTATTTTCCTGTTTTGAATCTTCCAATTTTCTTTTAATAACTTCTCAGTTTCAATTTCTTTTTTAATTTCTTCTACTGATAACTGCTCTTTATCCTTTTTCTCTTTCTTCCAGACCTTCAGTTTTTCTTCTTCCAAACAATTATGACTCCAGCTATTCAGGGGATTTTCAGCAATTCATTGGTCACAAAAATGTTTTGGGATTTGTTATCATATAATTTTTTTCTTTGAATGTCAGTATTTTCGTGTGTGTGTGTGTGTGTGTGTGTGTATCCCCATACACAATACAGAAATATGTGTATAATTAATGGGGATTGGGGGGGCTGTGTGTGTGTGTGTGTGTGTGTGTAAAGCGGTTGGAACCCTACAATGTATGTATGTGTGTTAGGTTAAATCAAGTGTTAATCAATCATATCTTCTCAATTATACCTGACATTTGAGTAACAAACCTTTTTTCAAGGTAAGACTCTCTTTGGGTAGTAAAATTTTTCTCATCTTTATATTTTGTCTCTTGATACCTTCCACTTTATAAAACAGTTCTCCAAATGATGCTACAGACATCACTCTGAAGTAAGTAAATAATGCACTGGCAATAAGCCTTTGACTGTTTAATGAATGCACCCACATCATCCTTTTTTACAGATGTTTACTTACACTGCACCGTCCATGGCACTAACTCATGAATGCATGGTATCACACTCCATGACACAAAGTAAGAAGTCGAATCATGCAAAATGAGGCCACAGAGAGTTTAATTTTAAGAATTAGCCATTCGCAGGCTATAACAGTCTAGCTCCCAAAAAAGCGATAAAAGTGACAAAATTCTAAAAGAAAGTGACATTAAGTCACTCAAATTACTCCATTTTTTAATAAATAAAAGAGAGAAAAAAGAAAGCCTCCATTTTTTTGATTAAATTTTTTTTAATTAATAACTGTTATAAAAGGTAGAAAATTAAAGACAGGATGAAGTTTAACGATCTTGTACTGAAATTTACAATGTTATAAATAAATGATAAAATTAACAAAATGTAACAATATGAATGTTTTATTTACCAGCAGGCCTACTCATAATACAATATTTATAGGCTAATATAAAAAATAAAAATCAATAAAGAAATTACTTTGTACGTTTTCTGGTAGTATGTGGTGAGTATAAATTTTTGCATTTTTGACCCAACATATACAGCTTAAAAAAGGCATACACTAGCATAGGTAGACTGTCTCCTTTTCTCTTCAGTCTGTTTCTGAAAAGCTAAAGCACCCTATAATACAGTGCTTGCAATTCTTATTTCTCCATAATTTTTATTTCTAATTGCCTTGCTTAACCTTTCTTTATCTTCGTTTAGAAGTTTTTGTGCAGATCTATATTGTACTCTATATTAAAGTAAATCTTCTTGTTTCGAATCTACCAAGTTTCTTTTTCTTTAATAACTTTTCAGTTTTAATTTTTGTCTAATTTCTTCTACTGTTCATTATCCTTTCTCTTTCTTCCAGACCTTTTTTTCTTCTTTATTCTTCCAAACAATTATGATTCCAGCATTCAAGCCATTTCAAGTAGTTCATTGGTCACAAAAATGTTTCGGGATTTGTTACATTTTTCTAAACTAGAAAATCAGAGTTTCTTTGATTTTCAATATTTCCGAAATTTCTTTGAATTTCAGGATTTCCGTATGTGCGCATATGTGTTTACAGTGGTTGGGAACCCTATGGCATATGTGTGTGTTAGGTTTTATAATCAGGTGTTCTAACAGAAACTTATATAGTCTGATTTTTAAAAAAATCTAATTTTATTCTGTTAATTGCAACTGTACTGTAATAATGGCCTCAAGTTATGATACCACTTCCTTTTATGTATATTTATATTTTAAAATTTATTTTGCACTGAGCTGTTTATATTAATTTGTTTTAATTTAATTATACACTTTATGTTAGTTTACTTCTCACCTGTTAGTCACACAAATAGTAATATATATATATATATATATATATATATATATATATATATATATATATATATATATATATATATATATATATATATATATATATATGTTATATAGACAATTATTGTAAACTTTGCTAGATTTAGTGTTAGACTTAGCTATATTTAATGCTGACAGTTTAGCTTTTAGCACAGTAAGCATTTTCATGTATCTAGAGAAGAAAGAGCAGGAGCTCAGTGTTAATCGAGGTTTCACTCAGTTCGCATCTCAATGCATATGAGACGAACTTAAATAATTATAATAAGTTTTAAGTGAATATTAAAGTCTTATTGTAATTAATAAAAGTTGTTTTTAAAAGCGACATCCTCGAAACCATACCATAACTAGCGCAGTCGGTAGGACACTTCGGGAAAATTAGTGCATATAATTTTTCTTCAGTTTCAACTGTTAACCGAAGTGTCGAACAAAAGACCAACCGTTCAATTTAATAAGTGTATATTACTAAATTGAACACAACCAACCGGCAAAGTGAATATTTGCAACCGTAGAGTGAACATCTACATCCGAACCAAAGTGAAGTGAAAAAATTGTGTAAAAGTTCAGTGCATTGCGCAATGAGCATAGAGTTTTGGATTTTGTAAGTAATACAAAGAAGAATAAACTTTGTGAATCTGTATACATTATCCTTAGTTATTTATAACATTTTAACTTTAAATAATAATTAAATTAAAAATTTACAATGGCAACTCCTGTTTTAAAGAAGGAATATCTAGATATGATTCCGGAATATTCTGGAGAACCAACAATGTTAAGTAGATTCATATCCATTTGTGACAAAATAGTTGCTAAATTTTATGTAGCTAGTAATCCCGAAGACTTTCAAAATGAATATTTGATGTCAACGATTTTAGCTAAGTTAAAAGGATCTGCTTTAGAATTAGTTGTAAGTTCTAATAGCTATGCTTGGTTAGATGTAAGGAAAACGCTTTTATCTTGTTATTCAGACAAAAGAGATTGCTTTACATTAAATCTCGAAATGGCTGAACTAAAACAAGAAGTCAATGAATCACCATTTAAATTCTATGACAGAATACAAAAATTGTTAAACCTGCAAATAGCATATTTTGTAAATAAAGAAGTAGGCAACTATTTGGTACTATGCAAGTACGTCCAAAAATTAGCTTTACGAGTTTTATTAAGAGGGCTACAGGAACCATTAGGTTCTCTTATGAGAACGAAAAATCCCACAACTTTGGGTGAGGCACTTAACATGCTTACAAACGATTTCCAGTTTAAAAAAAACGGATTATTCCAAACAAACCGTTCCAACATTCCACCAAAAAACCAATATATGCCAATCCGTAAACCAATACCTAACCATCAGTCTCAACAAAACCCTTACAAACAATTGCATCAACCACCACAACCCAATTCTAACTATGGAAACAGACAACCCTTACAATCAGACACAAAAACATTTCGTAACTAATTATACTCCAAAAGCAGATCAAAGTTATCGACCCACGCCAATGAGCATTTCGACTAGACAAACGGGCACCGCGATTAGACAAAATAAGTTATACCAGATGACCGGCAAGCAGGTTGACCAAGAAAGCGATGACCACGCGATGTACGAACTGACGAGGCAAATACCTAATATTTCCTTATCAGACCAGGATGTAACAGATGAGAACTCGGAAGAACAATGTTTTGACTACAACCACACTGACGAAGACTGTGAAGATAACCACTTAACCTCACAATCAGAAGAGAATTATTTTTTAGAGATGACCAACTCAAGAACCGATTTTCGATAATGAATCTGAGGAGTGATAACAATCACTTACCTTTTATATACGATCCGAATACTAACTTTAAAATATTAATCGACACAGGAAGTACACGATCTTTTATAAGAAAATCATTAGGCCTAGAATGTTTTAAAACAAGTATAATTAAAGAACCCTTTGAAGTAACCACTGCACATGGCGTTTCAAGAGAAAACTTTAGTTGTAAACTACCTTTGTTATTTAAAAAGGAAATGAAATTTTACCTTTTTGACTTCCATAAACAATTTGATCTATTGCTAGGTTTGGATAACATTAAAGATTTGGGAATACATTTAGATTTTATAAATAATAAGCTAATCTTGTGTGGTAAGAAGATTCCTATTCATTATTTTAACATGGAAGAAGACGTATCACAAAAAAGAACAGACTCTGTTAAACAACAAATTTCAAGTTACATAGTACAAGCTAGAACCAGTCAAATTATGAAAATTTCAGTAAATAATATAAATAACGGTGAAGGAGTGTTAGCATATAAACAAATAAATGGGTTAGAAATTCCTCAATGTTTAGTAACAGTACGTAACGGCGAAGCTCTTTGTCCTATTACTAACAACACAACAAGAAATATTAAACTGACTATAAATAAAAGATTTAAACTATAACCCCAAAAAAGTAAAAATACAAAAATTATTTAACAACAGTAAAACAAGATTCATTGTAGAGATATCTAAAAATAATTTCGATAATGATGCCGTAAATTTTGTAAAACAATATTTAATACCAAATATAAAATATAGTATATACTTTGAAAACGATATTTATGCAAAATTTGCAACTTGCATAGCCAGACATTTTAAAAATTCACAACTATGGTTAATTAATTGCACCACAAAATTAGTGGATATAACCGATGAAGAAGAGGTTCAGGAAATCATAAAAATTATCACGTAGGGAAACCAACCATCGTGGAATTCAGGAAACATACTGAACAAATAAAAAGGAGATATTATTGGCCAAATATAAAAATCATATTCAAAATTTTGTAAACAACTGTGACATTTGCTTAAAAACAAAGTACGAGAGGATACCCTTAAAGCTAGAAATGAATTTAACACCAACAGCTACGAGACCACTACAGATAATGCACGTGGACAGTATTACGCTTGATAAGCAAAAGTTTCTAAGCATTGTTGATAGCTTCTCTAGATATGCGCAGATGTATTGTATTGCAGGTGCACAGGCTGTCGAAAATAGTCAGCAAATTCTTGGAGTTCTTTTCTCATCATGGCATACCAGAAGTTATAGTAGCAGATAACGGCGTGGAATTTAATAACAGGTTAGTAAAAGAAATGATGGATTTACACAAAATAAAAATTCATTTCATAAGCACACAACATCCACCATCGAATGGGATGGGAGAAAGATTACATTCTACACTAATAGAACATATAAGATTATTAAACAACCAATCTGAATTTAAAAATGAAACAATAAAAATAAAGTAAAATATGCAATAATCGCCTACAACAACAGTATACATTCTGTAACTAAATTAACTCCGCTTGAAATTTTAAATGGACACATAAATTCCAATTCACTTTTAGATATTGACGTTGAGAGACAAGTTATGAATGATTACGTTGCCACCCACAAAGAAAGGACACAAAGATTGTATGAGATTATTAGAGAAACAAACCAAAATACAAAGGAAAATATTTTAACTAAAAGGAATGTCAATAGAGAATTAGTACCCGAAATTCCATCTGATGTTTATGTCAAAACGGTACAGAAACAAAGTAAAACTAAAAACAAATATAATAAAGAAGAAGTTACTTCAGTAAACGCAGAATTAAAAACGGCAAAAATTAAAGGGAGACACCTAACACCAAACAAAAATCCATCTATCAAAAATTAAAAGACCAAGGAAAATCAGTAAAATTCCAAAATCTAATGATCCTTCTATAAATCCTGTTCCAGGTCCCTCCTCTTCCTTCAGGGAGTAATTAAAGATAAGCTAGAGATAATTTATGTAGAAAATAAAGTTAATATTAAGAAAACTAGGTATACTTCAACCAAGTATAATTTCCGCAAAATAATTGTTCAGTAAAATATAAAAAATTCATCAGTTCTATAATAATAAATTATCATTAGAGCCATAAATAGAAAATATGTGGGCATTTGAAAGTGTAATAGATGTAAGTTGTAAAATTAGAGCTAAAGAAATAGTATATTTGCTGAAATTGCTTATTGTAAATGAAATAGACTATAATATTTATAAGTTGTTATTTGTACCAACCAAATATGAATCAGGATATAACTGTAATTCCTAGAGTAAAATATATGTTAATGTCTAAATCTAAGTTAGGTAAGGTTAAACTCTTAGGTTTAAACAGTAATTGTAAGAACAAAATTCATTCAAAATCTCTATGCTCATTGGAACAAATAACTAATCATAATCTTGATTGTGAAACATCTATAATACAATCCGGCAAGACGGACAGCTACAAATATTCTGCATTGAGATTCCTGAAAATTTAATATGGATTCCTGAAATGAACCAATATTTGGCAATTTTACCTCAAAAGGAAACTACAGCAACTACACTTCGAGGGATCTACTTAATCAGTCCCAACAATGATTCAATTCTTTATCAAGATAAACAATTGTATCATTTAATTTAGACACTATATCAAAAATTCATCAACATTCAGTTATTACAACAAATCAGCATTTGGACCATCATCATATTCGGAAGTCTTCTCCTGGTGATTATTTATATTGTGTTTAAAAGATTTTCGAAAAAGGACCAACGTCAACCCAGCACTCAACCACCCCGGAAGTTTTGTTTAGGGATGGAGGAGTTATATAGACAATTATTGTAAACTTTGCTAGATTTAGTGTTAGACTTAGCTATATTTAATGCTGACAGTTTAGCTTTTAGCACAGTAAGCATTTTCATGTACCTAGAGAAGAAAGAGCAGGAGCTCAGTGTTAATCGAGGTTTCACTCAGTTCGCATCTCAATGCATATGAGACGAACTTAAATAATTATAATAAGTTTTAAGTGAATATTAAAGTCTTATTGTAATTAATAAAAAGTTGTTTTTTAAAAAGCGACATCCTCAAAACCATACCATAACTTATATATATATATATATATATATATATATATATATATATATATATATATATATATAAAAATGGAAAAATCTATTCCCCAGAGCCAGTAATTTATTTAATGAATAAATTTTGTAATGTAATACCTGCCTGCTAACAGGCTAACAATATAAACATAGTCACCATTATGGCAATAAACAAAGTCATTAAAATAAAGAATATGGTAAGGTAGAAGACATATTTTGTGCCTTAATTGGGATAATTTTGATCACAAGTTATGCTCTTACATTGAATGAAGTATACCAAATATTTGATCCATGATTATTTGATCATTGATTATTGATTATTTGATCAATGTTGCTTTAGATAAGGGATTATTTGTTATACAATATATGAAAGACACTCGCTCAAACTTTAGATTATTATTGCTGAACACAAAATTTAACCTTTACAAATTTTTCCAACAAATTAACGCCATTGAAAAAGTTGCCTATGGTGGCAAATCTCCTAGGGCTGGACCTGACTACTGATTTTCTGACCAAAATTGCATCATGGTTTCAAGCCCTTTAATTCAACAAAAAAAATTGATAAAGCCCTTTATCACTTAAGAAAGTGACAACTTTAAAAAATAGTGAGTCTCTCAAAATAATTGACAAGTTACATCCCTGCATTTGTGGTTGGTAAAGTGTTTTCAAAACATACCCTAAGCTCAGAAAGCCATGCTTAGTTTACAGCATTTTCTCCCATGAGATCAGCAATGTGACGCAGCGACGCAGTCAGTACACATACAAAAGTTGGTAGTGAATAAGTTTTTACCTGCATAATAATGAGATGATTTTCATTATCACTTAAACTACAATTCTTTCAATTTCAACTTACTGTAATTGGTGGTGCTGGACTTCCACACTTCAATTTATATTCAAATCGAAAATTTTGCTGATATTTTCCTCCTCTTGGACTGAAAAGAAATTTACCAAGATAATAACTAAAGTCATCTTCCGTTAGTGTTTCATTTGGAATATCTGGAAAAAAAAATTTTAATTTATTTCATTTTCTATGAAGAAATTGTAGTTTTCAAATTTCTTTCAGGATATTAATTTTATATTATCATACTTTACATAATATACTTTTTGACACATGAAGTATATTATGTTTGAAATAAACTGAAATTGGATTGGAGGGGGATAATGACTGGCTAGTCTAAATCTTATGAAATTTGTCACCATTTTAAAAATATGTTATTTTAAGTTGAATAGGAACTTAAGTGTTCAGAAAATAGCTGGCATAAATTTCCATAATGGTTGTTAACATAATTTTAAAAAATTTCCCACCAAGTACCAGTTTCTTTAATAACTAACATAATTCATTTTGTATTGTGCTATATTGAAAAAAGTAAATTACTTATTCAAGTTGTTTACTTATTGGCCTAGTAAAACCAACAAAAGAAAAAAAAATGATAAATTCAGATAAAATTGCTATTTTACTTTTTAATGCTCCTAATTGGGAGTAAATTTTTGATTTTTCTTTATTGAAAGTCACTCAGCCAAAAACCTTATAACAGATATTTTTCCTAATTATTAGCAAATTTACATTGGAAAATAAACTATTGGAGTGACCATTATAGCAATACCAAAAAAAGAGACATTAAAATAAACACCAATCCTGAACTCTAAATCATTTTTTTAAAAAAATCAAAAAATGTATGTGTGTGTGTGTGTGCACACACACGCGTGTATGTGTTTAACTCATCATAACCTTTTAGTAAAATCTGATTTACCATTGTAATCAACATGAATGCCTACATAAAGTAGTATTTTGAATTAAACTGAAAAAACAAAAATGAATCTAATACTGGTCAGGGTTTATTTTCAATATAATTTAAAATGCTAATTTATACGGATTTTAACAATGATTATCGTGGTGAACTGATTTTTAAAAAATGTAAAATTTAAAAAATATATATTATTACTTTTTGGAAATATGCTTCAATCATGTCAAGGAGCAGAAGCTTGTCACAATTATTCATAATTTAACAACAGGAACATTTTTTAAACATGTAATATATGAGGGTTGTCCATAAAATAAGGTTCGCAATAATTTTTTACAACGAAAAACATGTTTACTTGCACTGAATTCATTTTTGGAAAGCTTACAGTTTTTTCTATTTTTTGACATAATCGCCGTTGAGATCGATGCATTTTTGCATACGGTGAACCATCTTTTGTATGCCTGAGTCGAAAAACTCTCCTGCTGCACCATGAAGGTAGCTTAAAACATCTTTCAGCTCCTCTCTGGTATTGAAATGCATCCCACCTAAGTGTCTTCAAATTAAGGAAGAGATGGTAGTCACTTGGTGCTAAGTCTGGGCTGTAATGCGGATGCATGAGAGTATCCCATCCAAATTGGTTGATGAGATCGGTTGTTACACGGGCAGTGTGCGGACAATTGTTGTCCATTAAAGCGTTGTCTTAATGGAAACAACCTCCCCTCATGAGCATGCCTCTCCTCTTGTTTTTAATCGTGCAGCGAAGGTTCTCTAACGTCTCACAGTAGCAATCAGCATTTATTGTTGTTCCAGTATCTATAAATTCACACAATAATAACCCCTTCTTGTCCCAAAACACGCTCGACATAACTTTGCCGGCAGACAATGTTTGATTGAACTTCCGCGGCTTCGGCGACTCTGGATGTTTCTACTGATGTGATTGTTCTTTCATTTCCGGTGTCATATAGTGTATCCAGGTCTCGTCCCCAGTGACAATGGCGTCCAAGAATTTCTTACCATCGGTTTCATAGGCCTGAAGAAACTCATGGGCCGCATCAATCCGTTGCCGTTTGTAGTCTGCTGTAAGCTGTCTTGGGACCCACTTTGCACAAACCTTGCTATACCCTGAATGGTCTGTCAAAATTTTATCAATGCAGGTCTTGCTGACATCAGAGATGATCTCAGAAAGTTCCTGAACAGTCATCCTTTGATTGTTCAACATTCCTTCTTCCACTTTTGCAATAGTTTTGTCTGAAACAGATGGCCGTCCGGAACGCTGTTCATCATGAACGTCTGTCTTTGAATTCTCTGCACCATTTGTGTACTTGTTGTATGCTCATACATTTGTCTCTGTAGACTTCACACAGTTGGATATGAAGTCCACCGGCCCAGTGTCTTTTGCATATAAAAACCGAATCACAAAGCGAAATTTGCACCTGGCGGGAGATAGAAGAAGCAACTCCATTATTAACAGCTACTAAGCAAAGACTGAGCATCGCAGACAACTTGTGGAGTGGGGATTGGGAGTGGAGGAACCAAGCTCCAAGCCAAGGTCACCGGATTCCGCATAACAGCGTTCATAGTGCTTTGGGAACTTCACTTTATGGACAACCCTTGTATTATTGTTGGAATAAAATTAAATTGCATAGCTGTGGACAATGACTTACAAAATTTGTCACCATTTTAAAAAAATGAGTTATTTTAAGTTAATATGATATGGACGTCAACGTTCAGCTGACATACCTTTTCCGTAATAGTTGTTAACATAGTTTTTAAAACTTTCATACCAAGTATCCATTTCCTTTACTATGTCTTTGCGACTTTGCAGTTTGCCAATAAGATTTTCAATGTTAAAAAGTTCAGTGGTGTAATTTAACTGTCCAAAAAATACCAAAGCATCTTGTCCTGAGTCAGAATACCATTTCTCTTGAGCATTTAAAAATTTCATTACGTAACTGTTTGATGGCAAAAACCACTTCGGATCAAACTTTTGTTTTAGGTAAATATTACCTCTAATGCAAAACCCAGCAAGGACAGCAGTCAATATCAACAACAGAGTCTGAAAAATACAGAATACAGTTTTTATAAAATTAAAACACTATAAGAAAACAGAAAGTAACTGGTATAACTTCTAGAGTTATTAGAAAGTAACTGGTATAACTTTAAGAGTTATAAACAAATTACAGTTCGAGTATTTGAGGATTATCAGTTATAAGTTACACAAGATCAGTAACCTTTTAAAAATCTTTTAGTAAGAAATGTTAAAAATCACCAGAAAGGCAAGAAAAAAGTATCCTACAAAGAACTATTTTCTATTCTCAACTAAAAGAATAACATAGTTTACTTTTTAGTTGTGATTGTTTATTATTATATTAAAAAAGTTGAACTTTATTAATTTTGCATTATCAAGTCAACAATTTTTAAAATATACATGGTACAGCAAAAAAACAGCACTATATTACATGAAAATTAACAAATAAATATATTTTTATTTAAATTTATAATTAAAGCAAAACACACACACAATGAGAAATTATGTGTATGTGGTAAGAAAGTTTATTTCTGATGATAATTTGTCAGATGGTGTCCTAGATTTTGCACTCATGACATTATGAAAATGTCCCAATAGAATATTACAGATTTTTCTGAATTCTCTTCATTAGTTCATTCCTAGCCTTTGGTCAATGTTTCGGGAAAGGTTTAATTTTTTATTGCTCAAACTAAGTTCCAAATTATACTGTTTCACTGATTTTTGCCGGTTTCCCCCCCAATTCTTCCCGCATACAATTAATACTGTTAGCAGTTCTCTTACTCTTAATTCTTTATTGCCCAGGTTTGTTTACAATGGCTTAATTTTGCTTACAATGGCTTCAAAATTGTTCACACAAAATCTATAACCTTTATGAAAAAGCACAGGAGCAAAATTTTGCTGGAAAACATTTTGCACAAACGAAGCTATTGCTGTTTTTATAAAACCCCTTCATGACAAGTGCTTTTCACTTATCTGACACTCCATCAATAATAATTTCTTATTTATTAGAACTTATATTTATTTCCCCCCTCATATATCCTTCCACCACGCAAACCACAATTATTAGAAATAATACAGTTTCTTTGTCACACACAGCACTTAAAATAAAAAACTAACAAAAATAATACCATGCCACATTTTGAAAGAATCACATTAGAATACAAAAAGTGAATAACTTTTTTTGACATGCAAGCTTTGTTTTGGCATTTTTGTTTGTCATTCTTCTTAATGGTCCGAGATCTTTTAAGCCTTTTTTCATCTAAGATTAAAAAAGGTAAAAAGAATGTAAGCTGGTAAATAAAAATCATAAACACGCCTGCTGCAGCGTAGAAACAGAAAGACTCAAGGGTTGGCATTATCTGAAACAAAAACAAAAGAAATATTTAGTAATCAATACAATACATAATGTGTTCATAAATACAATTACTGTCAGTCTTCATTATAACAGGATAGTTATCGGATGACAATGCCTGTTACAGTAAAATATTTAATATGGCAGACACCACTTTTTCATGTTCGGAAATCACAAAATCAATCATTTAATGAATTTTAGACAGACTATTTTTTGTCTGTAGCTTCCAAACCAGATTGTTTTTTGCATACTCATTTGGCCATGCATCAAAGCATGGTAATGCACATTTACCAAAAGATTAAACTTCTTTTCATTAAAATATGTTTTTACAGTAATATTAAATACAAGGGTTGTTCATAAAGTAAGGTCTGATTCACTGTAACTATTTCAATGTTGTGTGAATATTGAAATGCGCTTACGTGCCGACTCCTGGCACGCCTTGCGCAACAAACGATGCCCTTTGCATTGTTACTATTGCAGTGTGCTGTTTGGTGTCAGTTCGCAATGTTTAAGGTCACTGACTGAAATAAGATCAGTGATTTGGTTTTTGCCAGCAAGAAACGTTTCAGTGGCAGAAATTAATTAATCAACAGATAATTAAAGTTTATGGTCCAATGTGGTAAGTGACAGTAAAGTGCATAAGTGGATACGAGCTTTCAATGAAAGACGAGAAAATGTCCATGATGAACCGCGCTCACACCGACCATCAATGATGGCAAAAGATTTGGTCAATGCCATGGACGAAAAGATTTGTGAAGATCAACGATTCACAATGTCAAATTTACCATTAGAATTTTTAAACGTGAGTAGAACAACTTTGTAAAAAATTGTTTCTGAAAATTTGCAATTTCGCAAATTGTGTGCATGATGGGTTCGCAGGCTGCCAACAAATGAAAAGAATGGCTTGCGCTTTTGCTTTTTTGGAGCAATATCATAAGGAAGGTGAAACTTTTAGAACACATTGTTACAGGGGACTAGAAATGGGTTTCTCACATGACCCCTTGAGTTTAAACGCTAGTCAATGGAATGGTGTCACACGACATTACCAGCGAAAGTCAAAACAAATCTGACAATCTCAACATGCAAGATTATGGTGATCATGTTTTGGGATAGACATGGAGTCTTGTTAGGTGACTTTATGGAACAAAGGAGAACGATCAATAAAGCAGCTTATTGCGCTACCCTGACTAAACTTCGGTGTGTAAACCAAAATAAGCGAAATGGCCTTTTGATGTCTGGAGTTTTGTTGCTGCATGACAATGCCAGACCCCATATGGCGAAAGAAACCCAAAAACACTGATTGTCTTTTGGATGGGAACAGATGGACCACCCACCACACAGTCTAGCGATTTTCCACTTGTTCCATTACTTAAATGATTTTCTTGGTGACAAGCATTTTGGTACAGACGATACGATAAAGTGAAAGAAGCTGTTAAAGACTAGAAAAAATCTTACTTTAGGAACAACCCTCATATATTTTTCAAGTTCTATATTTAACATCAATTAACTTTTAAGTTAAAATGTGAATGAAGTTATCCAGTCTGCATACAGATGGTTTACCATCTCTGCAGCAGATTGTAGTGTTATACTTATGTTACTACAATTCTGTATTTCTAAACTCGTTAAATAAAGAAATAAATACATACTGTAGTGCCACCGATGGTAGAAGCTACAATGTCAGTGAATGATGTTACTGTTATAGATACACCAGCATGGCGGAGCACCAAGCCCATGTGAATAGGTAATGTCTGTCTAAAAAAGACATAGTATAGGTATTATTAAATACATTTAGTTGATAATTTTACAAGTTTTGTAGCAAAAATCTAAAAGAAAATATAATGTAGCAGTAAATAAAAAGTGTTTGTAGACTGTAGTTTTTATTTTAACAAATACACTACATACTCAATTATCTCAACTTGATGGAACCAACACTCTTTTCCAGGAAAGAATACCATTAAAAAAATAATTTTTGGTAGTGCTTCAGACATGACATAACATTATCATGAGATGTCATGCAGCGATGTCAGTGACTGACAGGTAAGTGTGATTTATATGTAAAACGACAGTTCCTGCCTTTTTTGTTAATGGTGTTTTGTTATAGTGAAGTCATTAGTAGATGGTTTTGGGGGCTTAATAAAACATACAACATGTAAATACAAAGGTAAAATTTAAATAACAAGACTAAAAACAAGGTTAAAATAAATAAAGCTTGTACATTACTATACATCATCTTACATTAAAGTAATACACAACATGGTAGTCCAATGAATCATTTTTAAACTGCCTATTAAAAAACCAGTCAATTTATAAACAAGTTTGATAATATAAAAAAAGTTTGGCCTTCAAGTACACACAGCATCTTCACTGTCACTACTGTTTGTTTTGCTTGACATATATATATGATTAGTTGAAACGATATGATAGAGGTTTCAGTCAGTGATTCCTTTACTATTTTGAAGTATTCTTAAGTTATAATAGCAATAAATTCTGTATAACTAGCCAACTTTTGTCATAACAAAAATATCTTTTTTTTATTTCAATTTAAAAAAAAACTGTTACGGCAAATTACTCATTCCTTATTCTAGCCAGCAATGTGTCCATCTGAGGCCTTGAAGATGCTAGTTATGCGCCGGGCAAGTGAGTGCATCCTGGTAGTATTCGGCTTGAGTTTCATTACTGAATCCCTCCCATACAAGCAACTCTTCCCACAGGCACAATGAGCAGCAGCCTTGTGAACTACAGACTGGCCCACTGATTTAAGCTGCCAGGTCGGAAATCATTTTAGATAAATAAAATGAAAAAAATTGTTCTTCAAAATTTTGGGTTATTACATCCACTCATTACTTTGGCAGAAAAAAAGTCTCTCCTTCTCTATAATGCTACTCTTTTAAAGGAAAGCCCAAATCGACTAGGTTTGGTAACATAAAGCAACATTAGCAATCCTAATTTAATTTTAATTCTCCAACCTCTTTTTATTCCATTTTCTTTAAACAAAAAACAAATCTTTTCGAGTTCCTGTTTGGACACCAATTTATAAGATACCAATTTTGATATGGGGTTACCACATACACCTGATGCCTAGGATAGCTCAATTTAAATACAAATCCAAGGTCCGTTTGTGCTACCATTTGTCTTTATTTATGAGCTTAGATTATAATGCAAACACAACTTCAATTTCATCATCGCCCAAAATAAAGATAAACAAAACAAAATTATCTTCTAGATACTTGTACATGTTTTAATCAATTTAAAACAATGAAACATATAAAAACCAAATACACAATTATAAAACAACTATTCTATTACTAACCTAACCTTACCTAACCTGACAAACTGAATTTATGTTACTTAGGTCATTACACCAGGATGGTCTGTGTCTTGGCTTACTGCGAACATACTTTTAAATAAGAAAAGAAAAGTAAATTTAATCAAACCCCTAATAAATTTAAGAAACCACCTGGGATAACAGAAACGATAATAAATTCCATATATATTTATTTCCACAATATGAAACACCAGTACTACTTCGTCTCTGTCTACTCCAGAAATAAATTTTACATAAAACAATAAATTTCAAAACAACCTTTAATCAATTTAATAAGATCCTGGGCTAACAGAAATGATCATTTCAAACATATTTATTTCAACAATATCAAACACCAGAACTATTTCGTCCTTTGTCTACTGCCAAATTTATTTTTGCAATATTTTATAGTTAGATTTTATATAACTATCACAATTGAATATTTTTTAAGCCTTTATTAACTGAAACAATAATAAACTTGTGATGTATTTATTCCAGAAATCTCTAAACGCAAGGCATATTCCGTCATTACCTTCCATTATATAGAATTATATATATATATATATATATATATATATATATATATATTACCACAGGACTATTTTGTCCTTGCGCAATGCCGAATTTAATTTTATATACAGTATCATAACCAATCATAAATATATTAATCCACCTAAACTAACTGCAACAACAATAAATTTTGACATATTTATTTTTTATTATATATTTTTTTTGGGCCATTTCAAAATTATCACCCAAAATAAATCACGTTTACTAAATAATCCCATAATTTAATCGGCCCTCTGAATTTAACTTATACTTGATATTATTACTGTTCTGTAATATTTGTGCCTCTACTGAACTGATATCAACAGACTTGGCATTTCAAATGGTGTTGACCCTGTTAATGCTTTATGTGACATATGGCGTCCTGGTTCTTAACAGCTACTTGCCAGCAAATCACTCAATACTCCTTGTTCTGGTTAGCAATGCATCGACCAAGTAAGTCCATCTTGATGTTGCCAGCTATGTGCCAGACAAGTAAATATGTTTTATTAGTCAAATTTTTTACTGAAACCCCACCACCACCAGTTTCACATAGGCATGGTGAGTGTCAGACTTGTGAACTAATCAAATGCTAACAGCCTGCTTCAGTCATATGGCTCATTGATGATTAAAGTTGATGGGTTGGAAATAGTTTTAAATAAATAAAATGAAAAAATTGTCCTTTAAAATTTCAGGTTATTACACTGAAGAAACAAAAATTCTTGTTAAAATTTAAAAAAATTGTTACAGTAAAACCGAACATCAGATAAACATGATCCCAGTAATCACATTTCTAGTGCAATACCATAAGCTGAAGTTTAAAATACATTTTTTTTGTTATTTTACTTTTCCTTTAATTTTAATTTTGTCCTTTATAATTTTCATACAATGGAATAAGATTTTTTTGTTATTTTAAGGCAAAAAGCACATTAAAGCTAATATCGCCCCCATAAAAGTAAGTGTGAGTGTAAAGTGTTAAAGTCGTAAGTGTAGGTTGTAAATATGTGCTGCAAGGGATGTGTTGTAAATATGTGTTAACTCTGGTGCTGCGAGGAATGTCTAAATCTTCTCAATAGGTGCTATAAATAATACATCCTTATATATCTTGTTAATAGGGTACTTGTGAAACCCTTTTTTCATTTTTGTAACTTGTGGTTTGCTGAAGTTTTTATTTTTGACTCCTCAGGACGTTTTCCCTTTGCTTTAGTATTTAAACTTAGGCCTAGGCATCTAGTTTTACATTCCAGTTTTTATGTTTTAGATTAGGCACTTGAGAACAAGATTTCTTTCTCAATCTTGTTATGTGTGTGTGTGTGTGTGTGTGTGTGTGTGTGTGTGTGTGTGTGTATGTATGCACAATTGATTACTAATATCTAACTAAAATAATAACAAATGTACTGTAGTTTGTGTATTTTGTTGAGTAAATATATCTGCCTTTCCTAGCTTCTAACATATTATATTTGTTGGATGTATCGCAATACTTCCTTTTTGAAAACTACTGTACAACAAAAAGTTTTGATAATTGAAATATTCCAAAATGCATCAACAAATATAAAGTGTTTGAAGCTAGGAAAGGCAGATGTGGGTACTCAATAACAACATTCCTAACGGAAAAAAGATGACTGCATTAAGAATTTGTAGTTTGTGTATTTTAATAGTTTTGATATTTCTAGTCAAACAAATTATACTAGTGTATTCTTAGTGTATACGCAGTGCAGTATACAGTTAAGTAATAAGTTTACATGATTTTATTTTAATAGCTACTCAAAACTGCAATCATGATTGTTTTGCTTCAACAATAACTAGATCTAGTACAGTGTTTGGATTTTGGTGAACCTAATGTCCAAACTAATAAATGACTTATGCTGCAACTACATAAAAAATATACCTCATATAGACCTTGAAGCACTTTCTCAATTCTTAGGATTAACCCGATACTGTAAAAAATTTCAAAAAATGCTTTCAGAATAATTATTTTTGTAAAACACCATTTAACATTGGAACTGATGTTGAGTTTAAACTCGTATACTATATAGTAACATACGCTTCTTCTATAGTTGTGTAAATACTACAGAATGGGAGTTTTTGTTACAATGTAGAATTTTTACTACATTAATGAGATTTTTTAGTCCTGATTATCTGATCTTTTTTTGTTCTGACCATGGAATTATCCTGTGGACAATGGATGTGAGGGGTTCTACTGTATATTCACAACAAAATCTTCCTAAAAGTTTAAACAAATTTATGTAAATTTCATGCACAACAAAACATGCTCATTGACTTCAAAATATTTTTTTTTATTACCGGTTTTTTTCATCAGAGTGGTCATAATGACAAGCCATAATAACAAACATGTCGTCCACACCGATCCCCATCAGAAGGAAAGGAAGTGATGCATGTACAGGTCCATAATGTATTCCAAGGGCTGAACATAGCCCACATGCAGACACATATGCCATACCAATGCAAGCCATACCTGCCCCCGCTGGCATTATCTGATTACACCATAATCAAATACAAAAACCTTTAACAAATATTGATAAGTGAGACGACTAAATTAATAAGAAATACAGTATCTGTTATTACAAATATTGTTTTTTAAATATAGTTAATCTCATTACTAATTAATTAAAACCTTAGAGCAACTATTCTGATTGGTATAAATGTTGAGGCTTTAACTACGTGAAAGGCAAACATAATGAGTCACTTCAAAAATGGTAGTTTCAATCTAATAGAAGATTCTAGTAATAAAAAAGTTTTGATCTTTACAGGTTTTTTACAAGTGATAGATTTACTTGAATTAATATAATTATGTGAAAGCCTCATTTTAAAAAATAATTTTATACCAATCAAAATGATGGTAAGCGAGTAAAGTATACCCCTTCTTACATCCTCTCGATTTATGTTCTTTCATACATATATTGTTGCAGTGTTATTTCAATACACAACATTCATTTGATTTATATCATTATGTTGTTTATAATAAAGGAGTGGAGAATTGGTTTCCTGTCTACTTACAATAGGTAACAGGTCTTAAATAACGATTTTTCACCGAACACTACAAACAGTAGGTCAATAATTTGTGCCTTAGTGCTTGTATTTTGTGTTTAATTTATGTACATTTTTTTGATTTAACATCCATATTTTATGCCAGTTAGTGTAATGAAGATTAGAATTTTGACGTAACAAAAAAAAGGTACAGTGAAGTCACACGAACTCGGCACTCAATAACCCAATCTTTGTTAAAAAAAGTATAAAAATTTAATATTAAACTGTTTCTTCTAAAAATAAATTCTATCTGGAAACAAACAAATAGTTAACAGTCTGATAGTATGAGCTCGCAAAAAGCACATAGGAGGAAAAGTCCGAGTGAAATGGAAGTTGCTGGCCGGCAGATAATGTAATCAAAATTATTATGTACAACTAACTGACATGATACAGCTATCAACTATTCAGCTATCAACTGCTATTCCACTGCAATGTATACTTGCTCTCCAGACAAATGTTTGCTTATTCTATCATACTACATTGCATCGTCTTGTAGGTCAGAGATGATTGCAATTGTGCAAAATATTATCCCCTCTCTTTTGCTAGAGAAACTGGATTATTAACACCCGTAACTTATGAAATATGCATATATTTCTTATTTTAAATCATAATTCCTGAAAACTGGGCACCATTTCTTCCATATTAGGCTGCCTTTGCAAAATGTAGTTGCAGTTCTTGTAACTAGATTTGAAACCACATACAAGTCCTAGTTCTAGAAAATTGTTTGTTATGTTATCGACTGAGATATAGGCACTACTTGTTAAGTCACGTTCAGTGAGAAAGCAACTATACACAGCTAATTTGTTTACACAACACTACTGTACTATATATAGATCAGATGCCTTATTACACCTTGTGGAGTTTCTTAACAGTTTCACTGCACAAGATCTCTTTACAGCTCTGTTGTATTTTGTTTTCTGTGAAATAATTTATTGTTAGGAGTAAGAGCTCTATCAAAAGCTGAAAACTTAGCGAAGTATAGTTTAAAAATGCACAAAAAATTTAGTAAGGCTGAGCATTTTATAGGGCTTCTGAATAAAAAAAAAAGAAATTTATCAAAATATAACTGCCGAAACATACCCTGAATTCCAACAGGTTGAATCTTGATAATCCAAATACAACATAAAAAAACATGAAAGTTACACCAGTAAATATTTTGTCGAAGTCTTGAAACATGGCCTCACTGCTTATATCACCAAAACTGGAAAAAAGTAATTATAAAAAATTATTCTTTTTTTCCTATTACAACACTTAAACAATTAATAGTAAACTGAAGAAAGAACTGAAATTTTGTTGTTAGTGTCACTTCAGTTTATATATATATATATATATATATATATATATATATATATATATATATATACATATATATTCTTTAGTAGCACCAGTTCTTTCCTTGATAGTCTAATTAAATGAATGCAATCCCAATACAAGAATTATTGATTCTATTAAATTTCATACCAATATTTAAATATTAATATATTTAATATTAATATTAAATTTCACAGCCAATCCAAGGTAACTTACTCCATTTTAAAAATACATAGGTTATACTGTTAATACATAGTTAAATACATAGTTCTTTAACGCAGTGTATTGAATATTTTTTCTTTTATATTGTTTAATATGTATTGTTTCTTTTCATTTATATTCTTGATTTAAATTAGTAACTAATATTTAGGTTAGGACTTATTAAAAATTAATCTTATTCATAATATATAACCTGATTCTGTAATAAATGTAAAATTTTTAATTGGAATAAATAAAAACAGTTAAAGCTGGTTATAATTTTAAAGGCTAATTTGAGTTGAGAAGTAGGAACAAGGTAAATCTTTAGGTTAAATGGTTAATCTACATTTTTCTAGAATCTGCTACAGAACGAGTTTTTACCTCATTTTCTCTACATTCTAATATAATACATGTTAATTACATTTTTCTACAATTTATAGCAAAATATGTCAATTTTACATCAGCTTTTCTACATTCTGCTTTAACAAATTTTAATTCCATTTTTCTACAAACAGCAAAATTTGAGTTTAGTGTACCCACTACTTTACTACATTGTGTAAAAAATATGTCATTCTATTTTGCTACAATCTGCTATTGGGCACATTAAATTTTACCCCTGTTTTACTATTTAAAATAAAATATTTTCCATAAAATAACTTTTAAAAAATATTTAAACTGGATTTGACATTCTTTGAAAGTGAACTTTTTTGTACTTTTTAATTCTTACACCATTTAACTCGCCTTTGTAACAGAGGTTATACTGTACAACATTCTCATACAAATGTAATTTACTATGCAATACCTTCTTCCAGCCTCGTAAAATATTTCAATTCCTTCATGTTCTTCAGATGTTATATTAGCCATGGTTTCAAGGAAATTCTGCTCCCAAGCCAATCCTGGCCCAGTAGCCTGTTAGAAATAAAATCTGTTATTCAATGTATAAGAATGTTCAGTAGTAGAGTAAAATATTGATAATACACTCCAATATAGGCATAAGTAATCTTTGCTACAGTAGCAGAAAATTCTGCATTAAGCTTCTTTGTAACACTGTGACTATAGCTGTTTAAAACATCTGAATATGCAATGTATGGTAACATTATAAAACTAAAAACAGTAAACACAATTCAAAATATTGTGAAATTAATAATTTATGTTTATTATTTAAAGAAATGACATGATTAAGGAAAACTAATAAATGAAATTTACTTAAATTCTTAAAAACACTTTTTTGAATGATATTCTTCAAATCAAGGTTAACAAAGTCCAATGTACAACTTTTAAATGTATCTATTTTTTGTTTTGTTTGTTTATTTGCAAATACAAAACACCCTTATTATGTTTCAAATTTCCTATCCATACCATTGTCCATCATGATACCAGCTGTACCTGAGTTGGACACGAGTCGCATGGGAAATGCTACATTAACAGACACTAGGTGTTGCTTGGTGCTGATAAAAGTCCCAGTATTTTTTTTTTTTACAATACAATACATAAATAATTATAGAGATTTGCCTCATCAGCTGTAACTTAACCTAAAATAAAAAAAGTTGTGTTGTGTTTTTGTACAAATATTAGAACAAGACATTCTGTGAACACCTTCTCATTCTGCAACAAAAACACTTCCAAGAATGATATAAAAATAATGTTCTATTGTGTTAAATAAAATGAATTTATTTATAAGTTTTGTGACACTATTTTGCAGCCCTATTATTATTTCTAAACCCCCATTCAAATATAATACTGTACAAGAAAGACTATTATAAGCCACGTTTATGTTTATGTCCGAACCATCTCCAGTTAATTAGTTCAGATTATCAAGGTTCCACTGTATTTGTAAGTCAAATTTAACAAACAAAAACTGTATGAAATGCGAAAATATGATTACGCTCTGATTATACATGAGATCAGGTGACCTAGTCAACGTAGATAAAGCCACGGTATATAAATACACGGTAGGGGCCATGGTGGGTGTGCGCAGTAGACTACCGCGCGCGTGACGTCACTGAATCTTCACTGATACATTCTGTAATTTCCCGTTTAACAATGCGATGTTCTGTAAATGTAGTTGGAGATTCAGTGTGTTTATGTAAGTGTTGTGTTTTAAGTAAAAGTTCTTTTTTGTGTAAATAAAATGTGTTTTAAATAAAAGGTGATAATTGTGTTTTGTGGTCGAGGTTTAATAAGTGTAAGAAAAGATTTAATTAGTCTGTTTTGAATCCTAAAAAATACATAATTTGTTTTGTTTGCTGTTGTATAATTGTGTAAGCATAACAATGACTGGTTGTGCTATTGCCAATTGCTATAATAATGATAGGAATTGTAAAGGAAAAGGAATTACATTTCACAGAATTCCAAAAGACGAAGGCCTGAGAAAAGCGTGGGTTCATGCGTGTAAACAAGCAGATCATATTAATTTTGATAATGTTAAAGTCTGTTCACTTCATTTTAATGACGATGATTTCGAAAAGGATTTTAAATCCGAATTACTAAAATGAAACCTAAAAAACAGCTGAAATCCGGTGCCATTCCACGTTTTAACATTCCCACCGTTGAAAATAAATGTATCAATTCTGAACAAGCTGCAAGGATTAAAAAACCTAAAAACCTTAAAAAACTTATTGACGAGTCCGATGGAAATCTATGAGGAAAATCACCTTTAAATGGAAATGACGTTGGTGCAATTGTAACGTGTAATTCTGTAAAAGAAACCCATCCTTCCGTAGTCAGTAATTTTAATGCAAATATCGTTGTAAATAATGCCTCTGTAGAAGAAATGGAATGTTTAAGAAATGAAAATTTACTTTTGAAGGAACAAATTCAACTTGCATTACAAGAACTTGCCTCGGTTAAAAATAAAAATGTATGAATGGATTGGCAGTCAACTTTGTCAAAAGGTTACCTTGTGTATCCTACTGAAGAATGGTAGAACGTTGTGGTAAAAATGGAAAGGGTCTTTTTGAACTATCATGGTGAGAATGGGCTAAATAAAGAAAAAGTTGTGATAAAAAATCTGACAGACAAACTAAATAATAAGCATTCTTCAGTAGATGAATTTGCCATATCCTGTTATGTCCGTACTCGTACATTTATGAGGATTAAATCTTTAAATAAAAAGAAGTCTGTAAAAAGAAGATACGGAAATAAATCCACTGATGCCGGAAGGAAGACAAGTAACAAACTCAGTAAACTACAATAACTTGTACTAGGTATCAAAAATAGTTTATCTATCTATCTATATATATATATATATATATATATATATATATATATATATATACACATAGTGTGTGTGTGTTGAAACATAAGTTCTAAGAAATACGTATGTTTTATTTTACTGTTTACATAATAGGCATACGCCTATTTGCTATTTAATTTGTTCTTAATTTTTTATTTGAGATGTGCGTTTTCACAGTCAAACACATAATTATCACAGAAAATCCGCAGATACATAATTCATAGTGTGATGTGCTTTTAATTTCAAACAAAAAATAACCTGGAATTTTTCAAGCTATAATTTACTTTAATATTATGTAATATTGTATAAAATAAAAAGTTTCCGTTTTGACAATGAGCGAATTCAGTAAGTAAAGTAATTAACAGCATTATTAATGTTATATATAAGGAATTATTATTGTAATTACTATAATACAGTTACTAACACTAACATTACAAACTGTTTTCTACTGAACACTACGTCTGAGCTAGATTCGATGGATTCGATGACGTACTTCAGCCGGCAAGTGGTGGGGGGGGACATGCGCGTGGCCCCTACTGTGTATATACCGTGGATAAAGCAATCTATGGGTAATCAATAAATAGATTAAAAGGTAAATTAAACAATAAAACTCCATTAGTTATGTAAATACAAACTTTATATTTCATTTGGAATTAACTACAATACAGTTAAATTTCTCTATATCAGCTTTGAAGAAAACAATAGTTCTTGCGGCTATAGTGACATATCGCTGTTTTTATGTGTCAATAAAAACACATTTAAAATTAGTTTTGTCTGAACAACATATATTTCTTTAAAAATATGTAGGCTTATACACTTTAACACTGTAGACTAACAACAAAATAAATGCAAGAAGTGCAGGCTGCAATACTGTGTATATATATATATATATATATATATATATATATATATACATACACACACACACACACATACACATATACATATACTAGGGTTATCTGTAAATTAAGGTTCCCAAGGCTCTGCGAACGTTGTTACATGGGATACGGTGACCTTGGCTTGCAGCTTGGTTTCTCCACTCTCAATCCCCACTTCGCGAGTGGTCTGCGAAGCTCAGTCACGGCTTGCTAGCCGTTAATAATGGATTTACCTTTTCTGTCTCCCGCCAGGTGTGAATTACGCTCTGTGATTCGTTTATTGTGTGCAAAAAACACTGTGCCGGTGGAAAGTCATACCCAACTGTGTGAAGACTATGGAGAAAAATGTATGAGCATACAACTCGTGCACAAATGGTGCAGAGAATTCAAAGACGGATGTACAGACATTCATGATGAACAGCATTCTGGACGGCCATGCTGAACGATCGGAGGGTGACTTTGGGAGCTCTCCAAGATGATCCCTGATATCAGCATGATCTGCATTGATAAAATTTTGACAGACCATTTCAGTTATAGCAAGGTTTGTGTAAAGTGGGTCCCAAGACTGCTTACAGCAAACCACTAATGGTAACTGATTAATGCGGCTGCAAATTTCTTCAGGCCTATGAAACCGATAGCGAGAAATTCTTGGACTCCATTGTCACTGGGGATGAGACCTGCGTACTCTATACGACACCGGAAATGAAAGACCAATCACGTCAGTGGAAACATCCAGAGTCGCCGGCCGCTGCGGAAATTCAATCAAACATTGTCTGCCGGCACAGTTATGTCGAGCGTGTTTTGGGACAGGAAGGGGTTGTTGTTGTACCATGGATACTGGCACAACAATCAATGCTAATCGCTACTGTGAGATGTTAAAGAACCTTCGCCGCGTGATTCAAAACAAGAGAAAGGCATGCTCACGAAGGGAGTTTATTTCCATCAAGACAACACTCATCTGCACACCGCCCGTGTAACAACCGATCTCATCAACCAATTTGGATGGGATACTGTCACACATCCCACCCTACAGCCCAGACTTAGCCCCAAGTAACTACCATCTCTTCCCTAATTTGAAGAAACACGTAGGTGGGACGCATTTCAGTACCGGAGAGGAGCTGAATAAAAAAGTTTTAAGCTACCTTCGCGGCACGGCTGTAGAGTTTTTCGACTCAGGCATACAAAAGTTGGTTCACAGTATGTAAAAATACATCAATCTCAACGGCAGTTATGTCGAAAAATTGAAAAAAGTGTAAGCTTTCCAAAAATGTATTGTTCAATGCAAATAAAAATGTTTTTCATTGTGAAAAATTATTGGGAACCTTATTTTAAGGACAACCCTCGTGTGTATGTGTGCGTATATATATATATATATATATATATATTGTGTTTAACGCCCGACTTTGTGCACACTTTGGCTAATGGCAGGCATTCAAAGTTATTACTTACTGTTTTGATTTATAGTTATCCTTAGTGTATGTGTTTACGTAATTGCACAGTATTTCCATGTTTTGCTTCAAGGACAACAGCATTACCACTTTTACAATAACTTGCACAGATATGTGCTTAGAAAGGCATGTGTTGCTAAATATTTCTCTAATCTTGGCAAAGTATTTAAAGTTATTAATTGTTTGTCATTTAACAGACATTCAAGGTTATTATTACAATTTGTTCCAAGTGTTATGTTGTTTTATAGCTCTCATGGCTGGAACAAAACTGGCTACCTTCACTGTATTGGTGAGATGTTATGGTCAACACCTGTCTCACGAATAAAACTAACTCATATCTGTAGGTGCAGTGCACTGAACAGTTATGCTGAGGTTGTACTCCACTGTAACATGAACACCTATTTATTCATTACTGTAGTACTATATAAGGTTTTATTAAATTCAAAATCCATTTCTTCAAAAACTGTGTTTTTACATAAAATTAACTTTATGAAAAGGAAACCAGTTTCATATTTGTAGGCCTATTGTCTAAAAAAAATCGCAATATTTTTACAAAATGCTCATTTAACAGTTTTTCTTTAGTAAACAGCTAACTTATATATAATAAACCCAAACTGTATTCTTTCCAACAGCGGATACTTCTCAATAATGAATATTTTGTACAGTCCAAACAGTGGTCATTGTTGGGAAGTTCCACTATATTTCCAAATAAATTCTGCAGAAGAATAAGCTTAATAATTTTGGACAAGCAAGGTTCTACTGAATATACAAGATATGTTATAGTAAATTAAAATGAACATACCCAATCCGCAGTGCCTCCTGCATTACCAACTTCATCCATATCCACAACAGAAAAGTTAACATGGACCATCCATTGAGAGAGGAGAGATGATGCAGCTACGATTACTCCGGATTCATTGCGTATAACACCTCCTAACAAGTGTGTGTATTCCATACTCAGTCCCAAAACAGGGCTGTTTTGTATAAAAACAATAATATGGGTACAGTTTATGTACATGTAACAATCTACAGTAATACTAATAAAAAAATAAAATATACACATGTATTTTTTTATGATTAAAACTATAATTTTTTTTAATGACATGTCAGGCCGATATAACTAAGTTTCAATGTATTAAACTTCTCAAAAATAGATTAAACAATTTTGAACAAAATTTACTAAAATTTAGTTCATAAAGACCAAAATAATGTTTTAGTCATTATTTGACCAATCAAATTAGGATAATTGAATAAATAAAGTAGTTTACTACTGTATTTAAAATTTTATGCTTTAACATTTTTTCTCCAATCAAAAAAAAATTCTTCAAATTAAAATGTCAAACAAAAAATTACTGTACCAGTAAATACTACACCACACTATTTAATCACTTAATCGCTCTTAATCTAAAATAGTGATTTTTTCAGATTTTTAAAATGACAAAGAGTAAATATATTTAAATATAAAATTATGTAAGTACTTTACTGCTAAAATAGCCCAGCAGTTGTAGACAGAATGTTACTGGGCAGGCCAGCAGGCAAAAGGTTAAAACTTTCAAGAGAGACATTTTGCATTAATTTTTATCCAAAAACCTCTTTCTTCATAAAAGTTTATAAAAGTGATATATTCAATAAATATATATATATATATATTGTTTTTTTTTGTGTTGTTTAACGTCCAACTATTGAGCACACTTGGGCTAATGCAGACGATGGGATGATTTATAATGTATGAAAATGCCAAGCCCTGGCCGGAAATCGAACCCGGGTCCTCGGAGTGAACGCCTACGAGTTGATATATATATAATTTATACACACACACACACACACACACACACACACACACACACACACACACACACACACATATATATATATATATATATATATAAAGAAGCAAGCAAGTCATTTAGGTAAACAAGTACTAACTGCAAATTAAGTTATATGGACATTAAGTGATTCATCATAAGATATGTGATGTGTGAATATTTCAGCGGATTAAGGATAGTGGGAGGGGAGGGGAGAGGAAAAAGCTAATATTAGTGACATTGGTCATTGACCCTGAAACTGACCGAAGTTGTTGCTGTGTTTTTAAGAGTATACTATACCTATACTATCACTAGTTCTACAATTACCTTCTTAGTTGTTTTAGTTAAGGGACTTTTACCTTATTTTGTTATTAATTAAAATTTTTTTGCTCCTTTGTAGGGCTCCCTGATTAATGGGCCCTGTTTATATGGCAACGACAGCACTCCCTGTGTGGGGACAACAGTTCACTGTATGTCTCACTTACCTTCAAGGCCACTCTATTATACTTGCCTTATATTTGTGAGATTCAGCATGTTGATTATTTCATTCTTTGTAAGATTTTGAAGTTCTTCTGAATCATATTTCCAAAATTCTAGTAAACTGTGGCCATAACAACCAGTACTAAAACTTTGTACTATTCCACAAAACATATCGGACGGTAAATACACACTTGGGTCAAATCCAGTAAATTCTTTCTTAGATTTTTCTGCTGGAATTTGCTCTGACTTTGCATCAATAGACTTTCTCTTTCTATACTTCATTTCAATTACAGGAACTCTGCAATTGGAATAAAACATTACTTACAAATTCTTTTATAGTTCTCCATTAATCATAATACACTTCATTCAAAAAGGGTTTAAAATCTTTAATAATACACCCAATTATTCATAAACAGTTGATCTTCGGGATAACAAATAAATAATAATTATTCATAATAAATACAAATGTTTGGTAAAAATTGTGTCAATCAAACTCAATGTAATTATGTGCATATATAATTACTTCTGTAAACTCATCTAATTATTTCATGTAGGCCTACTATGTATTTATAATACAATATAGAAGAAAGCAAATAGTTTTGTGTGTGTGTGTGTGTGTGTGTGTGTTTCCTTAGGACAGGGTGTACGGAGGAAAACCAGGCTTTTCAAAAATAGAAGTGTCACATCTCATGGTGCTTGCCACCAAACACATTTTTTCTTGTGATCATATAACTTTATATTTCTGTCATATTTTTTGTGATAAATATCGTAAGTTTGATTCTGTTTAGTTTTTCCCTAAACTGTATACATAATTAAAAATTGCTCTAGTTTTATTCGTTTGTCCCATACACCCATACAGTAAATTAATTAAAGATTTTTTAAAAATTTTAATGTAAAATAAAGTTTGTATTTACATAATTAGTAGTTTTATTGTTTACTTCCCTTTTAACCATATTTGTGGATTGTGTTATTCGCAGTGCCTACCCTGGATAGTTTTGAGTCTGCTGTAATCTGGTACAGTATGTTCATAAAATTCCTAAGATGTGATTTTTCCCTTGTAGTTACAAATAATGTTTATATTTTAGGTTAAAGGGGCAAAATTCATATACAGATACAACAGAATGAAAAATATTTGCAGACTTAACAATGTACAGCTCAAAAAACATAAAAAAAAAATAGCTTTTCCTCCTATTTTTCACATGAATAAATTTTTTACTAATTCAAGCTTCAGTAAGGTTTATCACCAAAATCGTAAGGCGGTTTAAAATTTTTCTTGCTCCAAAGTAGTTCTAAAGTAGGTCTTTATGTAAACCCCTCCCACCCCAGTTGTATGTATGGTAGTAATACGAGTCAGCAGATCTAGTGTGATGTGCCTATTTTTTATTTAAACCTAAGGCTACAACAATCAATTAAATGTTTGAAAAATTTGTCCACTTCATTTTAAATTATTTTTTTTAGTTAAATCAGCAGCAAAAATGTTTTTTTTTGCCATAATTGGAGAGAAAACAACCCAAGTTCCTAGAACTGATAGAATATAGCAAAAGCCAAATGTACAAAAATATAAAAGTAACTTAAAAAACCATAGTAAATGTAATAATTCCAAAAAATAAATATGTAGAATAGTGTTTAAAATTGATGCCAAGTGTGATTAGGCAATATGAGTGTGAAGTGATTTCAAACTTACATAACTTGTTATTAAGCTAAATACAAACGGTGACACTTTTGTGTCAACATTGAGGTGTCCACTGTATGTACTAATGTCTGAATGGTGGTGTGTACTGGTGTAGTGTGTCTCTCCAAGTATATTGGAAGTCTCACACATTCAGACACTTTTAGCTAAAGCAGAAGTCAAAAAAAAAAAAAAATAAATAAATAAACCAGAGTTTCAACTCTGTTGAAACTATCAGAACTGACACATTAGAAAATTTGGTCAAGGAATTGAATACAAATGAAATAAACCATAAACTTCATAATTAATACATAAAGGATACAGTTAAACAATGAAATAAGAAAAAAAAGAGTGGACAAGGTGCAGATGAAAAGTACATCTTGTTTTTGTATGTCTGTATACACCCTTATTTTGTAATTTATGGGGAAACCTTCTGTTCAAAGTATTTAGGTTTCACCAAGACAAAATGTTTGAAGGTTTACAGATCTTCAATTCTAAGTGTAATTAATAGATGGTTATAACTTACAAGAGCCCATCCTTATAAGAGCTCAAGAACTGATTTAATAGTCATGTGACACCCCTTATTGGACAATGATTAAGACATTAAATTTGTTGTGTGGATACCAATGACAAGATATGTGTTGACACCAAGTGTTCGTCTAGTTTTGATCCTGAAGACAATAAACTGTATTTTATGGACTATAAGACATACTTTTTTCTTCAAAAAATTGCCTTCAAAATTCAGTGAGTCTTATACTCTAAATTAATATAAAAATGTCCAGTGTTTTATGTAAAATTACCGCCAGTCTTAAAAATTGCCATATATTCAATGTCGCAGAAAATCTATCTCTATCTGGCAACATTGGATTCAACTGGCAGCAGCACTCAAATGATGCTACAAACATGAGTTGCGTTGATTCACAAGCTTGCTAAAAGTCTCCCTCCCGCCTCGCTATCACAAGCCCTAAAGTAAGTCCACATTGCAAATGGTTCAAACTGTAAATGCTTGAATATAGTCTATAACAAATGCTCCGATTGGATTTCCTTCAACATGGACTTCTTGCAACAAATTTTGTATCTCATGTAAAAGAATCACTTTTGCAAATAGTCCAAAATTAAATAACTTGTAACACAGTTGCAAATAGTCCAAAACCAATCACAGCGTAGAGAGGCATACCCGTAGGTGTGTCAATAATCAGAGAGTTAAAAATTGAAGAGGTCCTAAACACGCATATAATATGTGACTTAATATAAAGAGCACTATCTAGCGGTGAAAAAATGAAACAGTTATATCAGAGTGCATTATATCAAGGTTTTACTGTACTCTAAAACTTAAAAATTCTCAAAATCCTAATTTTCAAATTAACTCTCTGCCAAACAATGTTACAATTATACTGAATAATAAAACAGGATATAACTTGCTACTATTCTGATTACGTATTTCAGAACATTTCTTATCTAGCCTATGATGTATCATTGCAGTCTACGGTGCCAGTAAACTTGAATTGAAAGTAATTTGTGTTATTGGTTACAGTTATTTTTGTAAGTAGCTAGTTTCGTAATGGAAAAAATTAACTAAGAATTTCTTTTAGTCTGGCTTTACAATCTAATAATAAAAATGATAAAAGTTATTAAAAAAAATTGTTTAAAAATTAAGGTGCATGTTATAGTCCATAGCATCTAATAGTCCATAAAATACGGTGTATTTTTTAAAAACTATACCTATTTACCTAAAACAAACATCCTCCCAACTGATGTTATGTGTTGTGCTTTCTACTACTCTGCGATGAATCTTTTCTAACTAAAAATCATATAAAACAAAACAAAACAAAAATTATTAATACTCAAATTTCTCTGTACGAGAGCAATGCATTCAACAAGGTCTGAAAACATTAAAAAAAATATTAAATAAATTATAATTGTAAATAGAAAGGATTAAAACATTAAAGAAAATATTTTTAAATAAGTGGTGCAAAACATTACACAAACTTTCCTGAATCCCAATTGTTTCCACGAAAAATCTGGTCCCGAGGTTACAGAACAAAAGATAACTGAAAGTCAACATAATTTCTACAAATCAGTTAATCGGATTTTACTTAAATTTTGACTGTATATGAAGACAACATTTTTATGTCAGTGTAAAAAAATATGAAATAAAAGAAATTTTACAGTCCAAAATAAACTGGCTACGACAATGTACACACACATATACAAAAAAAAAATGTAAAACCTTTTTTTTTAATCAGGGGTTCTGAAAACATAAACCAAACAAAATCTCAAGATCAATTTTTTCTCAATCACCATACTTCATACAGTAAGAAGGTAAACATTTTATTTTAAAAAAGAAAATAATTCCATAAAAAATCCAAAAATGATTACAAACCTGCTGCAAGACGGATGGTTGCAAAACATCTGGAGCTGTTATCAGAACAGTCTGAATTCTGAAACCTTCACCAAACTCCTTCATCAGCCATTCGGTGTCCATTTGGAAATCAGAACCCGGAGGTATCCAAAGATTCATTGGATTTTTTTCTTGATAAAAATTTAAAAAGCCACAACAACAAGCAGAAGTCAGGCATAACGAGAATAAAATTAAGTACCATGGGTTTTCTGCAGCTAATATTCCATACCTGAACAATAAAAGTAATAGGTGTATTATAATTCACAATCACCTTTACAACCTAATAAAATAAATTTGTTTCATCCAGATTTACCCATTGTCATAACTTGTTAAATGAACCCCCATAACATTAACAATTTACCCTCTGCCATATCCCGTCCACTCCTCATACATGCAAATTCAAAGAAATGAATGAGGCGAATTTCTAATAGTCCTTTCCTGTATCACCAAATTACTGACTAAGTGGAATAATGTATAGAAGGTCACTCACACCATCTACCTCCGATTCTAATTAATCTCTAGCACCATCAACATTATTGTTAATCTCATTTCTGCCCGGGACAGACATTGTGAATATAGCTGGTTAGTAATCCAGCCAACACAGCAGAGTTACATCTAGTTCTGCCATCTAATAACATTCACTTAAGCACATTTCTGACGAGATTTTTTGTTGAAAATTCTGTTGTTAATTTAATCAGAGGGACACTTCTGAAAGTATTTGTGTGCTTGTGAGAAAGTTATTATCTGGCAGTAGGATTTAGGATTAGCAACTGTATTTACAGTTAATTAAGAAATTAATGTGATTGCTATAGTAATCTTATTACACCCTTCTAACCGTTTATGTTAAGAGTCTCTAGTACTTATTGCTTTTTTTTAGTTTTATATTTTAATATATCCCTTGGCATTATTAATTATGTTTTAGGTTAGGCATCTGAGTAATAAGAACAGATTCACACTCTCAAAACTTCATGTATTTTTATTACTTATACACAAATGGTAGGAATGTCTGAATAGAAAATACTGTACAGTCGCATTAGTCTGGGCTCTCGTCACTCCAACATTTTCAGCAGTATGACACACCAAATTTCAAATGAGCGTGACAGCCATGAGTCAATGTAGGACCTACTGTACATTTCTACTGCTAAAAGACATTCAAGATAAAGCAATAAATGAAGAATACAAAAAAGAAATCAATTATTTTATAACTTGAATTATGTTGGTACTGTAAATAACATTATTGTTTTACATGCTCCTGAGTATTTTATGTATTTTTAGTTACTTTATTCTCATATGTAATGAAGTGTATAAACAGGGGAGTAATCCCTCGCCAAACTCAGTTTAATTTATCTATGTTTTATGTTAACATTTACACATATTTTTTCATAAAAACAAAAGTATAGCAAATTCAGTGAATTGTCAATGGCCTTTGTACATTAAAGTTCTATAGTTATTAAAAAGGGAAATGGAGTTATGCTTACAGAGGAAGTATCTAGAGGGAGTATTGTTTATGAGTAACCCCACAGGGGGGTTGCAGACTAGCTGCACCTATTGAGAGGATTTAGACGTCCCTCGCGGTACCCGAGTCTAACACACACTTACACTTAGGGAGACGATAATAACCTCAATGTGCTTTTTGCCTTAAAAAAAAAATTATGGGTAAATGGAAATCTTAACACACAAAATTTTTTAATCACCTAATTATAAAATGAAGAGCATTTGTGTCTGGATTATAGACTGCCAATAAATATAAGAAGTTCCTTGTTTTTGTTTATGGAGCCTGTATTATCCCTTTGATATCTGAAATCATTTAGTTTAACATTAGTTTTTCGTATGTATAAGATGTTACCCGAAAGTTCCAGGAATTTGAATGAAACACGGGAAAAAATTACAGTACAAAGTCCTATTTGAAGGGTTATTATAAGTCATCCTCTGTTTAAGAGCAAGCCACGTAGTGCCACTGTGCAGACATGTACAGTGTTGATGATAGTAGTGATTTCCAACACACTGTGTTTTTTGTGACTAGGCTGGCCAAAGAGCAACAGTTTGCAATAAATTTTGTTGTGAACTGAACAAAACCTAAATGTAAGTGTGAGTTAAAGTGTTAAAGTCGTAAGTGTAGTGTTGTATGTGTAAGTGTGTGTTAGACTCAGGTACCGCGAGGGACGTCTAAATCCTCTCAATAGGTGCAGCTAGTCTGCACCCCCCGGTGAGGCTGAATAAAACCACAACTGAAACCTATCAAATGTTGGTTCAAGCATTTTAGAGAGGGCCGTGAGTCTGTAGAAGACCAACAGTGTTCAGATGGGCCATCAACACGAGAAAACATTGCTAGAGTTCGGTGGGATTGCGATGACAGCACTTATCTGATTTTTCTGGCTGCTCGTTGCAGCAATTTCTTCATAGCCTAAATCTGTTTAGTTTTTTGACAATGTAATTATTGTGTTTATTTTGCCAGATATTTATTAATATGCAATGACTACCCATAGTGTTTCCACTGGTTTTTGCAGCAACTTGTCGCATTAACTTTCAGATAATACAATTTTGAGGATTTTTACATCATAATCACAATTTTGTTATTTATCTCAATCTGCACTTAATCACTGTTGCACATACCATGACTACTTAAACACATTTATGGTAGTAACAAGAAACTGTTTTTGCTAAAAAAAATATACATTTTATAACTCTAATTTTTTAACAAAAAATCATGAGAATTTTAAAATAAACTTTAGTATCAAACTGATGTAGATCAACCCCAACACTAATTTATGCTCATTACGTGTCTTAGCTTCTTCTGTACAACCGACTACTCATTGAATTAAATCAATCACCCATTAAGTCTAATGAACAGATGTTTTCAATTGGTTACGTTTAATCACAGCCTACACAAATTAAAGTTCAAACTGATAAAGAATGCCAATTTGTCTTTTTGTCTAGCCTATAGAATTTTTATTAAAACCTCTGATGACACAGTAAAATAAATCAATATCATACTGAGGCTACTTACCTTTAGTCATTCTGAATAGTAATAGTAAAAGGAACAGGCTTCTTATCAAATTTTAATTTTTAAGTAGTCGGACATTAAACACCAAAAAAAAAAATCAAATTTTAATAGGATAATGAGCTATTGGGGCAGTAATCATTAGCAATGAAATTATGATTGCTTTGAATCATTTGTAAATGACTGAGCTTGCTGAACACTTCTCAATTTTTTATGACTGTTTGCTGCACTAGAATTCGTATTTCCAAATTACATTCCTGTGGGTTTTTTTAACATTGACAGATTCTTAAAAGCTGAAGGGGGCATAGAGGAGGCAGGCCCATACTTAGACATGTGTCATTCTGTGCTCGAACACAGGGCGACAGTTTTGGATTTTTTTTTTACATTTACAACAAAGCAATATTTATTCAAAAAGTAATTAAAGCATTACTAGCAACAATACTGACAATTATTTTTCTTATTGCCAATAATTCATCTTTTGTCACTTGGTTATTTGCACTCCTAATCTAGAAATGAGCTGTAAAAATAAACAACGTGAAAAACACTGCCTACTGTCTGTCATGACTCATATGTTTGTGCGAATGGGGGTGGGGACAGCAAATTATTATAGCAGGAGGCCAGTGCTGGCCCCAAAGCAGTGGGGGGGATCTTAAGCAAAAGACTTAAAAACTTGTGCATTTTTTTTATACACAAATGATGGTAAATGCCCAAATAAACTACAATAATAACAACACATGAAGTTGTGCATAATTATTCGTCTCATTATTGTCTTTTCTTTCTTTTAAATAATTTTCAAACACAGGAATAAGATTTTGTTGTTGTTGTTATTTTAAGGCGAAAAGCACATTGAAGGCTATTATCGCTGCCCTAAATGCAAGTGAGAGTGTAAAAAGTTAGTCGCAAGTGTAGTGTTGTAAGATAATTGTGTGTTAGTCTTGGATACCGTGAGGGACATCTAAATCCTCTCAATAGGAGCAGCTAGTCTGCACCCCGCTGAGGGGCAAAGGAATAATATAAAGTATGATAAAATCATAAAAAGACAAGACAAGTGAGTCAGACTGCCAGCTAACATCCAGGCTCAAGAGGTAGATATATTTTAACAGGGTAGTTGTCGCTTAAGTTGATGTCGAATGGGCACTGAAATGAGTGTGACATAGGCCATTACTGCAGATATATTGGTACTACTGTAATAATGGTACTACTTTCAGTCATCATTTACCTACCTTTAGCTTAAAACATTTTTAATTTAATTTTTGTTTAGTTTAATTTATAAAAATGTATAAACTATCCCTGAGGATGAAATCTTCACCACATTGTAAAAATTTATACAGTATAGCCTATTATAAACTAATACTAGAATATATAAAAAAATGTTTTACATTAGGTCTACTTACTTAAAAAAGAAATTGTCCAATCTATCAGTTGTACTTGACCTAATGCATTGCATAAATCCTTTTCCATTAGGTTTCACTGAATGCATGACTTATTTATTATTTGTTAAATATAAAATCATGTGTTTTACTGAAATAAAAGGAGCAAAAAACAAAGATTAATTTGCACATATTGTAATAAACAGCACATGGATATAGACCTATTCAAATTCGCACATACACATTTCACGATTATAAAATTACATATAAATATGCTACCTTATCATCATAAATTCTAAAAATATCTTGAAAAAGTAGCACAGTATATAGTATCATTACAAATTTTTTTAACCAACTGATCAAATAAATTCAAGTATTTGTTACTGTTTCCTAAACTGTTATGGTAAACAAATGAATAAAATAATCATAAGTAATTTGATACTTCTGAGTAATAATATTCTGAAATCAACACAACATTAATAAAAACAAATTTTAATATTCTAATTGTAATCAACCAGCCAATAAGAAAAAATAATTCTTATGATAGAGCAATCTTGGCCTATAGAACTTAACTTATAAACAGTTTATTATAAATTTAAAAAAGAACTTGTTCATAATTTTGTACGGATTTGTGATATTTATGAGTAAAACTTAAGAATAAAATAATTAGCATATATTAAATACATTATTTCAATAAGTGTACATTAGCCATTTTTTTAAGATGATGCCAGAGAGAGTGTTTAACTAATTTACTACACAATATATTTATATTAGGTTTGCTATCCAATGCATCTCTACTCAAAACTAAGTTATACGGGGGAATACTTTATCCCTAGTCATGACTGTTAGAATTGCTTTCTTGTCTGTAAACTAACAAGCTGGATGATCTCCACCACAATTGTAACACTTTGAGTCATCATTCAGACACACCTATACTTAGAAATGAGTACCAGTACAATGTTATGGTTCCTCATTCCCAAGAACTACTGACACTACCAACCAGGTCCGATTGCAAAGTACATAGGCTCCGACCTCCACAGTCCCATCTTCCACTACTTGCCAAGCACAATCATGGTGACTGGTTCAAAAACTCGCACTACTGGATGTCATTGGCAGACCTAAGCTACACACCAGGATATACGTACTCAACTCCGCCAAAGGTAGCCAGTGTTACCAATCTCAGACATGTGTATACACAAGTGATTTCTTTCTTTCTGTTACCAAAACATAGTCACATCTGGAAAGAATGGTCAGACCCGTGTCAACTGGATGCCAAAAGAGGGGGCCTGCCTAAAAAAGGGATATACAAAACACAGTGCCTAATATGTAAATATAAGTGTAATGTGTAGAAGTATAAAATAATGTAAATGTGTTAGTGTGTAATGTGTTGACTGGAGTATCGTAAGGAACGCCAACCTCCTCTTAGTAGGTGCAGCTAGTCTACACCTCCCCTGCGGGGTTTAAAGCTAATAAAAACACTACTTACAACAATTTAGAAAATACTATTATAAAAATTTTGTAATGTCTATTTTAATATTTTATCTTTTAATTTGCTTCTTTCTTGATAAAGGCTTACAGAATTTGTGGTTTGCTTCTTTCTTGATAAAGGCTTACAAAATTTGTGGTTTTATGTTAAAGTTATTTAAATAGAGCCAGTTTGTAAGAGTTTTAAATACTAGACAACTATAAAGATTTTTTTTGTCTAAATAGAATAAATTTTTACACTTATTTCATGTCAGTTTTATATCTCAAAACAGTTTAACAGTATTAAGGTTATCATCGCCGAGGCACGAATTAATAAAACAAAATTTAGGTATATCACAGAATGAAAATAACACTAATTTAAAATAATATAAAATAACAGCTATAAATACTATTTCCTAAAACTAGTTAACAATAAAATATAACAACAAATAAATAAATAAATAAAACTAAACAACAAGGAAAATAAAGCATTAGATTAATAATAACAAATTAAGATAAATAAATAGCCACAAATATACAACTTGTTGCAGGGCTGTAAAGAGGCCCTGCAATATTATTTTAAAGTTAAATTTGATTTAACAAATTCAGATGATGAAAGAATTTCAGTGTCCGGTCAATGGCCGAGACACTATCTCCCAACGTCCTCTGCATACTGTTTCCCAGACCACATACACGCCGTATATTTTGGAAACCATCACAGTCTAGCAATATATGTCTTACTGTGATGGTTTCTCTACAAAATTCGCACCGAGGCGGGTCCCACGTTCCATCAGAAATCCATGTGTTAGCATGGAGTGGCCAATGCGAAGGCGGGTAACCATAACCTCTTCTCTATGACTTGCACGTATTGACGACCCCCAAGGACGAACAGTATTTTTAATTACCCTCAATTTGTTACTGCTTGTAGCTGCCCATTCATTTTCCCACTGTAGAAGAATTAAATGTTTTACGTGACAAAGAAAGTCAGACAAGATTACACGTTGAGTGCATGGCGGCAGAAAGGTAGCTTCCTTTGACGCATTATCCGCTACAGTGTTTCCAAATATTCCACAGTGGCCAGGAATCACCTGACAGTGGAAGATTTTTAATCATGGAGTAAACAAGGTTGTCAGGACGTGGAGCTGAATCTTTGGTGGATAGCAGTGCAGATTCTAACTCACGTAGAGTAAACGGACTGTTCAGAGGAGAATCATCAGAAGTACCGACAGTGAAAGGCAATTTTTCTGATGCGCTTTTGTATTTATAAAAGGCAGTATTATAGGCTGCAGAAGAGGAAAAACTTGCAAAGGATGACCCTAAAAGGTTTAAAATGTCAGAACCGTCAGAAACCAATAATCCGTTCGCCTGTTGAAGTCCCATCAGTCCTACAGATAGAGGCGAACCACAAATGGAACACAATTTCTTCCACACAACAGATGTAGGTGTTGTTCTACATATTGTTCCGATGTATTGGGTCCAAGAGTTCTTTCTGCTTTGCCTGAATATTCTACGAGCTTTTGCACGAAGAATTTTATATTGCTCAAGGTTTTCACTTGTCGGGTTTCTGTTGAATCTCCTCAGAGCTTTTCTACGTAGACGTAACGCCTTCCTACACTCCTCGTTCCACCAAGGGACAGGTGGACGTGAAGGGCGTACTGAAGTTTTTGGAATAGATTTCTCTGCTGCCTGTAAGACGTTTTGAGTAAACTTTGAGACTATAGTGTTTATACAGTCATTATATTCAATGTCTGGTGATACAAATTTCTTCATAAATTCCTCCCAATTTGCTTTTTTCAGAATCCAACGTGGCAGGCGCTGATCCGGACGAGGGAAATTATGAAATGAAATATTAATGGGAATATAATCACTGCCGTAAAGATCAGGTAATACCGACCATTCAAACTTCGTTGTCAGAATTGGACTGCAGAACGACAAGTCAACAACGGTCCAATTGCCAGTAGATGCCGCTAAATGCGTATGGGAACCGTTATTAAGAAGACATAAATCCAATTCGGACCTTATCCTTTCAATGCATATTTCTCTAGAGTTACAGGTTGATGAACCCCATGCAGTATGTTGATGAACCCCATGCAGTATGATGAGCGTTAAAATTGCCTAATATTAATATCGGCGGTGGCAACTGGCATATTAAGTCACGTACTTCATGGTTTTGGAAATTGTAATTAGGCGGCAAATATAGGCTGCAGATTGTAAGTTTGAATGGTATGGTTATTTGAACGGCAACGGCTTGTAGAGGTGTTACTACATTAACAAAACCCGACTCGACAGAGTTATGAGCCAAAATGGCGACACCACCTTTTGCTCTTTCCTCCGTGATGAAATCGGATCTAGCAATGGAATAACCCCTAAAACTGAAAGCGTGAGATTCATGGAGGTGCGTTTCTTGAAGACATATTATCAAAGGTGACGCATCTCTCACAAGAACTTTCAAATCCTCAATATGACTTCTTATCCCATTAATATTCCATTGTATCACGTTATGATTGATTCGATTCGCAGACATTGAAATATAATGACTAGTACACGGTAGGATTTAATTTAGCTTCGTCAGTTGTACATACATCCGGTTTATCCATATCCACGGACATCGAATCACTACTGTGACTGATGTCCGAGTCAGATGATTTTTTTTTTAATGTAATTTGTGGAGGTTTACCAGTGGGACCTCCTTTAAGACTTTTTTCTATTTTTTTAACAGGTTTGTTTCCTGCAATGTTAGATTTTTTATTTTTTAAACTAACTGACGGAGGAGCAGTATTCGATTTCTTCTTCAGAACGTATTCCAGGCCAGGAGAGATCTTCTTGTCAACAGGCTTAAGTACCTGTGACTTTGAAAGAAGAGGTTTTTTTGAGACAGTCGTTTTTGTAGTCTGGCTTACATCGGTTGTGTCAGGAGTAAAATGTGTCTTAACATTAGATGATGTTAATTTTTTTGAAGCAGATGATAGTGAAGTCGGAGTAGGTGTGGTACATGATGGAACAGAAACTTGTTCAGATGTAGAAGCAGGAGTAAAACCTTTAGAAAGTAGGGCCATCAGTTGTGCTACCTGTTCCGTCAGAACCTGGACGGTCTTGGTGAGCTCACTACAACTGGTGCAGGATGGCTTCTTGCTGGTAGAGACAAACGTGGCAAAAGATTTGCCTTCAACCGGAGACTTTGAAAGCTTGTACAACTTTCTGGCTTCAGAAAAAGAAATTTTATCCGTAGTCATGATAGTTAATATTGCTTTTTCTTCTTTATATTTTGGACAGTTCAAAGATCGAGCAGGATGATCACCCTCGCAATTTGGGCACTTTGGATCATCCTTACAGTCCTTACTATCATGACCTTGGACACCACAATTTCCACATACTACAGCTTTCTGACAACCTGCACTCATATGTCCAAAACCCTGACATTTGAAACAACGACGAGGGCTCGGAACATACGGATGTACAGCAAGCCGCTGGTAGCCTGCATAAATGCAATCGGGAATATTTGGTTTCCCAAATGTGAGAATAAGGGAGGCAGTTGGTATTTTTCCTCCTTTGTCCATTCGCATTATCCGAGTTACATCTGTGACGTACTCGGATGCAAGCTGACATTTTATTTCATCTAAATCGACATGGAGCAAGTCCCGACATGTTACCACACCTTTTGCTGAATTTAAGGTTCGGTGGGGCTCCACCGACACCTTAACTTTATCGAAAAACAAATCCATTTTCAGCAGCGACAAACTTTGTTTGTCGCTGTTGCTTTGCACTAGTAAGGTCCCGTTTTGCAGCTTCTTAATTGAAGCTACGGGACCTGCTCTTCCAACAATCGCCTTATGTATGAGGAAAGGGGACACTTTTGACAAGTCGGCCCCTTCCACCAAGTTTTTAAAAATTAAAAATTTTGGAGACGGCAGTTGTAGAGTTACAGCTTGCGTCTCCTCATTCCCTGTATTTTTCTCACTTCCATTGCTATCTACAGACCCGTTCGAAGTTGAACGAGGCCTCTTTAACACTAATTTGGCGTTTTTGGTTAAGTTATCCATACTTTAGTTTGCCGAGCGATTCATGAATGAAGATTTTTCGAACAACTGGCACAGGGTGCACCCAAACGACCACCAGCAGCCCAGGATACTCGAACTAAAGTGAGAATCCCCAATAAATTGGGGAGGGGACCTCCAGATATCCTGGAGCCGAAATACATGGTCTGTCAGCACTCCAGAATATTTTAGGAATGGGTTCCGGCACATAGTTACGGTTCCCCAAACCCAAGTACCACTGGCAGCCGCTCTCTATGTATTCACAGAATGCAACCATTTGTTTCGATAGACCCAGCTATGGGCTCCGACACCCATAACTCAACATTCATGCGCTTGCCAAGCGCCTATAGGCTGTTCGGTTCCAGAACCTGTCCCATCAGAGGTCCTCGGCAGTGCTAGGCACACATCAGGTTCCACATACTTGGCCCCGCCAAAGGAAACCAAGCAGAATTGCCACTCCCAGACGTAACGGAACAAGCACAGCAAATCCCTAAATGTACGTGTGAGTGTGAAGTGTTTACATAAGTTGAATAACCAACCAACCACTCTTCCCACCCACAAAATTGCATTAATCCATCAGTGTGTAGGGCAGTAAACATCAAAACAAACAAACAAATTTACAAAAAACTAAATATTTCTGAATTCAAAACTACATTAAAATTTATAGTCATTAATATGTAAGTAGGCTGCATAAGGTAGTCACTAGTCACATCTATGTTAGGGTTACAGACCCAGTTATGGCTTACTTTATAATGAAACAGTAAATTCTTATCAGTTATTTTGTCTTTTTTAGAAAAAAAAAAATATTTCTTAAGCTAGGGCTGTATTTAAAACTATATTTCAAATTTACAAGTAAATGCTATGGTTAGCCAAAAATTACCATTCCGTCAAGTTTAAGAGATAGTCTTGGCAATAAAAACAAAGAATTTACTAACCTTATTGACAATTTTTTGAAAACGATTAACTATGCAATTCTTACTTTAAAATCTTGTGCAAGTAGGCTACTAATTTTTTTCAAGTAAAATGGTAACAAAATTTGTTTGACTAACAAACTGATATTGTAGTAACTTTTTGGAAATCATGGCTTGAACAGTAATGTATTGCATAGCAAACCATTTTAACTCTAGGCAAAGTAAGATTCTTTCAGTAGAACAAAAAAATAAAATAAAAAAGTAAGGATATATCACTTTGTTAGTGCTGATACCGGTGAAGTTATAAAAATATATATACAGATAACTAACATTAAATGTATACATTTAATTCAATAAACATTAAACCAATTCATTAAACATTGCAAAGTAGTAGATCAAAGTAAAAATAAACACAATTAATAACCAGTTTAGTTTAGAATGGTAACAAATTCTAGGTAGTCGGATTTTGTAAAAAAAAGTTTAAATACTGTTTTACTTTCTGGGAGAAATAAAGGGGGTGAAGTGGTATTTCTGAATTTTCATTAGTTTTACTAAAGTAACCATTTTTACCATTTTTTTATTATGTTCTTTATTATTGCATTAAGAAATAATTAACCTGTGAAAGATTAAATTTATTATGATAAGTTATAACTTTAAGTAATTTTTAACGGAACTATATTGTGACATCATTGCTGTTTACTTAAGCCGCCTCGGTGGCCTAGTGGATAGCGTACTAGGCTTTCACCCGAGGACCCGAGTTCGATTGCCGGAGAGCGCTTTTTCATACGCTATAAATCATCCCATCATCTGTATTAGCCCAAGTGTGCACAACAGTCAAACGTTAAACACCAAAAAAAAAAAAAAAAAAAATGCTGTTTACTTTGCTTGGAGCATGCTAGGTTTTCTATGCCAAGGTCACCCAATAAGGTACTCTCATGCTCGTATGAAACTCTGTTTGACTGTAATTTATTTACAGTTTTATTTATGTTTATAAATAACGAGTTTATTTATGTCAGAAGCAAAACACTGTTTTATCACAAAACCGTGATAAATTAGTTTTTCACACACAACCATGTTAGGTTCTTACGTCTTTTTTAAAGAAAGTTTCTATTTTTTAATTATTAATAACACGCATTTTAATAATCTTGTCAGACATGAAAACCATCTTACCTACTTTAATGTATTAGTAATTTTGGGAGTATGTTGGTTAATTTTATTTTAAATTTTTTTCAAACTTTGTTGTTTCCACACTTTTAAATTTTTGATTATTATTATTATTATTGGACATATAATGAAACGTTTTGGCACAAAAAATACCAAATTTGACAAAACTAGAGAAAATGTTTTACCAGCAATATTTTTCTGGTCATGTAATTCTGGACTATTAACATGAAATTAAACCTAAGTAATGAATTTAAGCTTTAGGCCCAAGTCAAACTCAATTTGTTGTTGATACTTCATTGGTAACCCTATAGGATATCATATACCTAGATTTATTCAACATTTTCAATAAACTCTAAATTAAATAAGCCTAGGGTAGTTACACAAATAATTTTTTTATTGCATTAAAATGAAGCCTATACAGATATACTCTGCACAATGTGGGCTTGTATTGTAGTATGAAGCCCACATACTCTGCACAAGCAAACAACCTATAAGTTCTGTTTTAAATATCTCCCTGAATCTCATTAATCAGCAAAACGAAATTTTCGATTAAGGGGGTTATACTTTTTAGGGTATTTTCATAATATATTCTTCCATTTAAACTAGGTTAGGTTAAGTACTCACAGTTTATTTTCTTTTGATTAGTTAAAAGGAAAAACTTATAATTAATAATTTTCATTGTTTAAATTTTGAAAATATAAAATTCATTAAATGTAACAATTTATAATCAATACTTTTCATTATAAGTTAAAAAAATAATAAAATAAAATTGCAAGATTTATAATAAAAGGTAGAAGCTAATTTTAGATACTACACTTTTTATGACAGACTACTGAAGACAAAGGAGCAGCATTATGGGTAAAGGCTTGCCCTTTGCTTTAACCACCCTTACCACTCTCCCTCGTCTACATTAGTCTAACTTGCATACAGTATTGACGTTATGGGGTAAAGAATAGATTTGAGATATCAATTACAAATTCACAACCAGTATTTAATTGACATACAAAAACTAATTTCTTTACACCTATATTACACTGCGTTGGTTTTAACACCCTTTTAGTATGCAAACAACTAAATATTACATACAGAAATATTAGTTGTCAGGAGGTAGTTTGTAATACATAAACATTATGAACTGATCTAGAGACACTTACCACAGAGAAATACTTCAACGGACAAAATTATTTTGTTTTAAAGACACTTTTTTAATTGTAACTATCCAACTTTATTACAAAAAAGGTTAAACCAATGTTTTTACACATTCGAAAGAATACGGAATAAACCTAACGTAAAAGTACCAAGAACAATTTATTCATCACTTATTAGTTGATAATTGCCGTCTATCATTACTACATATTTTAAATTTTCATTCTATGTCACGTGACCATTGTAGACACTCACAGTGGCGCTGCTAGCCTATACGCTACAAGGTCATACCTGTAGAAAACGGCCTGCTAAGAATTAGGATGGGAATTTCTGCTATTTTTAAAAAATATCAACGAACTGTTTGTTGGAAAAAAATAACTGTTTAGAAAAACAGTTTGAAAAAACAGGTTTAGAAAAATGAAACTCGAAGTTGTATTAGCAGCTAAAACATAAGCACAAACGATCAGTGTTCTAAGACTACTTTTTCATTCCCATTACCACCATGTCCTTAACTGTTTTTGGGTATAAAACATTTAGAAAAAAATAATTAAATGTAGTAATAATTAAATTACATTCTCAAAACTTAATATATATGTATGCCATTTTATATTTACAAAATGTAATGAATTTCTAATAAAAGCATTATTTTTTTTTACTTAAAAATTAAATAGCCTTTGCATATTTACTGAAATGCAAACAATTTAGAATATTTTTAATTGATTAAAAAATATTGATGATTGATAATAAATATAATATATACGTTTAAATAAAATTAGGTTATGTATTTACAAATTAGGTTATGTATTAAAATTAGGTTATGTGAGATGTTACTGTCATATTTTTATTTGGGAGAAAGTAGGTTTTCATTTTTCAACACTGAAAAAAGTAACGTTAATAAGTAAAATATAGTAATAAGAACATAGACCAAATATGTTTAAATAAAATTGGCTCTATATAGTTACAAAATTATAGGTTATTACAGGTTAATGATTGGTTATTAACCTAAAATTATTCAAGATATATACAAGAGTAGATATTGTGAATTTTAAAAAGTTTACACATCCAATAAATAATTAAAAACTATGCACTTAATTTTAAAAACATAAAAAAAGTAAAAGAAAACTTTCAAAATTGTCCACTAAATATTTTTAAATTTCTAAACACAAAGTAAACTACGGAGAAAAACTAATATAAAACACAATTATGGCTGTTTTTACAGTTTAAAAAATGTTTGAACAACAAATTTTACATTTTAAACTTTCAAACAACTCGCAACAAAATAGAGATAAACTTTGACAACGCCCAAACAGTTCTTACTTCACACTACGTTGCAACAAGAAATAGAGGGAAAAAGTATAGCAAATAGCAAGTTAAAGAAAAGGTGTTTGTACTGTTTGAAGGAAAACAATTTAACAGGAAAATAGCAAGAAAAATGTTTTAGCGCTTGCGACAACGTTCGAATAGAACGTAGGTGTTAAACTGTTGTTCCTTGTTTAACAAGTCACGATCCAGTCCAATTCAAACTGCTAGTTTCCGTTTGGCAAAGCAGTTTGTTTTTCGTAAATAGAATAACAGTTAGGGAGTTTTCTTACCCATCTCTACTAAGAGTACGAGTGGCCAGTGGGACAGAGAGTGCGAGTGAGAGATCGAACCACTCTCTCTTACAACTTTTTCAGTCCTTCACTATAGTTGTTACTCAAAAGCCAGTAATCAAGGTATCGGTGTATCATGTAACAACAGCTGCCAGTTGTTAAAATTGTGATTGATTGTGTTTCTACTTGAGGGAATTTTGTTAAAGTAAATGACACAAAATTTCTAGGAAATAAACTTTAATATTATGTTAATATAAGATAACACACCTATATATATATATATATATATATATATATATATATATATATATATATATATATATATATATATATATATATATATATATATATATATAGTAATTATTTTCCTAAATAAATTTTGCTATATAAATAATTAGATTGTGAATACAACTTATGAGATGAACTTTTTACAATTTTAATAATTCAAGTAAAATTTTAAATCTTCAATTTTATATTTTAACAGGTACAGCAGAGTAGTAAATTTGTTATTTTATATCATATTCTTAGCTGTTTTTACTCAGTAGAATATGCCTTATGGTTTTTTAATGTTACTAAATAGTAGGCCTAATACTTTTTTGAGATATCTGATGCAGGATTTATTGATATAAACATGAATATTTTATATAAACATGTAAATGTATTCACCTATCTTGAAAAAGATATGGTCTATGTTATAATAAAATTAAGGTAAAAATCTGATTTGCAAGTGATAGTGCAGAATTCATTTACCATATTATAGTATTCAGAATGTTCATTTAGTTTAATACAATGATTGTACAAATAAACTGATAGAGTTTTGTATCAGAGTGCAGTACAGAAACTGAAATTAATAGTTTTTGTTATCATTAATCACAAGTAGTGTAAAATACCTGCAATAGTGCTACTTTGTATTTGGGCACTATACATGTTTCATGGTAGAGAGTAGTGTAATAATGTAAAATTATTGTAAGAAACTTTTTACTGTGAGGCTTCATTCGTATTGTGAACAATATAATATTAATGTTAAAATAAAACTAGGCACTGATTAATGTAATAGTTTGTCTGCTACTCTACAATAAGCAGAACTGATCAATGAGAACTTCATCAAAGGCTTACAAAGAGATTAACAGCATGGTGGAAAAGATCCTGATTGGAAAAGGGGCAGTTTTCGTTACCACATTACAAGAACTATTATTGTCTGAAATGACAAGAATGCAAATTGTTCTAAAGATTTGTTTTTACCAGGGTACTTGCCCTAGCTTTTTGACTTGTTTTTACCAGGGTAGCTTGCTCAATCAAAAGGATCCTTAGCTTTTTAAATTTCTTATTCAGAAGTGTCTCACTTCATTGTCTGAAGATATAAAATAGACTTCATTATTGTATATTAATTGCTTTTGCCAGAAGCACAGGTTTACACTAAAAATCAAGGACTAATGAAGCTAATGGAAGCCACAACTCGAGAAATTTAAATTTACTTTTTTTAAAATGAAAATATATTTATTTATATTTGAAAAAATATCTTAATTAAAAAAATAATTTTACATAGCACTTATTACCTATCTCCCAGACCCAGTACTACATAGGGCATGACCTCACTGCCTTACACACTGAGAAACATATCTACAGTAACGTTAACATGTAGCCTTACATTCTGTTTTACAATTATTACTTAATCAGTGGCAGCGTATGACATTTGTTGTTTGGTGGGTCTGTCATTATATTCACACATTACCACAGTAAATAAATTAACAATAAAAAAAAGATAATAAAATTAGTATTTTTAGACTACTGGTAAGCCGAAAATTTTTAGTACAGAAGAAATTATGATTTTTTTTTTATTAGAGTAGAAAAAAAGAACAATCCTACATATGATCTCTTTACCTGGAGTCTTTATTGCAAAACTGTCAGGCTTCGTTCATATTTTAAACAATATATAACATTAATATTAAAATAAAACTAGGCAATGTCTTATAGAATAACATAATACATTTCAATAAATGATGCATTTATGAAATTACAATAAGGCAATCCATTTGTTACAATATACGATTCAAACAAAACCACATAACATACATTACAGTCATGGGCCAGCCTGGCCCAAAAGTCATCTATTTAACTACACTGAAATATACTGTGCATCTCCTCCCTGCATCGCTACTCTACATTACACAGCCTTTTTGGCTCGCTTAGGCTCAGCCCATTTGCAGTTTACACAGGGAGCTGCTGTGCACAAGTGATATCACAATACTTTGCTTGACATTGATATTTTGTACAACGGCATAAAAGCATCAGCTATAAATGCTAAATGCTATTACTGAATGTTTATATTAAATAAAACCATTAATATTTACTTGTTTACATTATATTTATTATTATATTTAATAAAGAAAAAATATTTTTCTTTCAAAATATTGGTAGGGCCTTGGCCCCACTGGCCCTTAATTATGCACTGCTACTGCATTTAATGAGAAATTATTATTTTTTAATTGGATATTTACTATCATTTGCATATAGAAAAATACATGTGTATAATATCAAATCAAAATCGTAGTGTCTGTCTCATAATATTATCAGCATAGGGACAATAAAATTAAAATTTTGTAAATGATTTTTATTACATAACATATTTATATTTACTATAGTAAATATATGTACAGACTTACTATTATTGCCACAAGATAAATTACAAATACAAATAACAATTCAATTAAGGCACAATGTTTGTTTCTCAAACATAATACTCAAGTATTATCCAAATTAATTTTAGGTTTTCTGAAACAAATAAATTTATCATTTGTGTAATTATATAACAGATTTGATTCAGCCTTGTTCAGTTACATTTAAATAACAGACTTACATCAACAAATAAATCAGTTACGGTTATAATTACGGTTTTTAATTTAAAACAATCATTATTCCAAAAATATTTATACTAAACAAATGTTCAAACACCATTTTTCAATTTTACAAATTTTATTCAGAATTTGTTTTTTTTAATCCATAATTAGCTAAATTTCTAGCTACCATTTTGATTTTTCTGAAATTTAAAATATATATTCATAAAGAATAATGTACCCATTTTTTTTACAACAAACTTTACACACTTGGGACAAATTTTATTTTCTTCCTTTTTTTAATTAAAAATTTGTAACTGCTATATTTTTCCACAAATAACTGATGCTCAAAGAAAAGCAAAGGGGATCTTCTCATTTTTACCTAAAATTTGTGAAGATAAACTTTAAGAAACAAATTTACATAAGTAAAATTAAATTAATTGTAATAATAAAATTTTCAATGATACTGCATGTTCCATTTAAAGGATACTTTTATTTGATACTCTGCAACCCATAGTGTTATAAACCAATTAATGTATACATTCCAGCCGATTAATGGAATCTGATTTAACTATATTAAAAATCCTAGAACAAATATTAAGAAACGAAACAATAAGTAAGAAAAAAAAAACAAGATTTAATTTGGTAATGGAACAATCTTTTATCGAAAATATGACACTTTAGAGCCTGTTTTGGACTACAGATATTTTAGTAAGACTCTGTGAACACATTCATAGCAAATAAGGATAAAAAACTAGCACCCCTCATTAGCTTGACATAATATATTGAAGCAGTTGCATTCTCTATACCTATTGCAAAGAAGCTAGTATGTACTTGGGGTGAGTTTTCATTTATTTTAAACAAATGCTGCAATATCTCACAACAGTAATTTACATGAAATTGCTATCTGTGTGTTGCAAGAATTTGCACACTTAGTGTTTGAGGTTAAAAGGAATTAAGCATTGTTCAAATATAACACTGTAATATTAAAAAATACTCAGACTCACATTCCTTACACACTCTATGAAATTAATAATTATTTCATAATGAAGAATTAGGTATAATCAATACTGTTAAACCAATCCCTCTTATTGATAAAAGGCATTTGATTTAATAACTACAATTACTAATGTACTGGGTATTTGCTATTAGTAATTTTTAGTTTTTAACATTCCGCTGAGCTATAAATGTCTTATCATATAAAAAAAGTTCATCATTATTAAGTTATTAATATATAATTGTAAGTTTGACAAATACAAATGCACATATAAAGAAACTTGTAATTTAACTAAAATATAAAGTGTAAAGTACAAATAGCTCTATAGTATGCAGACATCCTATAGAAATGGTCTCAAAATCCTTCAATGTTGACTTAGCCTTATGAATAATTTGGAAATGCAGTAGAACTCGATTATAAGACCACTAAAAGAACCAAGAAAAAAATGACAATATATCCAAGTGATTGTATAAAAAAATCAATATTTCAGAGTAGTAAGCGATAAAAAGTAAAAAACGTTTTATTCTTGCATTGATACATTATTTTTTATAACTGAGCTGTAGACTGAACACTCTACAGCTCAGTTAAACAACTACGTTTTTCAGCACAATGACAAATGTTGACAGCTGAGTCATGCCTTTATGAGCAGTAGTAATTCTATCAACACTTATCTGCCATCAATTTATTTACTTTGTGTCACATAAGCTATTGCCTGTGTTAAGGAAAATTACGTGTTTCCACAAATGTACTATACACACAGATGAATTAAATGCCTTGGTCATGGTCCACATAAACTTAGATAAGAGGTTTACACTACAAAATATACATAAGAAATTTTCAAAACTATAACTGAGTAGTTATTTTTAGTATTCCTAAAACCAGTTTTTTTCTCAAGTTACACATAAGCCATACTTATGAAAAATGATCTACACCTGATGCTGTTATAACCAATTTTCACTGTATACTATAAATGGTACTAGCTGACATCAAGATTTTTTTTATTACTAGGTCCAAGCTGTCTCAATATTAGGCCAGAAATGAGAATGATTAACTATGGTTCCTAATCTATCAAACTTTAAAGTAATTTTGATTTTCATTAACATAAATTTCTAATTATACTGTATTTTAAAAACCCAAGGAATTCATTAACATGTCACAGAAATTCATTAAAATTAATCATCATCTGTATTAAAATATAGATTCAATTTCATGTCCTAGAAGACCATTTCTTAAACATACTAGCAGTTCAGTTTTGATATATACACAACCTTTTAAAGTAAAAAAATGTGATGAATGTATTGAAACTATGTAGATGTCATACAGTTGAAGTACCTTACTAAATATGTCCTGAATTAAAACAGTTTTTAAAAATAAAAAATTTTCAAAATCATTTGAGATACAGTAGAACCTCCTACATCCAAAAAAGCTAAAATTATAAACTATAGTTATTTTAAGTTATTTTCAGTATACATAAAATATAAACTTAACAAAATACAAGTATGAAAATGGGTTCAGCCCCTTTAACACATTGACTGCAGGCAATTTGATGCTGAATAGCCCAACACTAGCTTGTGGTGCAGCATTGTTTTTTTTTTAACATCCATACTTTATGCCAGTTAGACTGAGGACGAGGGATCAGAATTAACGGTAAGGGAAAAGCAATGGGAGTAACTGCGGCTAGAACTAAGTATCCTAAGGTGTGCAGTTCAGATGCAGCAGACTGAACAATGCTTAAATCACATTGACCACCAAGTCCCAGTATTCTTGTAGTGCAGCATATTCGATAACGGACACCAGTCTAACTTCAAATGCACTGGTTCAGTGGGAGATCAGCAGTTGTTGGGGATGGTTTATATGCTATCCACACGTTAGGCCCCTCCTTTGCTTGTTCTCTTGCATCAGTTTCCTGTACTATTGCTGTTTCTTGTCGGTGCTGGCGACATACTGTTATGCTGTAAATGTGTGTACTGAGATTTAACAATGGATGACAATAACAAGTTTGAAATAATTAAGAACATTACTCTTGACAACAGCTCCGAAAGTGAGGATGATTACACAATCAATGGTCACCGGGGACGCACGTCGGGCTAAATAATATACTCTTTACATGTTAATCAGGCTTGTTGGTTGCAGTTACTGATAATAATAACCCAATTAATTGGTTTTTTATGCTTTTAGATATGATTTTTTTTTGGAATGAATTATAACAAACTAATAAATATGACACAGAACTTTTTTTGCCCTGGGGACTACCCCAAACTTGAGAATCTGCCATTTGAAAGACCTTACCATTGTAGACTTCAAAACCTTCATAGGATTACTGTTCCATACTGGTTGGTACTGTAAGACACAATAAATTACAGACTTCTGGAAAACCCACCATCTGCTAAACCAGCTTTAAGCAGCTATGATTGATTTGTTCTGATCCTGCGACGCCTCCATTTTTCAAAGGCTAGTACTTCTGACAGGCCAGAGTATACTGATGTTCGGGCATACAAAATTAGGCCATTAAATGAATATTTCAACAATAAGATTATCACATATAATAGCCTGCAAAAAGAACCGACCACTGATTATGGAATGGTGCTATGGCGCAGAAGGACAGTGTTCTGTCAGTACATAAGAGGTAAGTGCCATAAATATGGAATCAAAACTTACTCGACCAATGAAACTGAAGGTGTTATTTTGCAATTTTCACTTACATACAGGCAAAATAGACCCCCATAGTAGTAAAGGGCACAATTTTATGACTGTTTTAAAGCTGGCAAATAGTTTTCTTGAGAAAGAGCAGGTCTTGGTCTTATTTATGAATAATTTCTATAATAGTTTTATCTTAGCCTCCAAGCTTTTCTACTGCAATACATATTGCACCGGAACAATAAGGGCAGACAGAAAGCATAACTGTGCCGCTGTAAAGAATGCTACTTTGTAAAAGAGAGAAATTGTCTCAAAATTTGCTGAAAGCATAAAGGTACCAACAAGGAGGACAAGTGAACAGTATTGTATAAATCAACTTAATCTGACAATGAAATGGGTCAAGCTTGAACACCTGAAAGACCTGCCAAAACCAATTATGCTATGTAATGACCATATGAAAGGGGATGCCAACTAGATGATATCTTACTACCTTGTGAGTAAAAATATTTTAAAATGCCAAAAAATTGTTTATTTTTTGTAGATGACAATGGTAAATGCACTTTATCTAACATGGATAATATTGACAATAAGATGTCACATATTGTCAACTATATGATTTTCAGTTCAATGTTCTAGAAGCACTGTTGCCACACAAACAAGCGGAACCTATGCTAACTCTGGGCTGGATTCATTGCATTGTAAAGAATGAACAGAGGGAGAAATCTATATGTATACAGATCTATAAGGGAGAAATCTATATGTGTGCAGTATGCCCAGACAAGCCTGGACTTTGCAGGATTGGATATTTCAAGAAGTTACATCAGTGTGTAAATTAAAAACTCAGAAAGAGAGGTGGGTGTGGGTGTATATATATATATATATATATATATATATATATATATATATATATATATATATATATAGAGATAGATAGATATATATATATATATATATATATGGTGTAAATGTACTATAAATTTTTATTTGATATATATATGAGGACTCTCTAAAAAGTATCTGACATGTCTTGTGCAGACAGGGTGTTGAAACTGCAACACATATACTCCTTCAGTGTGAGGTCCTGGAGGCCAACAGAAGAAAACTCTTTGGACCTCAGGAACCAGATCAACAGTTCAACCAGGACACCATATACAAGATTTTGGAGCTCATCAAGGGCACTGGAGTTGATTAAAATGAAGTGCTCGGAGTACACAAAAAGCCCTTAGGTTGATATGTCGGGGGCCAAAGAGCTTTTCCCCCAAAAATGTTCGCTGTTAATCCCCCAAAAAAAGTTGAAAAAATTAATGTTAAGAAATTAAAATTTATTGCACGTTTCTTATGGGTTTAATTTTATGACAACGATGATAACAGCTACAGTTTTTTTCCGTATGTTACACGTTAACAATAATAATTATCATTCAATTGATTAACAATATTTTAAGGCTTAAGTAAGACAGGCATTGACATTAAGTATAGTTTACTTAGAAATAAACAATGTTCTGTAATTAATGCGAATATGCAGGCCAGTTTAGGATCAAAAAGTGTATTTTGGTAACCTCCTGAACAAAACAAAAATATACAAAACTATTCAAAATAATTAAATACTAGTACAAAGCATAAAACGGACACAGTTATGTAAAACAAATTTAATCAACTACAGTTTGATTAAACCCTTGGTCAGTATTTCGATTTACAATTTCAACTCTGATGACCCATCTTAAAGTTTTGTTAAGGAGGACTGCACTTGCAACACTTCTTAAACTGGCCATGGCATATTAAGAACAAGTGCTATAAACTAATAGTATTTGTTGTATACAAAGTATGTATAGTTATTTTTTTAAAGGCTGTTTGCAATTGTTACACACCTAGTATGTATGTTTACCTTACATCATATTTTTAATGTATTCGTTTTCAGTATTGTCATAAAGGACACAATTACCCTTCAATGTGTTTATTTTTTAGATCATTACCACAATTAATGTTTTCATAACATTACTTATGTTCAGTAATTACTTATCTTCAGTAATTTCATATTAAAAAGACCATAATGGCTGATGTTAACTGAAAAAATTGCAAGTAGTCTTTAATAAGGCATAGGTGTTAACACATTTCATTTCCAACAAAATATTAGCTACATCAACAAATTTACTAAATAAATTTATCAAATTTACTAATTGATAAATTTATGAATTATCAATCTGATAATTATCAAATTTATTAATTAGTAAATTTATCAAATTTACTAATTGATAAAGTTTTTGTACTTTGACCTCAAATCAATTGCACATTGAATGCACTAACAGTGGTCCCAGTCCTACACAAACATACATTATACATCTTTTGCGGAGGGTTATCAAGAAAAAAATCACTAACTTGTTAAATTTTTTAATGTTATTACATTATTTAACCAATATATCAGCTAAAACCAGATATCAAATAATATTATTAAACTTAGACATATTTAGAATAGGCTATTGACAAAATGTTTTACTCAAAATGTTTTTTTTATTTTTTATAAATTTCTGAAAAGAAAAAGATTTTACCATTTTCCAGGAATGGGTTATTGCATAATCATGACCAGTCAAAAATCCCCTGTTATAAATTTTTACACTCATCTCAAATCTGAATTCATATTGGAAAATGATTAAATATTTTTATTTATTCAGTTTTAGTAGTGTCCATCATCTAAGGTGACGATTCTTGGAATTTGGTTGTGACTACTTAAAGGGAAGTGCGCCAGATAACATTTGTAGGATACATAATATACTGATTACAGCTGGCAGTAAACAGTAAGTATCCAGTTCAAGCCCCATTACTTTTGGAAGTTTAACAGACCACCAAAGTAAAGTAAATGCAGGAATGAACTAATGTTTTTTGATCTACCATCTTCGAAACAAACCTTCTGCTTGTTTTGAAAACAAACAGAACAAATATCTGGTAAACTAATTAAATATGCTAAAAAACAATTTAAAAATTAAACGGCCTTTTTATATTTGCACAATTTGGCAAAAATATCAAAACAATTGGAGGACTAGCTTTGTTTAACAAAAATTAACACCACATTTGAAATTGTTAAGACTAGTTATTTAAAACTAATTATTGCCATTATTTGTACATTTTTTAAAGTATGTACAGTTAGTAAACACAAAATAATTGAATATGTAAACAGAACTAAATTTTCAAGACCAACAGACATAGCTCATTTAGGAACCTGTACAAATACTTTAAATATAAGAGCACAAATTTCACCAAAATTGTAATCAGTCTATGAACACTTAACTCCTAATGTTACCTTATTATACTCCATTTTTGATACAGTAAACAATAAATAAAGGTTTTATATCATGAACTAACATTAAAACACAACAAATATTGTACAATATATAAACAACTTAATTTAAGAAAATTAAGTAACAATCAAACTGTAGTCCTTTGATTTGAAGAAAACATATTACCAAACACATAGCTCAAACCACTACTGCTATCCGAACCATCTTTCAAGTTATGACCGATGCTTTTACAGTAACAGCCACAGAAAAGTTCTCGCAATTGTGTCAGCCTTTCTCTTCGCCTGAACATACATAAAAAAAAGTCAGCCTAGGTATATAAACTTGTATACAAAACATTAAGAAAACTAACAAACTCAGCTTTACTTATACCAATAGATCAAATATATATATATATTTTTTTTTTTCTTGGAACCTTGCAGTGCTTGGTTGAGAGATGCAGCAGACTAACAGGTGCTTTAGCTACATCAAACACTGAGTACCCTCAAAGACTTTAACTATGATCAACTACAAACTGTACTATCAACAGATATAATGAGTAAATTAATTTATAGTGTTACTATTGCACTGTGATCTTTATAATCTATTTTATCTTTTTCCTGAGATGCTATTCCCTTTTTTTTCTATTCTATATACTTGAGCCGCTTAGATACGGCGCAATCTTAAGCACTACCTTAATAAAATCTAGGATTTGGAGATGGTTCCAGGTGGGGAACTCTTCCTTCCAATTCTAACTGTTGATTACCCAGTTTTTTTATTGAGGTGCTTGCTCTGCTAATTCTTTCATTTTTTTCCTCTTCACCCACATCATGAAGGTTGTAGTCTATTTGGTCATTTTTTTTGTATGGTAAGATTTCATTCATTCTATTTTACATTCTTACTCATGTTGTTCCCATGAGTAGCTGGGAAAATGAAGTTCACCCACATAGCCCAGCGTGTATGGATAAGGCTAAGGTACACTAGGAGGCCACCAGATATCCCAGGGCTCTGTCCGATACACAGTTAGACGCGTGTTATTTACTCTATCAGCACAGATTGCTTTCCACTTTAAAATTAACCAAGCTATGTAGGGTAGTAAAAGTACATTTCTTCAGTATATGAGTGAAAGTAGAATGAACTAGAGATATGGCAGGATCGCTAAGCCCATTAACTACCTCCACCCAAAACAGATATGATCAAAATTTAATTGAAAAATGAATAACTAAGTACAGGAATACAAAAAATCAATGATTCTAACCACATTTAAAATACAATGGCTGTTCAAGAAATAATTATCAGGGAAAAGGGCTGAATTAGTCCCACTTTTGTGTCTGCCAGTTGTATAACTGACTCATTAAGCAGCACAATGTACAGCGAAATACCACCAAGGTCAGGACTGGGACTGTACCAGTTAATAGGTTCACTAATAACAGGAAAACCTCAAACTTCAACCCACACTATCCACTGCTTATGAACAAATGACAAAAAAAAATGCATGTTTAGAACTGGAAATACAAGCTGTATGTTCAAGTATTTTAATTTACAGAAACAAACAATATATAAATTACACTACATACTGTACAGTCATTCCTTCAAATTCATGAGGGTTTACATTCCTGAAGTCCTCATAAATGCAAAAGCATATATCACACATAAGATATGCAAGTATTCATTAATACTTCCTTATGATTTGTTTTAGGTAAAATGTATCACACTCTATTGTAGCATACTCATTTTCCCTAATTTATATTCCAATTATATCTAAATTCCTAGTTTGGAAATACTATAACATACTTACATTGAACAATTAGAGTTGCAGGACGAATGATCGGACGGAGTACTTGTGAACCCTTCATCATCTCCTATAAGGGTGTTGGTGGATTCAGCTGACACTTGGCCTTCACACCTATTCATAAATTAAAAAAAATATTTTAAATACATACTGTTATAACCTTTTTTCTGGATTTCATAGTAACTTGTATTTTCCCCTTCCCTTCAATTCTGTAGTAAGTCTAAGTGATAATACGAAAGAATATAACTTCACCATCAGTTCTACTTAGTGCTGGATACCAAAAAGAAAGAAATAAAAAGTATGGACTGAGGCACTTAGTGCAGCTTCAGAAACCAGTGGAAAATGTTATGCAAGTTTAAAAAGAATTCTTGAATATTATTTTTGAGTAAATTTAATGTTTTGGTTGAAAATAGCAAATTGAAAACTGCTCTATATCACTTGAAAATACACCATAGATGTTCAATTAAAAATTTAAGTAAAAAATTTAAAAATATAAATATTTACACAAAACTTACAAAGATGTATTTGAACTGTTGGAGTGAAGATTGGAACTACAAGTAGAGTTGGAACCTGATCCACGTAAGCTCCCAGTTCCAGTAATGAATTGCCAACTGTAAATAAAATTATTTTATTTTATACAAAAAAAATGATCACTTTACAGGGTTTTGAAATAGTGTGGAGACAATTTGTCAAATTTTAAAAATGAGTGGATGACACTCATGTCATCTTTATATGAAATAAAAATTTACTTTTTGGAGTAAATGACAACTTTTGCCCATGCCTTTAAAATGGGAAATTTTTGAAACATTTAAATATCATAAATGTAAAGCTCCATTGTGACACCTTTTTTTAAAGTCCTAATAACAAAAAAGACACAGCAAAAACTAAATGTAGAGACCTATCAAAAATGGCAACCAATTCAAATCTTTATAAGATCAATATCAAGAGAAACTTTCAACAGATAAATAACTGATTTTAAATACATTTTTGTTCAGTGGTTCTACATTGAAATATGTGATGTAGTCTCCGGAAGAAATAGAAGTCTGGGCATTTACCATGTCGGCTGGTGAAGCACTTTTCTGATTTGGAATTGTGAAATAAATTTGCTTCATGTTTGTGGAGTTAGCCAGATTCCTCCTATTTATTTCCAAGTAAGTTGTGGTGTCTTGTCTTGTACAATTGTTCAGAATGTAGGTAGGCTGTGTATAATTGTTCTGTAGTGGGTAGTCGTCCTCGATGTTCTGCCGAACAACGATTTTAGACCTGTATTTATACTCAAAATTATAACGGGAACCATAATTTCATTGATAGAACAAGGGAAAGAACACACAAATCAGAATGAAGCTGTCATACACAGAAGATGTGATCTGATGCGCTGGCAGTAACGCCTGGGCAGAAATTTATTAATCTAGCACAGCGTAGACCACAGATACACGTTCACTGCGAACAAATCGGAAGTGAATATTGGTTGACCGAAGTGAACTAGGTTTCACAGGCTTAAGCTATTTCAAAGCCAGGAGAAAAGTTTGGGGATTTTTAGTGTGGTTGTTTAGGTGTTAGTAAGCAGAATTAGGTTGTTTAACTCAGTTCCTATGTTGTTTTAGGCAATGACACATGGTTATTCTTTTCATAATATTTTCCATAAATGTAACACTATAAAGTTGAGGAAAACACACCCACATTTATACAGAATGAAGAACAAAAATTTTAAGATTTAAACTGGCCAGCATTTTAGATGTGATCTCAACAGTTACAAGCTACAATTATTTTTTGTTAAAAAAGACAATTGAAAGAGCAAACAACAGCACTAAGAACAGTTGAACTTTACAGAAAGGATCATCAAAAATGATGGTATAAAAATATCGATTTTAATGGTCAGGAAGGAATAAAAAGTAAAAAAGATTATCGTTGCACTGATACAGAAATTTTATTACTACTGTATATTAATGTTTAACCATTATTTAATGATGCAAAAAAACAAAGAATACAGTATCAAAAAATAGAGAGTAATGATATTTACATCTTTCTGCTTACAGCTGAATGCAGTCATAATAACCGATTAAGAAGTTATCTTTCTCTTGCAAAAATAGGAGATAATATTGCAATTGTTTCTGAGCCTAAGTATAGTGGAATACACTAAATATGCAGCATATTACAAAGCTCAATATTGTACAACTACGCATTTCAGAAGAATGACAAATGACAGCTGAGTTGTGCCTTTAACAGCAGTAGTCATTCTGTTGGCATTTATCTGCAGACTGGTATTCCACTTGAACTTCTTCTTTATGTGCTTTTTCCATAACGCCTAGAAACTAAACCACATTTGGCTTGGTTTTCTTTAATGTTAAAGATAGGCTTTTTACTATCATTTAAAAAAACTGATACTCCATCCAAGGTTGTTAGAAACAAGTTCGATTAAAACAATTTAACAAAGTTGGTATATATAGTTGGCAGCCGAAGTCTGACGAGCTTAGTTGCTGTGATTTAATATTTAACACTTTGAAGCCTAACCCTTTAGCATATGGTTTGCCCTAGAAGCCTAGACATTTTTGACTATCATTATATATATATATATATATATATATATATATATATATATATATATATATATATACTATATACATACAGATGACCTTAGTTATAATACCCTGGGTTTAGAACACTAACTCAGGTATAGCGCTGTTTTCATAATGTCCCCAATACTCTATATTAAGTATACGTATATTTTAGGCTCGGTTACAATGCTTTGTGAACTCGGATACAACGCTGTCATGCTGCTGTTATAGTCCAGCCACTTTGTAAATGGCCTGAGTGAGAATTTCTCATGCATGTAGGAGAATTCCCCTCCAACAGTTCAGGGACTCAAGAGTCTGCCAATCTGAGTCTACAAGCTGTTACTACTCTGCAATAGTGAAGGAAAGGGGAGGAGTTATGATGACAGAGTAGGGACATAACCTCTCACTCGCATATTTTTTCTTTGTCCCACTGGTGCTCTTAGCAGTTTTCTAAGCTGCTGACCTATAGTCACTTTCACTTAAAATACAATTTGTGTTCTACTTTTAGAATAAAGGTTGAGAATAGAAATGGTCCCTTTCTTAGAATTTTGTTGCAGGCTAAAGAAACAATGTAAATTGTGTCGTTCCCACAAAAGTGTTTCTCTCTCTCTCTCTCTCTCACACACACACACACACACACACACACACACACACACACACACACACACACACACACACACACACACACACACACACACACACACACACACACACACACACACACACTCTGTATGTTTTATTGGGGGGAAAAACTTCAATCTCATGAACCCTCACAACAATGTACGCACTGTGTTGCATATATACATACTAGACAGTACAGTACTTTTTTTCTATTATTAGTTTTTAAATAAAATATATTTTAAATTATGTAATATGTGTAATAAAATAGCCATTAATTATGTAAATAGTACAAAGTAAGATTTTCTTTCACTACATACAGTATTTCTGCCGTTTACAAACTCGTTTTCTGTAAACTCGGTTACAATGCTATCTCGTTCACAGCACTCACTCATATACGTTTCGTCCCTTCAATCACATTATATCCGAGGTTGACTGTATATACATAATAATTTATAACTATTATGAATTATATTTCATTATAAAGGTAACAAAATTAACTTTGCAGAAATGCATAGCATACTGCTTATCTGACCTTATATTTTACATCCCCTAATTGTAAAAAAAATTCTGTAAGGAAATAAGGAAGTTGTACAATGTTGAAAGGCAAATGAGAATCTGGTGCCCAAGCGCCAGAGCTGTAAAGACCAGTCACTATAAACCAAGCCTATATAGTGAAAGCTAATGTGACTGAACAATTTGTTTGGAAATAGTAATTTTTATAATTAACATGTTATAGTACACTATATTTAAAAATAATAAATGGGCATAGTAATTATTTACAATTTTCAGTCACAAACAACTTTTCCATATTGACATGTCTTGTTTATTTTATTTGCTAACAACAGATTGACATATTTAAAAAGACAGTCAAAAAACTAATGTAACAAAAGATAAGGGTATTCACTTCACAACCAAAACATTAAATGGACGTGGTATATGTGCATGGAATGGTGTCGCATTACAGTAACACACCCACAGAAAGTGGGTGGCAGACTACTTGAATCTAGGGAGCACGGCCTTCCACCAGAAGCCCGTTTATTAATTTAAAGAATCATAAAAACCAAAACACAATATGATTTATTAATATTATTGTTTATTTCAAAATATTCCAAATGTAAAAATTGGAAATTTAAACAACTTTCTGAATCAGAATTAAAAATTGAATCAGCATTATTTTTATTTACTTTTTTTATAAAAGCACTATATTTGTGTTATCAATGTCACAGTCCATTGCTTGCCCATAAATCATGTATCACATTATCCATTTTCAACTAATGCATAACTTTTGAAAATTAAAGTCAATCACTAAAAACTAAAAGAAATATATACACATATATATGTATATATATATATATATATATATATATATATATATATATATATATATATATATGAATAATTAGGAAAACCACTGTAATAAAATCGTCAATACTGATAATGCAGTGACTAATTAGAGCAAACATTATTTGATACATGGATGTAGTATGTTTGCGATATTTTGTTCGGCCAGCTTAATGAACAATATTACAAATACGAACAAAATTATGAATATGAACCAGACAATTTCAAAATTATGGACACGTAAAGAGAAATAAGCAATGAATGGAATGGAGCTGTTTAAAACCTTAAAACTGTCATTGACAAGTCACAATAGCTTTAAATACCTACATTGATCGATAATCAACATAGTGCTAAATATGCAGGCCCTAGCTATACTCAGGCATTGGCTTTAATGGTTAACCCTGCGTATCACTCAAAAACCTTTTATTATATATATTAAAGTTTAATTGTTATTGCAACTAAACAATTATCTTATACACACAAATATATATATATATATATATGTATGTGTATATATATATATATATATATATATATATATATATATATATATATATATATATATATATATATATATATATATTATATATTATATATATATATATATATATATATATATATATATATATATATAAGTGTAGACTTTGCTAGATTTAGTGATGACAATGTAGTTTTTAGCATGGTAAGCATTTTTATTGTATGTGGAGAAGGAGGAAGCTCAGTGTTAGTCAAGGTTTTAATCAGTTCGCATTTCAATGAATATGAGACGGACTTAAATAATTATTATAAGTTTTTAAGTGTATATTAAATTCTTATTATAATTAATAAAAGTTGTTTTTTTTTTAAAAAGCAACATCCTCAAAACCATACCATAAGTGGCGCAGTTGGTAGGACCCCCCTTGAAAGTTCTTAAGTGAATATTAGTATCTTTTCGGTATCACCCTTAACAAGGCGGACAACACGCTTTGGAAAGTTAAGAGTATATTGATCTTCCAGAGTAAGACTTCTGAAGAATTAAGCAAATACTGATTCGGCAGAGCAAGATACCCAGAGAATTAAGGTATATAACGTCCATCGGTGTCAAAGAAGAAAGAAGAGAGAAAAAGGAAGAAAGAAAAAAGAAGAGAGAAGAAAGAAGAAAGAAAAAAGAAGAAAGAGAGAAGGAATACGAACGCTAAAAATCAAAGATTACTTACACCATGAACTTAATGTTCTACATCCTACTGTAAGTAGGAAATCTATAAATTAAGACAGTTGTCTGATTATTTAAATAAAACAAGTTTATAATATTCAACAAAGAATATAAATTGTATTAAAGTGTAAAATATTTTCAAGTGAATAACTACACTAATTTTTGTACATAATTTTCAAACTAAATGATTTCATAATTTAATTGCTATAAATATATTTTGATTTTAAGTTATTTAGCTTGTATATTGAAACCAGTTTAGTGTCAATATTTATATTACATATTTTAGTTTAAGTTATAAGTAGAAATTTAACAATGACAATTACTACTCCAACACTGAAAAGAGAATACCTAGATATGATACCTGAATACAGTGGTGAACCCGCTATGCTCAACAGGTTCATTTCTATTTGTGATAAAATTGTTAATAAATTCTCTGTAACTGAAAATCTGGAAGATTTTCAGAATGACTATTTGTTTTCATCCATACTTTCTAAACTAAAGGTTTTTTTTGTGTTTAACGACCGACTATTGTGCACACTTGGGCACTAAACTGAAGGGACAGGCCTTAGAAATTGTTGTAAATTCCAACACTTATGCTTGGGATGATGTTAAAAATACCTTACTAAGTAGTTATTCGGACAAAATAGATTGTTTTACTTTAAATTTGGAAATGGCAGAATTAAAGCATAAAAATAACGAATCACCTTTTCATTTCTATGAAAGAGTTCATATACTTTTAAACCTACAGATAGTTTTCTTTTTAAACAAAGAAAAAACACATGCAAAAGATATTTTGTGTGCCTATGTTCAGAAATTAGCATTAAGAGTGTTATTAAGGGGTTTTCAGGAACCATTGGGATCTCTGATGCGCACAAAAAACCCTAGCATGCTTAATGAAGCTTTAAATATGTTGACTAACAACTTTCAGTTTAAAAATAATAAATTGTTTCAAAATAATCGGCAAAACATACCACCTAAAACCCAAAATGTACCAATTCATAAACCTGTGATTAATAACCAATCTTTCCAAGATCAATATAAACAAATACAATTGGACAAAATGGAATTTTTAAGAAAGTAAGTTGCTTATTTAGGACACGTAGTAACACCAGATGGAGTAAAGCCCAACCCAGAAAAAATACAAGTTATAGAAAATTACCCAATTCCGAAAACAGCTAAACAAATAAAGGGATTTCTCGGATTACTTGGATATTACCGAAAATTTATTAAAAATTTCACAAAAATAACTAAACCTTTTACCAGTTGTTTAAAGAAAAATGCTAAAATTGACCCTAATAACCCAGACTACTTGAATTGCTTTGAAACATGCAAAAACATATTGACTAACGAACCAATTTCACAATACCCCGATTTCGAAAAGGAATTTATATTAACCACTGACGCTAGCAATTTTGTAATAGGAGCAATTTTAAGCCAAGATAAAAATGGAAAAGACCTTCCCATAGCGTATGCTAGTCGAACTCTTAATGACAGTGAGACTAACTATTCCGCAATTGAAAAGGAATTACTCACAATCGTATGGGCGACAAAACATTTTAGGCCTTATTTATTTGGAAGAAAATTCAAAATTTATACAGATCACAAACCTTTGCAATGGTTGTTCTCTGTTAAGGAACCGAATTTAAACTTTTAAGATGGAGATTAAAATTAGAAAAATACAACTACAAAATAAAACATAAAAAGGTAAATTAAACCAGAACGTGGACACATTATCCAGAGTTCAACTGAATGTCACCGAAAAAGTATCAAAGGACCCTCAAAATTCAGTGGACGAAGAATTACAGAAGACTACAGTTGAGTCAACCTAACTGTATTTTCCAGATCTGGACGATAGTCAGTCGATGATAGTAAACTTTGATTTGGAGGAAGAAGATAATGCGGTCAATCAGCAAGAGATCAATGAAAAAAGCAACCAAACCGTTCATTCCAATTTCGAAGGAAATACGCGAGCGGAAATTCCAATTTCTGACAAACCTGTGAATTTTGGGAAAAACCAGATATTTTTGTACAAGGTACAGATATTTTTATCAGCCAAAAAACATTTAGATATTAAAATTATTTGGAAACTCTAAAATGAGATTAATCGTTGAAATTTCAAGAAATAACCTACAAAACGATATTATTAATTTTGTAAAAGAATTCCTAGTACCCAAGGTTAGATATAATATTTATTTTGAAGATGACTTTTTTGAAGAATTTGCTACATGTATAGGTAAACATTTAAAAAACTCAATTTTTATTAGTTAAATGTAACTCTAAATTACTAGATATAACCGATGAGGAAGAAATTCGAGAGATTATAAATAACTACCACTTAAGCAAAACCAATCACTGTGGCATACAAGAAACATATTAACAAATTAAAAGGAAATATTATTGGAATGTAAAGGAACACATTCAAAACTTCTTGTGAAATATATTTAAAGACAAAGTACGACAGAGTACCTTTAAAGCTCGAGATGAATCTCATGCCTACACCAGTAAGACCACTGCAAACAATCCACATTTCATTAGAAAAAAACAGATTTCTTAGTATCAGACGGATTATCTCGCTGTGCACAAGTGTATCGTGTGGAAGGCACACATGCTACCGAGGTCGCTGATAAACTCTTAAGACTACTTTGCACATTATGGAGTACCTGAGTCCATTGTTTCAGACAATGGAACTGCATTTAATAATAAAATAATTATCTTGGAATTACACAAAATTAAAATACATTTTATAAGTACTCAACACCCACCTTCTAATGGATTATTTGAAAGATTCCATTCCACCCTAATTGAACACATAAGGTTTTTAAATATCCAGATAGAATTTAAAAACGATAACATTACAAAGAAAGTAAAATATGCAATTATTGCTTACAATAATAGTATCCATTCAGTAACAAAATTAACACCATTTGAAGTATTGTATGGACATATTGACTCAAATCACGTTTTAAATATTGACATTGAAACCAGGTCACTAACGATAATAAGTCACAAAGAGAAAACAAATAAATTATACAAACATATCAGAGAAACTAACCAGAAGAAAACATTCAAACTAAAAGGAACCAAAATAGAGCCTTTACCCAAAATTCCAACAGAAGTTTATATAAAAAATTTGCAGAAACAAAGTAAAACCAAAAATAAATTTAACAAAGAAGAAGTGTTTTCAACAAATCAAGAGAGGAAAACAGCTGAAATAAAACCAAGACACCATAATACTAAGCAGAAAATTCATTTATCTAAAATTTAAAGACCGAGGAAATTCAAAAACATAAAAAATAAGTCAGCCCAAAATCCTGTTTAGGTTCCTCCCGTTCTTTGATAGAGCCACTGTGTACCCAGCAGAATTTAAGGATGTCTCAAAAAACTTAGGAATGATTCCAATAGATTTAGGGAGTTAGACGTTAATTGTAAGTTAGATTCAAATAACATTGCATATTTTATAAACTTGCCTATTGTTGTAAAAACAAATTGTAATATCTATAAGTTATATTCTTTACCAGCTAAATATGAATCAGAATTCGTAACTATTATATTTAGCATTTTAAGAAGCTAATTGGGAAAGCTTCGAGGGAAGCTGCTGTTCAACCACCCCCGGAAGTTTTGCTTAGGGGTGGAGGAGTTATATAGACAATAAGTGTAGACTTTGCTAGATTTAGTGATGACAATGTAGTTTTTAGCATGGTAAGCATTTTCATTAGTTATATAGATAATAATTCTAGACTGCTAGAGTTAGTGATGATAATGTAGTTTTTAGCATGATAAGCATTTTTATTGTACATGGAGAGGGAGGAGCATAAGATCAATGTTAGTCAAGGTTTTACTCAGTTCGCAAGTCAATGAATATGAGATGAACTTAAATAATTATTGTAAGTTTTTAAGTGTATATTAAATTTTTAATAATAATACACTTAATAAAAGTTGTTTTTTTAAAAGGGACATCATTGAAACCATACCATAAGTTATATATATATATATATATATATATATATATATATATATATATATATATATATATATATATATATATATATATATATATATATATATATGAATTTAAGTTACACACCAACACTTTTTCCACTTTAAAATATAACTTTAATTGGATTTTATTTAACTATGTAAACAACATGGAACTAAACTTACCTTCCTACACTAAGAGAACTTGAAGATTCGTTCCGTTGGCGAAGTGCTGATGTTCTCGAAGGCACTGCGACAGGACTGGTTCGAGACAGATGAGAAATTCGCACTACAGTAGCACTTGTATTGTTACTGATTAGTTTCCCACCAGCGTGACCATTGCATAGACCGTTATCTTGCGCATTGTGAGAACCTTCGCTATTGCATACGAACAAATTAGTGTCAGATTTAGAAGCGAGTTGAGGCGGCGTAGAATGTGTAGACGACAATGAAGAAAAGGAAGATAAACTAGATACAATAGAGTTGGCAGTAGTTAGAGGCACATAAGACACGAAGGAAGAAGTTCTGATATTTGTAAAGTCAGTTGTTCCAATTGGTACTTGTGAAGCTGGTTCTTGAATTGAGCTGGGTATGTACCAAATAGATCTGTTAATTGAATGAAAAAAATATTTTAATAAAAATAACAAATTTAATACATTACTTATGTAATTTTTCTAACGTTAACCCTTCAAGAACTGTTTTTAGCAAATTGTCTTTGGAATATTAACTATTTGAACAGCCATGATGATAAGACCCAGAACCAGGACAATGAAATCAGCGTTATTCATGATCTGTATATCAGAAGATAGGGGTTGTTAAAAAAAATTGTGTGTGTGTGTGTGTGTGTATATATATATATATATATGAAATTAGGCTTTTTTCAAAATTTCAATGCCTACCACGAGAAGTTGTATAGAGTAAAACCGTCTAGGCTACAGAGAACACTAAATAATATTATCTCCAGAAAAAGAACAAAACTGGTTGGTACTGTATATGACACTGGTGGGATGACAGACACTTATGACTAAACAATACTTGAGAAACAGGATAATAAAATTGCTTACAGCTATAGGAAACACCATTTGCCAAATCTGTGCTGACATTGATCAAGGGAGGTTTGTTGTATTGTGTAACAGGAACAACTCATTCAAAATACAACTCAGATTCTTACTAAAAACAAATGGTTTTCATGTATCATTTTAAATCAGTTCTGTGATTTAATTTATAGGTCTAAATATTATTTTACTCTAAAGTAATGTAAAAAAATGATTTGTCTTTCTAACAGTGCATTTAAAGGCACTACTTTTAAGATTAAAATTATGTGTAAGCAATAAGGATATAAGGAAAAACAATAATAGGAGGGAGGGAAGTGTCTTACGTCATGTGCCATTAGAGAGATTTTTAGAATTTTTTGGCCTCAATAAAGGAAACTAAGAAAACATAGTTTTACTATAAAAATGGGTTGGGACCAACACTTTTGGCTGCTACTGAGAGATTTCCATTATAGAGAAACTGCACTGGGGTTAATAGATAATAGCAGTTATCTAATTTCATGTGCCCCACATTTTTTCTTTTAATTGTACAAGTATTTTAAAATCTATAAAAATTCACTGTTACAAATTTTTAAGTCAATCTGTGTGTGATTATGAATCTGTATAAGTTTATAAATCTCAATAGATTGTTGGATTTATGAGAATTTATTATATATTTGTAGTCCATTTTAAAAACATGTTTTTTAAAAGTTTTTTTATTTATATAATTATTCCAATTTTTGTTTGGTTGAATTTTATGCCTATTAGACTAATGAAGATGGGGGATCGATATAACACACACAAGAAGCCAACAGTGTTGGCCACTTATCTAACGAACAACTAATTTAGCCATGAGAGAATTTAGCATAATAATTATTAACAATTGTAAAAAACATTATGATGTATGCCAGACTTGGCACTAAGACTTACCCAGATGGTTCTTCCGTTTGTATAAAAACAGGCGGAGTTTCTTGACTCTTACTACTGATGGAACTCCACGATGAATTCAAGCTAATATTCGACCCCTGTGAACTAATCAGCATTTCTCCAGTGTCGTAGTCAGCACCTTCCATACTGATATCAGTAGGAGTTTGCGTTAGGTTTGGTGCTAGCGTAGTTGCTTTTCCTTTGCACCTATTTTAACAAAACATTCCTTTTACTGGTATTATTATTGAACAGCGTGACCAACTATATTGTTTTCATTAATTTATCCTAAAACTAGGGCCTACAGAGTTTACTTAACCAACATAAATAAGTAAAGCTGATTTTAGATAAGTGAAAATATTGGGTAAGATGTAAATAAAAGCAAATAAACATTTTTATAGGTCATCCGCTAGAAAACAGTCTGCTAAGGACACCAATAGGATAGTGAAAAATGTGCAAGTGAGAGGTCTAGTCCCCTACTCTCTCACCACAGCTCCTTCATTTTCCTTCACTATCGCTGAGTAGTAACAGTTTGTAGACTCAGATTGGCAGACTCTGTGTCACTGGACTGTTGGAGGAAGCTGGAAGGTAATTCATTCTAATGCAGGCTGTTTACTAAGTGGCTGGACTATAATTAATGCATGGTTGTATTACACACACAGCCATTACTATACTGTCTACTGTAGTACCCCAAATACTTCAGTACCATAAATTATGATTTTGTAAAAAGCGTTCTGTATTGTCAAATGTTAACATAAAGAATTGCTTTCTTAATCAAGGTAATATGCAATTTCATCTTCAATACACTGCGGAAAAAGATCATAACAAGACATTAATATCCACTTCCCCTAACCTTCACAACTGTCTGTCACATTAATTAATTATCTTGACACATTAGCAACAGTTACGTAATACAAAGGGATGTGACTTGTGTAAGAATGGCAACTGCTACAGTCCCGACCCAGTATAAAGTCATTCAACAAAACAATATGCTATTGAAGACACAAAGCCTATACAGCTTAATATCTTTTTTTGTAAAAAATTAATTTGTCCTTACATGCATGTCAATCAAATGAATGCTACATAAGATTACTCTAAAAGTTGCTCCGAGTAAGATGGTAAAAATATTTCTTGATATTTTTTTATACAGTAAGCAAACTGTTTATATAAGAAATCTCTGAACCTAAAACCAAGTAAGGTAATATTTAGTATTGCTAAAAGAGGAATTCTTTTATGTTAAAGGTAGGCCAAACTTTATAAAAAAAAAAATTATACATTTGAGTTGATGTGCCACCCACAACTTGCTATTATAACTACTTGAGTGTGACTGTATTAAAAAAAAACCAGAATCTGTCATTATGCTACATATCCAACTATCAACAAGTACTAAATTTAACAGAGATTGTATTAAAACAAATATGACCTTACCTGTTGATACTGAATTCATCTCTTGTCAAATGTTTTAAAATATAGAAACAAAAATAAAATATGTCTTCTCCTTTAGTTTTTCTATCTTCAAGATTATGTCCAAATAACATCCAATCATATGCGATAGTAAAATACAACAACTGTATAGGCGACAATGACTGGTGAATAGCACCGTCAGCCCATAAGCAAATACGGAGTAGAGAAATAAATAATGGTGTGCGGTCCCAACCACTGATGCAATGAATAAGTAAGCCTGAACTTCCTTCAGTCAAGTAATGCAAAAGTAGTAGTAGATAGTTTTCTGTTAAAGTTACCAAGTCCCAGTGCTGAAATGAATACAAAATGAAATAAACTGAAGGGAACACCTATATGATAACCACAGTCAACTCACTTTATACCATAGTTATTGTTACTGTCACATCAATTTAGGAACAAATGAAATTCTTATACACAGTGAAACTTCAATTAATCATAAGTTCTTTATTAAGTCTGTTAATTCAGGATCTCTCCTAATGCGGGTCCTGTACAGGATCAACTATCGGTGGTTCAACAAAGCTCTTTATGCATTAAATTATATTACTTTATTCTTATGTTGTTATAGCTACAAGTAGTGTGATAACTCCCAAGAATGAACACTATTGTATTACACTGTCAAAATGTTTCCCCTGAAATATGTCCCAAGATCCTCTCTGGAAACTCATGCCCCAATTTGTTTAAACCAAAAAGAGAAAAGGGGAAGTGTACGCAAAAATTGTCTACTTACTTAGACTGCAGATTTGTTGTTCACTAGCACCGCCTTAGAGGAATGTTCTCTTGGAGAACTTCCTGACGCCGGTTGTCCTACAGCCCTTTGGTCTCCCCTAGAATCAACTGACCTCCCGGTCCCCTCAGAATCAACTGACCATGACCTACTTCTTTCCCAAGCTTTTATCTAAACTGCTGTTCTATATACCTTGTTGTTTATTGCAACAGACAGTATGTCAGCAGTTTCATAATTTTTCTGTCTTTTTCAATAGTGTTCATTTTTTGGCTGTGACCTCTTTTCTGTATTTAAAACTCATAATTAAAATTACAATTTTTTTATTCCTAACAAGTTAATTACAGAAATTAAATATTATTGACTGTAATTTTTTTATACACAAATCTTATGAAAATATAATGAGCAAATAATAACTTTATTTTTATTTTACTTATTAAATTTATTTTGTTATTTAAATAAAATTAAAAATCTAACAAAACAACTCTACATGTAACCCCAACAAATGTTATTATTTTTTTTATTTTAATGCAGAACTCATATCCAGTTCATGAACATGCATTTTTTAAATATGTTGTTTATATGAAATGAATGGGGTTGGTTGTTTTTTCTATTATCCATCTTTGATTAACCACCATGGTTCCAGTTCTGACCCTGATAGTTAATCAAAGTATCACTGTAATCAATCATTTCTATACAGTGTTATTTCTGGATTTGAATAATTTGCAATAGTAGCTTGGTGGTATGAAAATAAATTAAACCCTCTGCGATCGGTCGAATGTTTTTCAGAACATCCTTCGAACTTTTCGCTCTGTAATGTGACAATAACAGAACCACCTGTAACCATACATTCATTCTGTGAATGAATCTTTGCATAGTATCTCATACCATATTGTTGTTGTTGGGATGGGAGATGTGTCCAGACTCAAGAGCGGATTTACATGCCTCAAAGCGGTACAAAGTGGTAACGTATTGAGGTCAACCTGTCAGGTTATATATATATATATATATATATATATATATATATATATATATATATATATATTGATTCATTCCAATCTAATGTGTTGGGCTGCATGGCTAAGGGGGTGCTTACTCTGGATACCGGGTGACCTCCAGTTTCAATTAGCCTTACATGCAGGGCTCTGCATGGTTGAACTACTTTTTTCCCTAGCTGATTGTGGTACCATTTATGGATACTCAACAATCAAAATTAACTAATACACATCTTGGGGGACTTTTAGGAGTGGACCTGGGGAATGGGAGTTTGGGAAAGAAGGATACTGGGGTTGGATTCAATCCCGTTGAATCCACTAGTGTTGCATTGAAGCTGATTGTGGATCTGCCAGGCAATCCTACTATGTCTGTGTCCGATGGTAGTTATGTTTCTGAGGGATCTACAAAGGTGGACCTAGGAGATAACAGGGCTGTCAAACATCCTTCAGTAGCGCAACGGCATCGACTACAGAGAGAAAAGGCAGCAGCTATTTCTTATCCCAAAAAAGGATGAAAGTTTTTCCAGTCAACCTAAATCACAGTAAGGCGGCAACTGCTTGAGCAGGATGAAGCCGACCTTGCCTTGGTTCAAGAATCTTGGGTGACGGGAGGAAGAATGGCAGGACTGACCATAGGCGGAGGTAAATTGATATATGACCAATCAGCCGCTAGGCCTAGGACATGCATAGTTGTTAGGAATAACATTGAGATACTTGTGTTGTCTTCTTTATGTTCCAGGGATTGTACAGCAGTTAGTACAGAGCTACATATGGGATCTAGGAGCAGAAGGGTTGTCATGACCTCTGCTTACTTCCCACACGAGGAAATCGATAGCTTCCCACCTATCGGCTTTAGAAGGGTGGTGGAACACTGTGGTGATGGAGCAGTTCAGCTGCTTGTCGGAGTGGATGTCAACTCACATTACACGGTGTGGTGAAGCAGTAACACCAACTTTAGAGGTGAGCAGTTGCTTTCCTTTATTGAGGCTCATAATCTTCATATTTTCAATAAAGGTAATACACCTACCTTCATAACGAAGGCTAGAAGCCAGGTTTTAGATCTTACTCTAGGGACCAAGGGCGTGCACACTGCACTGGGTATGTGGTGTGTGTTTAGAGAGCCGTCTATGTCAGATCACAGGCATATCGCCATGGATCTCCGGGTGATAAACAGATCAGTAAATACTTACCAAAATCCTAGGAATACTAGATGGGGGAGGCCTATGAAGAAAGACTTAGGGCTGACCTTAGGGATTTTAGGAGGCCGATAAGTAATTTGCATGAATTAGAGTACGCAACTGGAAGATTGGTGGAGACAGTTGTGGACCCCTTTCATGAGAACTGTCCCCTTACAAAGAAGGCTGTTGGGGATAATGCTAAATGGTGGACCCAGGCACTTTCTGAGCAAAGGGGACAGGTTAGAAGGCTGTTCAATGCGGGCTAGCAATACGGTAAGTGGGAGGCCTATAGGAGGGCCCTGATCGAGTATAATAAGTCATTAAAAAGGGCGAGACGGGACTCGTGGAGGAAGTTCTGTGGGGAGGTTAGTCGTACTTCTCAGGGGGCACAACTTCACAAGGTCCTAGCCTTGGACTCTTTAAACCCTATGGGCTCCCTTGTTGGTCCTAATGGGGAGTATACAACAACTAGGAGGGACACCCTGGAAGTCCAACTCAGGGAACAGTTTCCTGACTTTGTCGTCAGGAATGCAAGAAGGGACTGAGTGTCTGATGTTCCCTATAGGAAACCTAGTAGGGGAGATTGGAAAATCGCAAACCAAATTGTGGATTTGAATAAGGTGAGATGGGCCATAAATACCTTTCACTAATTCAAGCCACCAGGTATGGTGCAGGTGATAGTATTTTTCCGTCACTTTTGCAGCATGGAGGAGAGTCTATTGCGCTTATTCTGTGCAGATTGTACCGGGCCAGAATAGCCACTAGGTATGTACCTCTGGGGTGAAAAGCGACCCATGTAGTCTTTATTCCTAAGCCGGGGCGAGCATCATATGCTGACCCTAAGGCTTTTAGACCGATCAGTCTGACTTCGTTCATTCTGAAGACTTTAGAGAAATTGGTAGAGAGATATGTTAGAGTGGTCATGATGCCTCTACATGTCAGTCAGTATACCTACCAATCAGGGAAAGGTTGTGAGAGTGCACTTCACAATTTGGTTCACAGAGACCAAAGAATATGAAATCAGTGTCTTTCTAGATATTGAGGGAGCTTTTGACAATGCTTCACATGCTTCAATCCTTCGCGCCCTGTCACAATGCGGGGTTGATAATACTATGTATGGCTGGGTGGGGGACATGTTGCATGGGAGTTCAATTGTAGCTACAGCTCTAGGAGAAGAGGAGGAGGTGGAGGTTGTCAGGGACTGTCTGCAGGAGGTTGTTTTGTCCTCTCTCTTACGGAACCTGGTGGTAGACTCACTCTTGAACCTTCTCTCGTCAGAGGGATGCTATACCCAAGGATATGCCGATGATTTAGTGGTGCTAATCTGGGGGAGGCATGGAGGCACAGATCTCATGAAGAGAGCCTTATCATGGGTGGAAACCTGGTGGTCAGGAGAACCCATGGGGTTAACCCCAGGGAAACTACTCTGGTTCCTTTTACTAGAAAAAGGATTACCCCATATCTACGAGGACTTAAGGTCTTTGGGGAGACACTTCCAGTTGTAAATGTGGTGAAGTATCTAGGCTTGGTGTTGGACACTAAGTTAACCTGGAATGCTTACCTGGGGCGCATCATGGAGAAAACCAATAAGTCTTTAATGGCAGTTAGAAGAATGGTTGGTAAAACATTGGGACTGAGACCAGGAATGATGAAGTATATCTACACTGGGATCATTAGACCTATGGTACTGTGGTGTGGTAGACTAAGGTCGAGCAGAGTGGGGGCCAGAGAGTCTCCAAGTTGCAGAGGTTGACCTACCTGTGCATTACTGGCTGTATGGACACTGCGCCAACAGCAGCCATGGAGATCATTCTTGGGTTTCCCCCTACTGACCTTTTTGTCATGCGGTAGGCACGTAAAGCAGCTTATAGACTGCAGGGTGGTGGTGGCTGGTTGCCCTCTATTTATGGGCATGCTAGAATCACAGACAAGATCTTTGACCCAATCTTGTTGATGGGGAAGGATCAGATGGTTAAACGGCACATAGTATCTAGATCCTTTGATGTCAACTTGGCCTTTGAAGGGAGAGATTGTGTGTTGGAAAAACCTGGAGACATAGTATGGTATACAGATGGCTCCAAGACAAAGTCAGGCACTGGTGCTGGGATGTACGGCCTGAGACCGGGGTTAAAGAAAATTATTACCCTGGGAGAGCATACAACAGTATTCCAGGCTGAAGTGATGGCCGTCAATGACTGTGTTCAGGAGAACTTGGATCAAGGCTTCAAGAAGGCACGTATTCATATTCATACCAATAGTCAGGCAGCAATAAAAGCACTTGCGGGTCCTATAATACAGTCCAAGCTGGTCTGGGAGTGTTGGAAGAACCTTGTCGCTCTGTCAATCGGTTAACTCTTCACTGGGTTCCGGGGCATCCCCTATTAAACTCCCCAGTTGAAGGTAATGAGGAGGCAGACCGACTGGTTGGACTTGGATCTGCATCTAAGTTTATCGGACCTGAGCTGGCTTTAGGGATTTCTCTATCGTTGGCCAGGTCTGCCAATAACAGATGGATTACAAGTCAACACCAGGTAAGATGGGACAACCTTCATGGACATTCCCATAATAAACATCTCTTAAGCAAAGTTCCTTTTGGAGGACTCAAAGGGGCAGCAGATATCCTAGGCAGAGCACAACTTAGGAGGATCATGGGGCTCATAACAGGGCACTGTGGTCTGAGGATGCACATGAACAGGATAGGTATGTACCACGGAGAAACCGTGTGTAGATTGTGCAGGAAGGAGGAGGAAACTACAGGTCACATAAATTATGATTGTGAGGCTCTTGCTAGTTTTGGTTTCCAAGACCCTAGAGATCTTCAGCACAGTGAGCTAGTCAGTGGGTTGCTAGAACTTATTAAGGGCACCAATCTGCTGAACTAGGTATTTTAAGAGATTAAGTTGCACAATAGGTGAATCGATCACAGTACCTAGGGTTGAATTATCCCTTCCTCTAGTATATAATCTTAATCTTAACCCTACACTCAGTGCATAATTTGACTTAAGCTCATAGCCTCCCAAAAATTTAGTTTCCATTCTGTGCGTAATTTGTTTATAGTCATACATGTATAAAAAGTAGTATTTCTATTTCTTTAGTATACTGTATTCTAGTGGTAACATCTCAAACCTTCACACCATTTTCTTTGTAACACTCTCTACACTGAAGTTAAATATTTGTGGGTTCTTATTTGCTCTGTATTGTTTTTATTTTGTAAGTTTATGGTTTTTGAAGTGTTTATATTTTAATTATTCAATAATATATTCAATTAAAATTATAATGCATGTTAAATAGTGAATATACTTTGCATTTTGAAAGATTTATGAACACATTAATATAATTAATTTGAAGAATTTTTCTTTAAAAATAAACTAAAAACATTTTACATTATTTTATTAGTGAATATTTGTTGTTTTTAAGAAAGATGAATACTTTGCATTACCCAGGCATTTATACGATTATTCTAATACGACAAATTTCTTTCAATATAACAAAACAGTGTTTCTGAATAGTTAAAAGTTATAATACTACAATAGTGGTTGTACAAGAGATTTTATAGGTAGTTTTCAAATTTTATTTTATAAATACTTAAACCTTTAAAGAATATTCCCTGAAACTTTCAAATTCCTAGGTCAAAATACATTGTATTCATCAAAATGTGCAAAACCCTGGTGAAAACACAAAAATAAATGGAGAGCTAGGCGCTAAAAGATTAAGTTGCACTTATTAGGACTGTCTTCACCACAGCGAATCTATGTTATTATAGTAGATCATCAATAATTCGGACATCAAAAATCCAGATTCGAAATTGGCAAACAAAGTGAATATTTGTTCAAAAGAGTTGAAGACATTACCATAAAACTTGTCATGTCCTGCGAACCTCAAGGTTCTTAGTTTGAACTACAGTTACTCTCGTTGCTTTACCATTACCATTAACACTGACCCTCTCATCCTCATTAGTCTAAGTGGTATAAAGTATCATGTTACAAAAAAAAACTGTTAAATATTATCATATAATACTATTTTCAGAATTTTAATTATCTATTACTCAGCAAAATACTAAGCTCCAATGTCCACCATTTATTTCATCAATGATGTGCCACATGAACTACCTTTACATTTAAGAATTTTGGTCGACCTCCTGAATCACCCAAAAATCACAAAATCTGCTGAGGAGCAGATGTCACAAAATATGTCGTTTTATGCACTAAAAGATATACAGAGTTCTATTAATTTGTTTAAGTAAAGAAAATTTTAAAAACTTTTTGAAAACTCTAAGTTATGCAAATACTAGTAAAGCTATAAATTCTAAAGAAACCACCCAGTTTTATCTTGGTATGTTAACACTGATTACCTTATAATCACTCCAATCAATTTTTAGTTGTAATGTGATATTGTCTTCTGGTATTATCATATCAGCATCTACGTGGCTCTGATCCCAATCAAAAATAAGGTCTTTTGCGCTATAATTATTGTCCCTGAATTGTTTAAAGAACTCACAACCTGGATAGGGGAGTGAAAGGATTTTAAAATCATTATACCGATTTTCCTTGTCAACTTTCTCCGATGATGTAACACTAAAACAAAAAATATATTTTATTCGATGCATATTTTTCATAATTCTTAAAATACTGAATTGTGAAATTTTATTTAATGTACAGGATGATTTAAAAACCTGGGATATAATTTTTTTCTTTGTTTCTATTTGAGATCGGAAAAATGCTAAAAAATGTTGGAAAGCTCTTGATCATAACGTTTACAGGCAGAGTTGAATAAAACCAGTTTTTTTTTAACCAAGGTGGGATTGTTTTCTTTTTTTTTGAATTTGGAAGTAATTAAAATTCATTATTTTATATATTATTTATAATATACATGCAAGAAAAATAATACATAATGTTCTCGTTCACAAGGATTGTGTAATATAAAACTCTGTTTTGGGGGGGGGGGGTAGCGCATTTGCTTGAAAAGAAAAAAATAAGTTTTAGAATTCTGTAACATTTTATATATATATATATATAATGCCACGTCCCAAGCTTAATGGATAAATGAGGTTCTACTGTACCTCTTTATGGAATGTTGTTTACCTTGTGTACACACAGATTGACATACAATTTTCGCGAAATATATATTGTGTTAAACAATGAATTTCAAAATTAATAGTAATGTTTTTCTTCTAAAACTTCATTTGTACATTTTTTCTATTTGCTGAGATGTCGACATTGACGTTGAAGAATGATTAAAAATTGTTTGAATGTTCACAAATAAAGAGTTAGAAAAAACATGATAATAAAATTCGAAGTCTTTTAAAAAAAATTATTAAATTTATTTATGCTAAGCTTTCTTAATCCCTAGGCCTACCTGTATTTTAATGTGCACATGACCCTCCGCTAGCATTTATACTGACCAAAAATGTAGTGTTTACGTAAATGCCTGTAAAAAAACCACCTATCCTATTGTATTCAAATTTCTGCAATTTAATAGAAAAATTTCCCTCTACATGGATATCTAATTAAAAACTGGCAAATATTTTTTTTATTATTTTGTAAGTATAATGAATTTTAATTTTGTAAAACAAACATTTTTTACAAATAACTGTAGTTAAAAATAATTTCAAGTCTTCGCTGTTATATAATTTGGATAGAGTAGATAATTATCTACAATAAAACATATTTATCATTATTTCAATTTAAAAAAAAAAAAAAATGCGCAAGACAATGGTTTTTGATTTCATCTTAGCATATAACCTATTACTATCATGTTCTTCATCACTACATTATAATTCACAGTCATTACTCAAAAGCATCTGACAAGTCAGTCATACAGTTTATTGATATCCATTTTTAAACAATTTGTTTACAAACAACAATGAGTAAAAACAAACGCCTCATAAAATTTTTTACAACTCATGTTCCTTGAAAAAACAACACAGTCATTAAATCTATGCTAGAATACCATCTAATAATCCTATAAAACAGTCAAAAGGAATATATAATTCCTATAAACACAGGAACAAAAGTCAAAAACAACAGTCATTAAATCTATGCTAGAATACCATCTAATAATCCTATAAAACTAAATTACACAAACTAAAAATTTTAAAAGCCGGACCAAATACATAATACATCTACATACAGCTGTTTAGAAACTGGCCATAATGCCAGAAACAATTGTTTCATATAATGATTTGTGAAGTAGATTAACGTTTTTTTCCTCATTACATGACAATATGAAAAAAAATTCCTTAGAAAGTCTATTACAGTGCAATATAGTAACAAAATTTTATAAAATAAGATTGGTAAAGCAGATCTTCTTCTTCATTCACAGAACAACTCCATGTGCCTAAATTCAGACTGTAGCGCTTGCTAAGGAAGGGCAAGAGGATATGTATGTTTAGACCAATGGATTAAGTACAAGAAAAATAATATTATTTTACTATATTTTATTTTTTGTTATATGAAGTATTACCTGCATACTGTCACTTAAAGTATATGTTGGAATGGAACATTCAACTGACAGCATAAATCAGTAACAATGTCCCTATACTTTGAGTAAACTAATAATGCTTATCTAAACAGACTGACGATTATGAAAAATTAAATTGTAGAAAAACACATGAATACAAAAATTTTAATTCTAAGTTTGAACACATGAAATGTTCCAAAAATGTACATAGAGACAAGGTAAAGAACTTTTCACAGAGAGATATGATATTCTATGTCAATTATGCCTATTAATCACACTAACTTATTAATTTTTGCTATTTTTTTAAAATCAAAATGTTTATCTTATACAAGGCAAAATAAATTAAGAAATATTAAGCTTACATTTACAAAAGCTCAAAACATTTTTTAAAAATATTTTGACACCCACATATATATATTATTATTATTATTTGCGTATAGACCCTGTTGGATCACGCAAAGCACTCCGACTCATGTCTTGTTCCTTCTAATCCTCCACACCTCCCTCATCCTGTCCCCATGGATCCTCTTCCGCTCCTCCGTCCATTTTACCCCTGCTCTCTTTGGGATTTCATTGCCTGGGACCTTCCAACCGAGGATCTTTCTCCTGTATGCGTTCCTGTCTTTAACATCTGTTGAGTCTATTTCTGTGTCATGTAGGTCTATTCTATATATGACTGGTCTATTCTATCTATTATATATATATATATATATATATATATATATATATATATATATATATATATATATATATATATATATATATATATATATATATATATATAAATTTATATATATATAAAAAATAAATATATATATACACATTTTAAAATTGTTTAACTGTTAAATAAGTGTTTTAAAACTTATCAGAACTCTATGTATACAGAATAATGCACTAATATATATATATATATATATATATATATATATATATATATATATATATATATATATATTAGTTAAAGAAAGAACCTTTCTGTATTTACCTTTATATATATATATATATATATATATATATATATATATATATAAAAACAATTTTAAAATCTATTGAAAGTAGGCTCAATCATGTGAAGAGAATGAAGTACTGACATTATATGAATATAGGAGGATAACAAAGATGGTTGGACGAGGTGAAGGTTGACATGCAGAGCCTGATTACAGGGCAATGGTGAATAAGGGTCATAGAGAAAGGGAGAGATCAAAAAAGCCTGGTTGATGATTTGTTAAAATCCAAATAGAACAAGCTTATTAGACAGGGTTTTAAAGAAAGAGATCAAAAAAGCTTGGTTGATCATTTGTTAAAATGCAAACAGAACAGGCTGATTAAGACAGGGTTGTATTAACATTTTACAGAAACCTCTCTAATAATACATTTTCATTGACACACATATTTTGTGTTAATTATTAATATTTGGGTAACAGTAACTTCTCAGTGAAAAGAAAACCCATAAATAAATTAATAATTTGTAATAATCCATAAATATTCAAAAAAGTAATGTTTTAAAAATTAAGAAAAAATTTACAAAATCACACAAATTAACAGGAATACAACTTTTATTATTTAGAGATTTAGACATCTAACCTTTTCCAGTTAAAGTATCAGTGTGCAGAAACAAGTAGGTGACTGTAGTTTTAAGATCCCCTCATTTACAGACTAAACTATCAGCCAATACTATAGCCTGATCTGGCTAAAACCAACTCAAGCAAATTAAACAGTTTCAAGGTTTGATTTACAGTGGGTGAATACTTTCCTATCAATTCGTCAATTGCCTTGCTACCGAGATAGGCTTTACTTGGGCTGGACAGATGTGCTACCAATGCCAATAGAAATAAAACTCGGTACTTAAAAAAAAAAATAAATAAAAATTGAAATACAAAATTTTAAAATTGTGTTCCACTTTTTATAAAACGAGAATAACCAGTTTCAATGAACTTGTCAAATTAACTGGACTTCATAGACTTCCTCTCACAGATTTTTCTTTACATTTACATCTGAGACAATATTTTGAACTTTTTTTCTACAGTACTGGTCACTTCTCAATTAATCTCTTCAATTGATTTTTCGATCATTGTGTCTGCAGTTATAGACACATTGCACATATTGAAATTCAGACCAAACTGAGTACCAAGAGTACCACATATTTGATAGTCTGTGTACTTGCACAGTTCCATAATGGTTAAACAGTCAGCAGATAGTTGGCAAATTTTGTCATTAAAAGGAAATCAGGCAGCCCATCAAACTATTTTGTTGGTCAAATTTGAATTTTTGGGTTTATACATTCACATAGTTTTTTCTTGCCAATCAAACAACTGACTTAACTACTGGCCACTAAAAAGTCTCTAGTCTGTGATGGGCCTTAACCCTCGAACTCACAAACATCATGGAGCAAGGCTTAAACATTGCTTCTGTGGTGGAAAGTTATCTTTCCAGCATCGTTGTCGATGTCTGACGAGCATTACATTCAACAAAATAGTGGTTACTGTCATTACGAATCAGACTAGTGAACACACTAATAGCTGAAAGTATGTACTTTTTTATCTATAGTTTAGTTTTCAGGTTACAGAAATATAAATAAAAAAATAGGTTCACTATCAAGCCTTGAGTAACAGCCGATAGATGTAATGTTGTGTACTGAATCGTTTTGTATTATTGGTATTTTAATAACCCGTAAATTTGGTTTCATAAATATTATAATCTCAATATATAAGAAAACATATTGAACTTTTACAATTAGTAAAATATATACTGAAAGAATATTACAAATGTGATTTGGTTGTTATTCAGTATGATGATTATAGTATTGCCTAAGGTCGTGGTGTGAGACGTTTATATTATTACTTATAACATTTATTTTTGTGTTGAAATGAGATATAAAAAGCAGCAATGTGGAGAGGAAAAGACATTATTTATCTATATAAACATGATTTATATTTTTCAAAACTTACTGAAAATGTAACAGCTGTCTAAACATTTAGTTTTATAGTTAGATATGAGCTGACACCATAAAACAGATGAGTCTTAACCTATAAAAGTTTTATATCATCTACCTTAGATGAGTTTAATTTGTTAACAGATTGTTTTGTTTGTTTGTGATTATTTTTATGGTTTTTGATCAAAAATTGTATTTTTTTTATCAATCTCGGTAGTGTTTGTTTCAGTGTGAAAAGCCTATGTGAATGGTATTAAAAAGATTTAGGCACAAAATTCCTTTTTAGTTATTTTCAAAAATTTCATATTTTCCTTCCATAAAGTATGCATTATTTTATTTTTAACATAATTATGCAACTTTTGTATAATCTGTATTTTACATAGTTCACAGATTTTTCTGTTAGAAGACCTAGATGGAAAAAAAATGTTTTTGAAAAATAGTTTTTTTATTTATAGTAATAAAGAAGAATATTAAATACATACAAATCTATACTTGAACAATATTAGATCTCCAAACCTCTCTGAATGAAAACATATATAACATTACATATACACTCTGGCTAAATATACTACTTTTTTAAGATTTTTTAAATTTTCCACTGCACAAAGCCTAAAAATTTCCCACCATCACAGAAAATAATATTGCCAGTTCAAGGGTTTATGAAGCCACCCTGTTCTCAGAGGACTGTAGTGTGAGAATAAAAGTAGGTTAATTCTTCCTCCACTCCTCATTAAAACAAACATTTGAATTTGTTTTAAATAGATACCTCAAATAAAAAAGGATAAAAGGTAAAATTTTAGGCAAAAACAACAGAAACTAGTCTATCCACTCACTAATTAGATTAAAAAATAGGCTATAATAGCTTATATTCCTGATTATCAGTTTTCAGCGTAATAATAATGCCTGTGGAACTATCATCTTTTAGGGTTATAGCCACACTGTTTAGTTTCACACATAGACATATTTCATTTTTTAAATACTCGTTTACTTCTCAAATCCTTAAAACTTTATATAAAAATTTATATAACCATATATAAGAAACAAAACAAGTAACAAAAAGTGAAATAGCTTGTGTGCTAGCACTGTTAATAATTAGAAAATAATTTATTTTATTTAGTTACAAATGTAAAAGTTCAAGTCCTAGATAGATAGAAATAATTGACGAATTGAAGAATAAGATCGCAGAGGAATGTGATTATTTTTAATCGTAGTAAAAAATATCATGAAATGAAATAAAAATTGGAATATTTAATTAAAAGAAAATATTGTATAACAGAGAGTGTAGTGTGTGTAAAATATTAAAATGAAGTGTTTTTTTTTAAATAAAAACTCATACTGAACTGTACTTTGGAGCCTATATGATAAAACAGAAAATATGATTAAAAAAAAAACATATTTTCAATTTATGTTGTTCACCCTGCTTTTTACTGTTACCGCAGATACATATCATAGCATACTTGAAAAAAGATTTCAGGACATTCAGTTAAAAAAAAAAGAATTACATTACAGAGAATGAATGAAATATATGTGAAAAAACAGAAGGAAAGCTGATTAAATTAAAAGAGAAATAATTTTCTTAACCCTATAGCGGTTTTTCAGTTCAGACCAACTTTGAAATTGAAAAACATTGAATCATAACTAAATGAAAAAATCATGAAAAAATTGAAAACTAAAATCATAACTCAAAGTTTCACTTATTAAAAAAACTTACTTCATTCCAAATTTTACTTTTTTCTTCTCTACCATAAAGTCTACAATGGTTCCCACGCCAAGAACTTTTAGGAGCTTAATGTCCTGTTGACGCACCTGGTCAAATAGCATCCAGTTATGGCACTTTGAAGAATTATCTCCTTCTTCTTCTGTCATATTTAAATCTGGTTCATCATTAGAAAATAAAAAGCCTAGTCCAGAGCGCCCATAAATCTCTGGTCCTCCAGACAGAGTTGATGACCTGAAAATAAAAAATTTATTTATTTTTTAATCAATCTTACCTTAAGCTTCCTACACTTAAATCTGCAAATTTAAACAAAAACAGGAAACACAGAATAATACACATAACTACAGTGGAACTTGGTTATAACAATATTTAAAAGAAAAAAATATTATCTCTTAGCAACATAATTAAAGAGCCACAATTCAGTTATTTTTCCCTTACAAAACAGAAGGGATAATGCAGTTTCTGGGCCTTGACTGATTGATTCTTTAGAGGTTATGGGGTTTCGTAGCCCCTGGAATTATGATGAAAATATCTGTTGTACAACTAAGCTCTTGGGTTCTAATTCAGTAGACTGGTACCCTCAATGACTTTTAGTAGTCCACTGACTAGCTCATTCAGCTCTATTTTTCAGGGTCCTGGAAGCCAAACACCTTTGCAGTCTGCTAACATTTGCAGTTTCCATACCCATCCCACATAGCCTAAGCGTAGTTTCTCCATGGTATAATGTTCCTGGCGTACAACCCTTCAGACGTGGAGTACAGTTCCCTGTCATCTCAACTTTACAAATTGTTGTGTTTCTTACCCCTAAGGTTTGATGCCTGGGAAGTCTTCTATTTCTAGACTGAATTGGAAACCCTCTTTTCTCAGTTTGGGAATTTGTACTTTAAATATATGGTTTTACAGTTTCTCATTACAGTTTGGGTAGGTCTGCCTAGCATCCCTGAACCCAACCTGCAATTACAGTTTACTGCAATTCATCGCTTGTAGGTTCTATAGGGTTAGATACAGCTAGTTTCCTCCGCTTCCATGGTATTTTCACCCCCAGTCCACTTTTGCCAGTTCTCCAGGGTTTTTTGGGATTTTGATGGTTTTTTTCCAGCCATCAAAATCCCCCAAGTAGCCTGGGAATTAAAAATGTCCACCCATACAAAGCTCATCTGTTTGCACAGATAAGCCTAGATAAAAACTGGAGGTTACTTGGTATTGTCGACATACTTGACCTAAGCTCTCACTTAAGTAGCCTTCAATGTACACTGTTCCACTTTCCTTTGGGATGAAGGGATCTAACCCAAGAGGAAATAGGTAACAAAAAATTAGAATACTCCCATACTCTATGCATGAATTGAGAACAACTATGCATTTCAGCAGAATGATAAATGTTCACAAATGAGTCACGCCTTTATCATTAGTAGTAACTTTGAGAAAATTCATCTGCTGGCAACTTCCTTACGCTTCTGGCCAGATTTATGAAAAAATGAAGCTATATTCGAGTTGACACAATATCCAATGCCATAACCAAGTTTGACTGTACTTTTTTCTGGCTTAAAGTTTTTACTTTATGCTAGTTAAGACTACTAGAATGGGCTACAATAATTGTGGAAGTTTAATGAATCTTTCTCATTGGTGAATTTACATTAGAAAATGAGCTACTAGAATGGCAATCGTTGTAAAACCTGAACTCAATGAGAATGTTGATCCTGACCTTTAAATTACTTTTAAAAGATGTAATTTAAAAATAACATCTATTATTTGTGTTTTAAAAATTTTAACAGGAATGTAAGTGCAATTGTAAGTGCATTTACAATTTAGTTTGATTTGATTCTTACAAAAATTTATATTACTTGATACAAATTGATTCATATTACTTGATACAAAAATTGATTTTGGTAATATGAGATGTAGCAATGAAATAACTGGACTGGTGCTGCTACTGGCAAACAACAAGTGCACAGTGGCATGTTTGAACATGTCTGTGTCTAATGATGCTTCTCCCCACCCTAATCTTTATGAGCACGGTTGTATGTCAATCAGTCTCATTGTAAGAATCATCTGTTCAAGTCCTTGTGCTAGCGTTTTGTTGAAAAAATGAAAAGTGTTCAGAAGGAGCAGAGAATTAACCTCAAGTTTCTTGTGGAACTTGGTAAAACTGCCACAGAAGCTCATACCATGTTAAAGGAAGTGTATGAAAGGGAATGTTTATCATGCACACAAGTTTTTGAGTTTTGGGATGTGAGATGACCAAAGACGATACGCACCCCAGACAACACTCAACATCAAAAAGGGACAACATCCAAAAATTAATGAATTGATCCACAAAAATTGTTGTCTTGAGTGTCTGAACTCTTGCTGAAATCTCAAGATTAATGAAGAAAGTGTCCATCAAATTTTCATGAATCACTGAACATGCAGCAAGTTTGTGCAAAAATGGTGCTAAAACTTCTCACTTCAGAACAAAAGGAATCAAGAATGAACAATGGTAAGGATGAATGAAGAATAGTAAGGAAACCAGCCAAACGGTCGCAGTAAATACACGTAAACTGTGATCACTACCAAATTGGCATTAGTTCTGGAAGACTATCCTGATAGTAGATTCAATATTGAACAGGAGGAATACTGAAAACTGAATGTTAGAGGTATTTACCTTTTAAGAACATAGAGAATTTCCTCAATTCTACAGCTACTATATAGAAACAGGTGCCCTCATCCCTAACTGTGCAAAGATAGAGACTCAATAAAGGGTAGAGAAGATCATACCAGTCCTAACCATGGGAGAACTCTAGGCTAAAGGAAGGACATCATGAGAGTGATTAAGGTGATTTTTAAAAACATCTAAAATATACTCAAAGGTTGATCTATCCACAATCCTAAAAGTACTTGGTAATCAGAACAAAAAGCTCTCAAGAGAAAGAATCTACTCAATCAGTCTCTAGGTTATACAAAATTATCTCAAAAGAGTTGATCAACCCAATTTGATCGCTTAAAAATAGGTGAGAGTCAACCACGATAAGTAAAAACACACTAGAAGTGTTACTGCGAAAATACTTCCCACACTGTATACTGATTGAAGGTTCAGGAGAAATTTCTGCTCAGTGAATGTGTGTCCACAAAAAGAGAACTGCTTGCCCTGATTGGGAATTGGCGAGAGCCACTGTCATGGTATCAAAAGTTAAATGGAAGACAAATAAAGTCAGCCTCTTTAAGTCTCCTGGAGGTGATGGGTTATTTCTAGCCCTATTACAAAGGGCCCCTGACTCCCTTTACTCAATACTATGTGAAACATTAAGTCTGTCTGGCATTCAGTTAAGCGTCTAAGTCATGCAGGCATAGCTGAATAACTTTTATCCTAAAACCAGGAAAGGTACCTATACAAACCCTGAAGCGTTTCGCCTAATATACTTAACACCATTTTTGTTAAAAACACTGGAAAAAGTAGTTCAAATACGTGTGCAAAATTTGATCCTAACATAAACCCCTTTACATTAAAAACAATACACACATAAATCTAGTAAAATTGTGAAACAGCTTTACACAATTTAGTCCACAGGCCTGAGGATTTAATAGCTTCAAAAGAAATAGTTCTTGGGGCATTTTTAAACATCCAAAGAGATTTAGACAACACTGCCTATGGTTTCATAGTGGCTGCAGCTGAAAATTGTGGGCTGGACAAAAGAACCAACAAATGAATAGAACCTATGCTTAGATGCAGAACTATCCGAACAATCTAATTTAGTAAAACACTAGATTTGCTGTAAAAGATACTAAATAAGGAGGCATCGAATCTCCTATTCTGTGGAATATGGTGATATGTACACTAATAACAATGCTTAACAGCTTAGGATTTTACGCAAAAGGTTATGCAGGTGACATTATAATACTTGTGAGAAAAATTCCTAAAAACACTATTAGAGCTCATTAATGAAGCTCCAAAGAGATATACTCTTGGTGCACTAAAGAATGTCTATTTGACAACCCAGGGAAGTCGATTACAGTGCCATTCACAAGGAACCTAAAATTAGATAAGGTTCAACTAAATCTAGGAGGTACAAAGTAAAATTTGCTGATCTTTTAGTTTAAGTTAAATATTTGGGAATTTTATTGAACAAAAGACTCACATTCAACAAATGTGTAGACTGGAAAATACAAAAAGCTACCAGATCTTTAATGACCTGTAAATGCCTTTTTAGAAAAAAAACTGTTGACTATACTAGCTGTAAGAGGTGGTGATTAAATCTCAGCTTTAATACGTGTCATTAAAATGGCAGACAAAAGCCACTCAAAAATAAATACAAAGACTTATCAACATAAGTCTTCAAAGACCTCAGGCGCTTTCAGTAGCACTCCAATGATAGCTAAGGAAATATTACTGGCACTGGTATCACTTGACCTTAACTTCCTGAAGCAAGTCTGGTAGCTTACATAATTATAGACTCTGTTATATGGAAAGAAACCATTGGATTATAAAAATCATTGCATAATCTATGATCAGGAGTCCTATGATCCTGTCTTAAACATGAGACAAGACACATATTGTCTTGTAAAGTTTAACCCATGATATTTTCCTAGTCATAACTAGGGAAATGTCATGGGATAACACTTACAAGTATGATATATGGACGTTATGACTATGGACAAAAACATAGTATTATATACAGATAGATCTTGTAATGTCAAAGCAGTAGGTACAGGAATCTATGGAAAATTATCAAAAGTAGAAATTAGCATAATCTTGGGGGAGTTTGCAACAGTATTTTAACAGGTATATGGGCTATACTGGAACATGCAAAACTGCCTAACCAAAGTGACTGCAATTAAGTGTGTCATAGTTAGCATGGAATTCACGGATGCTATTAAAGCTTTAAGTTACAAATACAACTCCAATTTAGTATGAGCATGCCGCCAGACTTTGATTAAGCTCTCAACCTTAAATCTAGTTGGAAGCCTGGTCACAAAGTTTATGAGGGAGATGATAAAGCTGATGAACTAACAAAAAAAGAACCCCTATGCATTGTTCCAGCAGTGGCATGCAGAATTAGTAAAACTTTTGCCAGATCAAAATGGAAAAATTGGGCTGAGGAATGGTTTAGGGGAGGGGTTGAGGGAACCACTGGAGTAGTAACCTAAAAAGATATGCTCTGTGGATCACTTTGTCAGCCCAATTACAAACTATCACATGTTTCCTCATTAAGAAGAGGTAACTGAGAAAAATCTTTGCATTTCATGAGAAGACATGGAGAATTCATGAAGCATTTAATTACTATGGGCTTAACTCAAGGAAACTTATATCTACTTCTGAAATGCGAAGCACTGGGACATAAAAGAGTGATGATCTTCAGCCTTCCAGAAGTTGGAAACCTAGTGAAGCAAATCTAAGATTCACAAAGAACACAGAACTATATGCTAAACATTCATACTTTATTCAATTAGACTAATAAGGACAAGGGATCAGCATTAACAGTAAAGGAAAAGCAACAGGAGCACCTGCAGCTAGAACTAAGAACCTCACCGTGCGTAGTTCAGAGATGCAGCAGACTGACCGGTGCTTTAGCCACATCGACCACCGAGTTACCGAACGAAACTGGATTGTTTAAGAACTAAGAATTGAACAAGAAGTCTAAAGGCTGAGGTGCCTAAACGGTAACACCCCACTCGATAAAAAAAGGAAAATTGGATATATGGCCTCTTTCTATCCTTACAGATTTCCATAGTTCCATTTTTTCCTTGAGGGCTGCTACTAAATTGAACAATTTTATAAATATTGTAAAAAAACAGCTTCTTTTTAGGCAAAATGCAATAATAGAAACCCTTAAAATTTAACTCTTTTTTTAAAACAAAGATGGTTTTTTAAAATAACAAACACGGTTATATATGACACAAATAAGTTTCAAATACCAATGTTTCTGCACTTTACAGCAAAAGGTTTGATCATTGCATTAGTGCTTTCGAAATTGTATTAGTATATTTATTATTATTACTTTTGAAAAAAATATGTTTTTCTCCTACTGAAAGGCATTTATTGACACTGAAAAGTGTTTATGAGTGGGAAAATGTTCTTGCATGATGTTATCAGCATGCACTAAGCAAGAAAGTTCAAGTGTAAAGAATGAAATTATCCTAAATAATATTTACTGAAATGTTGTTCCTGAATCAATAATAGTAATCACAACTTGCTAAAAAGTTTATTTATTTCATTACTAAGGGGTCTTTCGCCACCAACCCTTGTCTCCAGTCACTTCGCAGCCTCTAAATAAAAAATTTCCATCTGCAGTCATTATATTACAATCAAACCATCTGCAATAATTACATTAAAATCAACTACATATGAAGTGTTTAGTGTTAAACAACTCATAATTTACATAAATAGGCTTGCTATTTAAGCTTATAATTTCAAACAAGTTGATAATTATAACACAAACAATCACTTAATTATTTGTATGTACACAGATAAATATTTCAATATACACAATAAAAAAAGTGATAATTTATTATTTATATTTATTGTAAAGAATGGTGATAAACATAACCTCAACTTAGCTTGATACAAAATGAGCTATTTACTTGAAACATTAACTCTCCCCCTGATATCTCAACAATATTTCTGTTGCATATTAGACCTTATGTTTTTATATTTAAGAGTAGATAAGAAAATATTGGCAAACAAAATTAATACAATATATGAATTTTTTTAGTTTTTGTTTTTTTTTGTTTTGTTATTTTAAGGCAAAAAGCACATTGACACTATTATCGCCTCCCTAAATGTACGTGTGAATGTAAAGTGTTAAAGTCGTAAGTGTAATGATGTAAGTGTAAGTGTGTGTTAGACTCGGGTACCGTGAGGGACGTCTAAATCCTCTTAATAAGTGCAGCTAGTCTGCACCCCGTGCAGTGATCATTTATTAAAATAACAGAAGAGAAGTAGGATCCTTTTTTTTAATCTTCATACATTAAAAAAAAAATTATTCTGAATAAAATCATGCCTATATTACCGGCAGATATTTTTGCCCCGGAAAAGGATGACAGGTACTGGGAACCTTGCTCGACACCGGGCAGATCTTGCTTTTCCAAAAAGTTTTTTCAATTTGTGGCCATCATGATAATTTTCATAAATTGTGCTAGTTGAGCGATGTGTGTATGCACTATCACCCACAGACCCATTTGCCATAATCCCTCCACTAGGTTGCTCCGCTTCAAATATAATAAGCTGGCTAGGATAATGTGCACTTAACTCTCCATTTGCATTTGGCACCACCTAATAATCAATAAAAATAATTATTTTCTTAAAAAATTCCAATTGATAAATATGCTTTTATGTGTTTGTAAAAGATATATTTGTGTTAGTATAGGAAACACCTTTTTCTTTATCGCTTAATCAAACTTTGTTTAAGTCAATTAATTAGATCAAATTTAAATAACACTAAGATGCAAAAAAAGTGGAGACATTTAATTTTTCTTAAATATTTTAATTTCCAAAGTTAAAACCAACAAGAAACATTACTACTAATAAAAAATATTACCAAATGAATAAAATGTATCACATGTGTAGTTCATAGGAAAGGAAAATAATGTTACATTACCTTTTTAATAATAAAAATTGCAAAATAAAATATTTTTTACCTGTCAGATTTGGTAACACTTATTAGGTTATAATTTTCCCTTTTCACTAGCTGAATACCTCGAATTGCCACCTTGAGCTCTGACGACCACTTAGGTTTTTTTAGTCACACTCTCAATCATGTTTAGGATGATTGGTTATCCCATTCTACCGGTAAACCATGTTGAAGATGTTATGGTCTATAGCTCTCTGCAGCGACTTCTTATTGCTCTCTTGATCTGATCTTAAATACCCTCATTTAGATTTATGTCCGGACAAAGCGCTGAACAATACATTGCATTGATTTGCAAGCTCCTGAAGGTAGTGTATCACACCTACCTCACGGTATGGAGCCAAGCATTGTTATACATTAAAACAAAATGTTGGCTAAAGAAACCTGAGAAAACAACATTTTTTGCAAAAACCTCTTCCACACACATCTGAGCATTTAACTACCTCTTGATCATGCTTCTCTTGATAATCCACACCACACCATGACAGAGTCTCAGTTAAAACCAATCCTGGATGATAGGTTACAGTCTATATTGATTATCTTGTTTTCTCCTCACTCGTTCATATCCACTAAGAGATCTGAGAGAGAATCTGGAGTCATTGGAGGACAATACTGCACTGTACTCCACTGGTCATTAGTCTAGTTTAGGTGGTTTTATGCAAATCGCAAGTAAGCTTGTCAATGACGTGCAGTGAATTTTGGAACAATGGTAGGTCAAGAAACAAAAAATCCACTTTTCTGCAACCTACTTGTTACTGTCTACATGCTAACATTCATTCATCATATAACCTCTGAAGTTCAATATGCAGTTCAACAGAAGTTTAAAACTGATCGCCTCTGGCACTTGTTGCTTACTCTTGACCAGATCATAGACTTTTTGCTAAACTACCAGTCAACTTAAATCAAATAACAGCCCCGTTTTTATTGTGAAAATCCAGTGTTCACAAGTACAAGCGCACACTTCTGCCATTTGAACCAATCCCATTAGTCTAGAAACATCACTGGAGATAGAGGCATTTTAAAACTTAGAGAAGCACTATAATACTTTGACACACTGTGATCATTAATTTTTTTTTTTTTATGTCCAACTATTGTGCACACTTGGGCTAATGCAGACGACGTGATCATTAACAATCACAAACAAGAATAAGAATAATATAATCAAATATGATGTACAAAAATTGAAATCTGGCTTGTTAGAATAAACTAACCTGATCGTGAATAATACCTTAGAAGCTAATGAGTTTTTTTAACTCAAAAGTGAATCTGATGCACAATATTACAACCATAAGAAATATGCATGGCAAAAACTTTGGATATTTTAGTGTCCCAATTTGTTTTGAACCACAGTAAAGTTAATGCCTAGTTTTTTCACAATAACACAAGCTGAAGAAATATTAATTAACACCAATATTAATATATAATTATATTATTTAATATAATTAAATTTTATTTAAATTTCAAATTTTATAATTTAACTATACAGCGATACCCTAAACAGGTCAAATGGGACAATGGTCAAGGAATGAAAAATGACCCACATAACAGTTTAGATTTCAGATAAAAAGGCTGAACATATTATAAGTGTTTTCATTTTGTTTAAATTATTACTAAGCAGATGTGTAAATATAGAGATAACATTGTGCTGAATTTAAAACAAACAAGCCTTTGATTGATGGCTGTTTGGTTTTTGTAGTACAATAACATACACAATATTTCTTAGTTATCTGTTCTTAGTACTCTTTTTCACTTTTCTGGCATCCTACCTAATTTTACTTAGTGCGTCATCAACTTTTACTGTGTGTTTAATTTGTTAGTCCCTTAAAAATTTACAGTTATAATATTATCGTGTTACATACGTTTCATTTTAAAATTTATTAAAATGTGATATCCCTTTTTTGTGCAAGTTTCAAATTGTTGTTTGAATCCTGTTTTCATTTTTTTTTTTTTTTTGTGAAAGAAGTGCTTGTGGTAGAAGAAGTAAAAGACAAACTTTGAATATTAAACTAAAAAAAGCTACAGTATGAACTTAAAGTATGCATAAGTATGCTTATGCAGTGTTGATTTGTCCTGTGTATATATATGTGACATAATTAATTTGTATAAATTTAGTTAAAACAAAGTGTGACTTCCGTTCTGTGAATTTTCTTATTCTTCATTTTTGACATATTAATGGTGAGACCTCAATTATTTTTTTCTGTGTAATAAATTTAAATGTTTTCCATAAGACACTATTGTAAAAGCTGACTCACACAGCAGTCTGTTCAGATAACAGTCTTAGTTCTGAAACGAATTAAGACCATTAATCAGGGTACCACTGTATTTAATTAATATTAAATATTAATAACACTAATTTTTTAGTTATTTGTTCAGCAATTCCAGAGATATTGTAAAACTACAAGTTTTTCAAATTATTTATACTTACTCTGTAGTAAACAGATAGATATAATTTTAGCAATAACCCAAATACATTAAAAAAAAAATATTTTTTTATATATCTGGATTGTAGATTCATGTTGCAGTGCAACACAATCTTGTAGATTAAAAAAAATGTTTATGCATTACAAATCTCTGTAGACATAGCACATGGGGTCCATGTGCTAGATAGGCCCATGGCATAAATAGATCATATGCTAGTATGATAGATAACAGGCAACAGATATTACTGCAATATATCATAATAGATGTTAAATAATCTCAAGGACTATTTATGAATAAGCCATGTGACAGACAATGTAATACGTTTTTCATCATAAAATTTATTAAAAGATGAAAATTTTACCACTAGAGCTTTCTATGTTAATACAAAGCTTATAGATTAAAATATTATTATAATTTACTCAAAGGCTTACAGATAAGAAATTACAAGATTAATAATGAAATGAAAATGGTAAAAATGACCTCTCACAGACAGTGCATAACAACTTGATATAAGGAAATATTTACTATCCCCTAATCCCTTAGTAGTTGGGTGTGATGCATACAGCACTCCTGGTACTTCAGTATAGCATTTCAGTTCTTATTGATCCTTTTAAAATAATCTAAACAAATCCTTTATACTTTTAATCAGTACAGAAATGTACCAAATTTGAATCTTCTGTATATTTGCAATACGTGATTTTGTTTTGCGGTTCAACTGAAGGTAATTCATCCATCCTAATAAGAGATGATACTTGAATGATAAATATTCCAAAATTCACAATTTATGGAGCTGCAACCCTCTTTCTAAACTTTCAAAGAAATTTTATCAAAATCATTAGACCCAATTTGAAAAATGATTTTGAACATTTTTTAAACCAAAGTGCAACTAAACAAACTTTTTTTAATTTTAAAAAATGTCCCAAAATACATGCCAGACCTATATGACATTCATCAAAATCTGTCTTGTGTCAGGTCAAACACTGACATAATACAGACATCTATGTAAAAACCACATTTTTTTGGACTCATAGGACCTAAAATCAATTTTTAAAAAATCATAAACATTTTCATTTTACTTCATATTGTCAGAAAATAAAAATTGTATGAGTCCACAAATGCCGTTTCGAGATATATATTTATTGTACTATTTCTTGAATGAAATGAAAGTTACCCACCACAAAACTGTAATCCAAGTGTGCTAGGTCCAAACACTTCTTCATCACATCACTGCACTGAAATAAATAAATGCAAATAAATTTAATTTAAATTTAAACAACACTAATATATGCTAGGCCTACATACCTATGAAACTTGTGGACTTATTTTTGGTTTCATTACTTTCAATTCTAGTTTGGCAAACTTGTTTATTCCATTCTACGAGGTGTGTGGCAATTAAATCAATGGTGCTGCTACCAGCAAACAGTGAGTGCGCCGTAGCAAGTTTTTAACTTATCTGTGCCTGTTGATGCTTCCACACCTTGGGCTTGATGTGCACGGTTGTACATCAAGTCCTTGTGCTAGCGTCTTGTCATATAAATGTGAAGTGTTCATATGGAGCACGAGTTAACCTCAAGTTTCTTGTGAAACTGGCAAAACTGCCACAGAAGCCCATGCCATGTTAAAGGAAGTGTACAGAAGTGCAATGTTTATTGCACAATTTTTTCAGTGATTTAAAAGTTTTAAGGAGGGACGTGAAACGACCAGACGGTCCATGCCCTGGACCTTTAACATCAAAAATAGACAACATCCAGAAAATTGATAAATTGATCCACAAAAATCATCAGCTGGTTTCTGAGCTCTAGTTGAAATCTCAGGAATTAATAATAAATGTGTCGGTCAGATTTTGAATGAATCATTGAAATGCAAAAAGTCTGAGCAAAAGGGATCCAGAATGAACATTTATGCTGACCTTTTAAACAACTTGATAACAATAGAATTGTTCAGTGATTATTTATGACAAATCATGTTTCTTTACCTATGATACTGAAACAAAGCGCCAACTGATGCATTGGAAGAGCCCATCTCATTATGGCAAAAAAGGCGAAAATAAGCATATCAAAATAAAAGGCTTTTTTTAAGCATGAAATAGTCTACGTTCACTGAGTATTCGAAGGTCAGACGGTAAATCAAAATTATTACATCGAAGTTCTGACACCCCTTCATGAATGAGTGAGAAGTCAAAGACCTAATTTGTGGAAGAGCAATTCCTGGATGCTTTATCAAGAAAATGTGCATGCTTGCCTTATCTGTGAATTCATTCTTTGTGAAACACAACATCATCTTTGGACCATCCACCATACTCGTCCAACCTGGCTCCTTTAACTTTTTTTTTTATTTTTAAAGATCAAATCCGGAGGTTAAGGGGACAAGATTTCAGTGTGGAAGCAAAACAATACCTCGAAGAAGGATTAAAAATTTTTTTTTAAATTAAATATTTAGCTAAAAATTACACTTTATGTTCTTTACAAAGGGCATTCATGGTAAAAACATTTTAACTTCATGGACAACACCTCATGGGTTCTACTAATTTGAATTAAAAGCAAGTTACAGTTTTCATAACATTTAAAAGAATGACATGAACCTAGACATGACTTTTTGATTTCAGAATTTTGTACACCAACTTGAGTCATCATTTTCCACATCTCATAAAATCAAACATTATAAAACTGAACACACTATTAAAGCCACGTCTCATAAAACCAAACATTATAAAACTGAACACTCTATTTAAGTACTTTTATATAATCTCTACTCATAATAAATTTAAATTATTGTTTAGCTAATTATGTAAATTTATGCTTACATTTATTTGTATGCTCCTTTTAAAATTTAAAACTTAAAAAGTTATGTTTTTACAGTTTTACTTCAAACATTAGTAATCAGTTTTGGGGTTGCTCAATTTTATGAAAAAACTACAGTTTAATGTTAAAAGCCTAGAAGACAATATCAAATTTGTTAGTTTCGGATGGAATGGCATTATTTGAGGTGGTTTTTTTGTAAATAACTACCAAACTTAATTTTGATATATAGATTATAGAGGACTAAATATAGCCTACCTATATTTTTTGAAGTTTAACTAAGTTTAAAAAAACTTAGTTTTTGTAACTCAACTGCACTTTTAATACATATACTACATTTTTAACTTTTATCTGTCTGCTTAATGCACTAAACAAATGAATATAAGGCTAATTATTTATAATTGTTTAATCTAACAAGATTATATGATAAATCAACAAGATGTGCATATATACATTAGGCATAATTCATATGCAAATGGTTTTGTAGAACCCAGCATATCAAACCTCTGATACCTGTCTTCTTGGCACAAAACCAATAGTCCGCCGAGTGAGTCATCACTGGTAATCATGGAATATAGGATGACCATCGTTAAAAGGAATATTTTTGTAAAATATATTTTAATCTAACTATTATGATGAACAAATTTTTGTGGAGACTCAAAAATTGTCACCATAGCAATTGCTAATTGTATGGAATAAGATAGCGATTTCAAAAATGGCTTTCTTTGTGTGAAATAATATACTTAAACCAGATAAAACATAACACTTTTAACTGAATGGTACAAATATTACTACCTTTTTTACTTTTAAAACACATGTTTTAATTTTGTTAAACATTATTTTTAATTCACTGAAATTTGTAAAACCTTTTTTTCATTTTGAGGTTTGTTTATGATTTATTTCAGAATCATTATATATAGCTTATATAGTTATAAGCATCTTATGTTAATAAATAATGCAAAATTGTTTTGCGATTAATTCCTTGTGATGGCTAACTGTTTCCTTGTTTCATAATTAAAAAAATTTTCAATGAAAATAACCGAAACTTATTAAAAACATGATATAAGAACCTAACTAAAACATTTTATTACATGCCCATTAGTAACAATACAAAACATAAGTGCAGAAGCTATTGACAATAAAAAAAAAAAAAATGAAAATAAAAGTGATCCCCATAACCTCAAAATCAGTACTGCACAAAAGTAGGTAACATGTTCTTCATTGTGAAAATGATTAACTAAATCACTTATTATAAATAATGAAAATAAACTTTTTTTAAAAAAAAGACTTCAGAACCTAAGTAACACAGTTGTGTGTGAAGAACCTAACACAGTTATGAGCAAAAAACCTAACATGGAATATATGTGTAGTGTAACACATATATGTGTATGGTACATTTTCAATTTATGCTTAGAAATATTTAACACGAAAACATTATTTCTGGCATGTTTGTGTGCTACATGTGGTAAAAAACTCACTAACTGCACTCCATTAAATATTTATTTAGTTTAGTGACGTAACAGGAATAAAAAAGGGGAAAATCCATTACAAGTAATGTTGGTGTACAATATTTTTTTTAAAAGTAATAAAACTGCTATTAGAGTATTATAAACTTTGACTATATAAATACTTAAATATAGTTTATAATCTTTCATTTTATCTGATATAAATCTAGTACTTCACGCAAAGACAATATTTTCAAAATCGCTATCTTATTTCATACATACTAGCATTTTCAAAAAATTGCTACAACGACAATTTTTGAGTCCCCACAAAAAATTTTCACCTTATTCTATAACGTATATTTTTTAAAAATAATAAAAACTTCTCAGATAATGGTGGTCACACTATTCTGCACTAATACTGTTGTCACGTCAAGGAAATGCATACCAAACGTGTATTTGTTACATCTCACATTAAACTGTCTTTTCGTGGTCTAATATGATGTTTTACAATACAGCCTAAATTTTAGTATAGTGTGTTTTCCAGTAAAGTGTAATACAGTTTTAAAGTATAGTCTATAATAGACTACTTAAGGTTTACTTAACTACAACCTATGCAAAGAATCTTGTATATTAAGGAAGGTAGTACTTGTAAGTTTATATTATTTCTCTTGTCTCTTTTGAAGCAGTACCCAAAACATGTTGCTGTTTAATAAATCTATCTTTAGGATTAATATTGATAAAGCATAAACAATATGCAGTTGTGTTTTGATGCCATCTCTCAACTTAATAAAGAGGGCATATTATAACATTAAAATGTCAAGACACAAATAAAAATCACAAAACTAATTACCATCATGAAGTGGGTATTTGTATAATAGGTTGCATATACAATACACATAGATATGCTGTTCACTGTTTATGTTTTCACAAAATATTATTGCTTCTTAGTATTAGAATTAGCTGTTGACAAGAGATGTCATGCTGTATTGTACTATATTTTATCTGTCAACTTTACGAATTCATGTATTTTAAAATGCAGGAATTATGAAACATTTAAAAATGATATAATAATGTTATTTCTGTTTTATTTTAATCAAGTTTTTGACCCTCCTTATTATCCAACCTTTTATGTGTTGCAACCTTTATAAAGTTTCAACTATAAATTACATTAAAATATCAAATTATATAAAACCTTAAATAAGTGATTAATAAAACTTTAATAGCTGAACAAACTTAAAACTATATAAAGACCTTGATTTAAAACAAAATAATTTACATTATATTATTAATGAACAAGTCCCAAATGCAAATACAGCTAAGTACTTGGGAATGACTCTTGATATCATACTCAAGTACAAAGAGCAAGTAAGAAAGAAGAAACAAAAGTTAAACATAAAATTTAGAAAAATTTACTGGCTCTTAGAAAGAGCCAGCTGTCAATGGATTCCTATTTAAACTACACAATAGATTTTAAAATAAATATGATTAAAATGTTGTGATAAAAAATGTGAATTAAAAGTGTTAAAATGTATGCCCAGTGTGAGTATTACCATTATAGTTGTGTTACTACAATTATATTATTTTTTGAAATAAATAATATAATAACTGCTTCATGCTAACCAGAGGTGGTTAGTTTCATAATCTCCTATCATATACATTTTGATTTTCATAAAATATTCTAACCTGTTCAAAGAACAACATACATATATGTTATCTAACCTATTATTTCAACTAAGTGGTTATGTTACAAGAAGGAATATGACTAACTCATATTTTAAAAACATCTTTTTAAACAAGTTCATGAAAAAGGATAACAGTACTTTCAGAAATATTTTTAATAGGGTGGAAGACCTATTTAGCATGTCATTGTAAACCAATAACAAAATAGATGTAAAATGTATATTGATCAAGACTACTTTTAAAATATATGAATATCACAATAATATATATTTGCATAAACTAAAATAATTCCAGTGTAAATCTATAAATATTTAAGAATTAATAAATTTCGTAAAATATGGATAAATGCCATGTGCTCTAGAGGTTAGTTTTGACATTTCTATACACTTCAAAATATGGAATTTGATACTTGAAATACATACCATGTTATCAGAGTATTTGGCTCGGTACATATTTCGTGAGAAATACTCTATTAGCATCTTTATATCATCCTGATTAATGTCTTCCATTTCGAAAAATTCTTGTCACATAAAATTACTTTTTAACTTATCCTTTAAAACCACGACCACAAACACACCACTACATAGTACGTTCTATTCTACTCTAAAAGTGAGACTGTGAAATATGAATACTATTACTGCTACTGATAACACTGTTCTTAACCATTGAGCATTAAACAGTAACTGCGATTGACAACTGTGATTGCTCTTCACTATCCTGCTATCTGCCTGTTCACTGCTCACAGCTCAGTGTCGCCTGCTCTTTGTTTTGCAAGGAAATTTACATGCAAAGAGATAACAAAATACCGAAAATAACGTGAAATAAAAGTTAGCCAATTATTGAGGTTTTTAATTAATAAATGATGGAAAGCTTATTTCTATTTTTATCAATTGATCATAGTTTCTAGTGACTAACTAAAGATTAAATAAATATTATTTATATCCTCATTAAAAAAAATCGGAAGATTTAAAGAATGTATTTATTAAATTTTTTATTTATTTTTGCTTCACACAGACTACTGTGAAAACGTCTAAAAACATCTTGATTTTATTTTGATCACACTGTTATTTTATTAACTTTTTTTAATTATAATAATATTTATTTTGTATAATATCATATCTAGTTTTTTTTCTATTTATGCTAAATATTATGCTAGGTACCTATCTGTATAAAACTGTATACTTATTATTTTATACATATTTTAATAAATTGTCCATACGTATTTCACTCATTTTATAATATACCTCTATTTTCATTTTAAAATTTTGAAGTATTTTCATAAAAAATTTAGTAGAAAAATAAAAAGCACTAAACAGTGGAGCAATGAGCAATTAGAATGCGGCCTCTTTGTCTTGTTAGCAGATTGTTCTCAAACTGTGATTAACTCACTGTTTATTTAACTGTTCAGAACACTCACCGCTAACCGGAAAACGCTTTAAAGTTCACTACTATTCTATTCTACTCCAAATCTAAGAATGATAAAGAATGCTCCATCTGAGATGCGCATGTACAGTAGCGGGCGGGACCATACAATTTTATTTTCGAACTCAACTACCTTTACAGAATATTTTCATAGAAAATATTAACTAGCTTTACACAAAATTTTCTCAGAAAATCTAATTTTTATGTGATGTTTTAGTAAAATTCTTTAAAAAATACTACCTAAATACAAACCTGACATTGTTATTACAATTATTACACTATACAACTAATTAAAATGACTACAAAGAGAGCTTTCAGCAACTTTGATTAGTTGCATTTTAGTGCAAATAACTTTTAATAGCAATAATATCAACTTTAACTGTGAAAAAGTTTAAAATTTCTTAAAAATGTGCAAGGTACAATTCTGTAGAAGTATATCTTTGGTCAAAATTTGTCTATTTTGATCAAGAATCAGTCAAAAATAGAGCATTAGATGTGAAAGAGTGATAGATCAGGAGCACTTCTGAATAACTAGAACATCAAAGGATTAATAAGTTTTATAATTAACTGATATGAATTCAACCTATTAAAAATTATTACTATTGTCCAGCCACTCGGTAAACTGCCATCATGAGAATTCAATGTGTGAGAGCTATTAATTTACCAATGCATTAGAAAATTTGTAATTATTAAATACAAACACTTTGTGCAAAACTATGTTCCTTTACACACTGTTAGGGATGTGCTATTATACTCCCCATAGTTTAATGGAAATATACAATAAACTCAAAAGTAAACAAAAGATTGATAGTTCTGAAAATCCACAATCTGTAAAAATGGTCTGTATTTTTTAAATTGTTTTATAAGTTAATTCACCTAAACACGATGCTTAATAACTTAGAAAAAAAAGTAGGCGGTTGTGGAACTGACCAAATGTCTAAAAAACACTTCTTTTGGCATGCCTGACTATATACTTTTTCACTGTTATGATATAACTAGCTACTACCAATTGCGGCTTTGCCTACAATTATAATGTAGGTAATAAAATTTATAGTCGATTTTCAAAATCAGAATTGGTTCATTTCAATTTAATATATTCCTATATACAATATCATAAGATTTATGGTTTTCGGCCAAGACACATAGATTTTTGCTAATCGACACTCTAGAACAGGCGAGATATAACTGACCATGGGAGAAGCACAGAGTTCCCAAATGTATTTCTGCTACTCTTTAATATCTGAGCCTCCGACATATTGTCATTGTAAATGCCAACTTCGATGGAAACTGCAATCTTTTGAATGGGATAGACAGGTTGTTTGGAATTATACAAATGTTTGAAATTTTTCAATTAGAATTATTGCAAATGTAAGCTTTAAACAATAATTTTATAATAAATACTAACAGGGATTCAGATTTTTAAAACAAGAATACACCTATGTCCACCTCAGATATGTCTACCTCTACTACTGACATTCCAAATTTCAGGTATGCCTACCATGTTCATTCCAAATTTCATCTCAATTGGTCCAGTGGTTAATGTATGATTGAATAACAAACAAACACACACAAACTTCAAATTTATATTATTATATTAAGAAGTATAAAATATTATTAAAACACCACTGTTGTACAGTTAACACTATCACAAAACTGGATACTAAATAATTAAATTGGACTGGGTAAGTAGTATAATAACTACTACCCAGTAGTTACTTTAAATGAGCATTTAAAATAATCTAAAAATTTACTATTTACACTTACTAATATATTGTAAACATATAAAACTTCTCTATTATACAGTTAATACTTGTCAAAAAACTAAATACTACATAATTAAGTTGGATTGGGTAAGTAGTATAATGGAACGATCATACAAGTTTTCACTTCAAAAATACAATTTATTAATCACTAAAAAAAATCCTGTGATTACTAGTGTGTGCATATGGATGTGTTAGTGTTCCGTTCCAGCAAACAGAACTTTTCCCCTGTGGAAAAGATACCCATATACCTCACATGAAGTATTCACATCAAAAATCAATTATATAGTTACACATTTACAAGGGTCCTGCACTAGTTATAAGCACCAAAGTCTTACCAACTGCAGAGAATTATGAAGTTCTGTATTGAGCTCTTATTGATTTGTATGAGGATTAAAATCAATTAGCAGTTGCATGTCTAAAAAATACTATGAAATTTAAATCTATTACGCATGAAAAATCGTTAAGTATGTTCTTGGAACAATTTCTTGAATCAGTTTGTTCTCAGACAATTAAAAATGGAAAATTTAGCTAATTATAAATTTTTCAATTGTTCTCAGACAATTAAAAATGGAAAATTTAGCTAATTATAAATTTTTCAATTGTTCTCAGACAATTAAAAATGGAAAATTTAGCTAATTATAAATTTTTCAATTAACACTAAATTAATTAGTGATACCCAACACAGTTTTGAAATGAGTATTCATAAGGATAAAATGCCAACCTTGCAAGGTTTCTTAGGCTTGTATATTGGGCAGAACCTTCACCTTTTGTACACGAAAACCAAAACTTGAAAATCATTTATTACTACAAAAGCTAAATGTAATTGCGTTGCAGGAAGTGAATGTACCTTGTGTTCACAACCAAGACATCAATTGTATAGATGTCCTTTATTTCACAGAATGTCCGCAGCTGAATGATGGGATGCAGTAAAAAATTTAATACTTGCTTTAACTGCCTGTTATCTAAATAGCACGGTCATGCAAAACATGCTTTGGAAAATTTGTGTATAAAATACAACTGCAAGCACCTCTCAAAAAACATGATTTTAAAGTCAGATAATGAATAAATACATGGATGTTAGAACACCAAATATTAAAAATACTGCATGTACCCAACCATAATATTACCGTCAAATATGAGTCCATGTCTCTCCGAAACTCAAATTACACCAGTAGTTAATGATTTGTTGGCTACTGATGACAGGGTCAAAAGATAAATTTTAACTGTGTTCAGGCTTTAATTTATAATAAAAATTAATCATATTTCATTACGAAAACTTGTGGTGTTACGTTTCAAAAATTTAGCACTGCCACCATTGTTAAAAAAACTGAATCTGGTAGTCTTAGGTCCAAATACTCAACTTTACTTACGTTTAGCTCTACAGAGAGAGTTACTGAACAGTCCTATATCTAGTCAAAATACATCCAGTGATTATCTCACTCACATAAAGACTTGACCTTGCTGAACCTGAATTTTGTACTCCTGGTAAAGTAGATATTACTGGATGCCACTCTATAAAAAAAAAGGAAATTGGACCTCGAAGTATGCAACACAGCTGTAGAAAGTTTGCTAGGTATTCTATCAAACAGAATAGTTGATAATAAGAGAAATTAGTTCCAACTTCCTCCATAGTATTACTGATAAGAAGTAACTGGTTGTCTCACACTGCAACCCTCATTATCATATTTAGTCCAAAAATTCTAGTTCCTTGAAAAAATTCCTGAGTCCAATATTTTCAGTGCTGATGAAAAGAAGTGTGAATAAAATTTTTTGGAAACCAACAACCAAAAAGGAGTAAGTATTCTGTAGAACTTCTGTTTAAGCTATCACCAGGTCTGTAAGGGGACTTAAAAGAATCAGTAAAAGTAAAGTTCTTATCAAATGGGAAAAGGTTTATCCAGATATCCATGTTCAATAAGATAGAAGACTAAATATCAAGAGTATCTGTAACTGGTTCTATGTAACGGAAGTGACAATGACGTTTATTACATCATGGCACATTCAAACTAGAAAGCTAATGACCATGTAGTTCTTTAGGAATCCGAGTAGGACTAATTGGACTCGCGTTACCTTGCTAACCACATGGAGTCATTGGACAAAATAAGAAATTTTGCAGATCTAGATATTTTTTTAACAGACTGCTATACTGATAACTGCCAAATCAGCACTAAAAAAGAGAAAGGTAAGGCATAATGGTGGAATAAAAATCAGAAGCCTCTGTGAAGGTCTTTACACAAAAATCTGGTAAACTTTAACAAAAATTAATCTTGCTACACATTTACAATTTAACATTGTTTTTCTATCTCCTACTATTTCCATGTAAAATTTTCAAAACGTTTACATTGTCACAGCAAAGCAAATGTATTCAGCTAGTTTATTATAATCTATTACGATTGTTTTAAAAATTGTAAAACAATGAAAAAGTTGTAATATTATTATAAAAACAACTACCATAAAGGAACTTGTAATGTCATTAATGTTACTATTATTTAAGTCATGTTTTTAAAACTGTCTTGTTACAGCGATATTAATATTTGAAAACAACACACTAGCCACTTTCAATACTTCGCATCACGTTAGTTTTAACTATAATTATACTGAAAAAAATATTTAAATAAAAATCTTTTTTTTTTTTTAAAAATTTTATTATTTTTATAGAACTCGAGGAGCAATGTCTCCCCACAACACCCTTTAAATCTGCCCATGATTTCTAGAAACAATAACAAAATTGGTAATGAGAAACTTGATAAAATTGCAAATAAGAAAAATTTTCAAATAGGTTAGTTATTCTCTGGAATAACTGCAAAACTTTCTAAGTATATTGGGTCTATTTAGAATGTACAAGAAAAAATAAATAGCAGTGAAATATAGGTTCACTATGGTAGGCCAGTCAAGCTGTAATGGAAAGTAATAGGAGCCACTAAGCGAGGCCTATCCAAGCTGACATGATGGAACACTACTTAACTTTGTGATCCCATCAGCAAAAATACAATAGCCACTAAGTGCGACCTTCCAAGCTGGGAAGAAGATTTTAATTAGATTCCTCCCAAGCAAATATTCATTGAAACTGATATTAATCTACAGGGCATCAGTATAACACAACATTTTGTTACTGATCCTTACCTCTGCAGAATTTATAAAACTTCCTTGTTATCAGTTCAGGAAACATCATGATTACAGCAGCATGATAATGTGTCAGCATTGAGGCTGGACATATTATAAGATGTACAAGGTCTATACCAGAAGTAGTAGGACTGATTTTCTGTAACTCGAGCGGAGCTGTGGAGAGGGGTTTGGCTGGCTGGGCGAGATGGAAGAAACACTTAGCACTAGAGAAACACCAGCCGTAGTCGCCTACAGGCTTTGGTTGAGTACATATAACGGTTATTGTCAAGCGTTCTTTTTGTCGTTATCGATGCACAAAATGAGTCAAAATCTTGAGCAGCAATATTCAATAAATTTTTGTGTCAAACTCACGAAATCAGTAACCAAGAACCTAGAAATGGTTAAGTTGGCTTATGGGGATACTGCAATGAGCTGATCTAGTGTTTTTTAATGGCACAAACTGTTTAAAGAAGGTAGGGAGCTCGTTGAAGACAACCATCGCACCGGATGAACGTTGATGGCACGAACCGACAACAATGTGGCCAAAGAGAGAGAACTGTTGGGTGCAAGTGCAAACCCACCTGCAAGACCGAGTGAATCGCGTCTGACCAGCCATCAGTGACAACTGGATGCTGCATCATGACAATGCGTTGTGCCATGGCACGCTTGTCGTGAGGCAACTGTTGGCCCGATTCGGCATTACCATGTTGCCACACCCTGCCTACAGTCCCGATCTGGCTCGACTTAGCAGCATCGTCGAAGGCTCTCAACAACATCCCCGAAACTGACTTCCAGAAGGCGTACAGCAAATAGCAGCAGTGTTATTCTAAGTGTGTAGCTGCCCAAGGGTGCTATTTCGAAGAATATTAAGGAATTGTAAACATATCTTCAATAAATTTTGTCTTAAAAAATCAGTTCTACTACTTTTGGTATAGACCCTGTATGTCTTATAATAATTATTTTTAATTACATATGTTCCTGAAACTTAAATCAAATTAAATATGTAATCATTGTTCAAAACAATTATGAAAACAATTTTTGGAGGATTATTTTTTTTAACGTCCATTATATATGCCAGTTAGAATAATGAGGACAAGGGAATCAGTGTTAAGGGAAAGAGTAAAAGTCTATGGCAGTAACTACTGTCTAGGACTTAGGACCTTAAGGTGTGAAGATCAAGATATAGCACACTGATTTAAGAAGGATACATAGGCTCTGGAAATTAATTACTATTCAAACATTTACTGGTACATGTGTTTCACATTTAAAAGGCATTTTGTTTAAATTAATGTTCATTTTTTCCTCTTTACAGTAATTTAGTTTTAAATCACAAGTTTTATTTAATTAAACATGTTGTTGTGAAGTGTTAATATTTTCTCTTTTAAATTATTCCAATTACAAGTATTATTTCAGGTTTCATCAGTTGCAATACATTGATAAAATCAAAAAGATATAAATTTAATGTATTTCCTTTTTAATTTTTTTGTAAGTGTACAATTATGTGATCTAACAATTTTTAAACTCTTGACTACATACTGATCACCAAAAAGGGAACAAAACACAGCTTTATATAACTAGTATTTTTTCAAAATAATTTAAATAGTTATTTACTGTTTTAAATTAATATAAAACATTTTTAAGAATGTAACATAAAATAAATTACTAATAGAATATAAAATTTTAACTCCATATCTAAGGGATTGTGTTTTACACTATGTGCCCTTTTTCTAGGCTGCTAATATCTTCAGTTGAAATAATTAATAGGCATCAATGAAATAATTAAAATGTTTACAGGATAAAACCTTGCTTCCCTACAAGTTTTTCACTTGGAAGAGAAAAAAAAGAAACATAATAACAACACTTAAACTATAGAAAACTTTAAAACAATTATTTCACCTAAGGATGTGAATTATGTAGTTTTTCATAAACACTTTCACAATAAGTAAACAATATTTAAATAGTAAGAATTCTGAGATATTATGCAACGATTGTTTCAATGGAAGTAATTAAGCATTTAAAAGTAAGAGCTAAAACCAATACTGGTATAGCAATTATGGAACTTGCATTAACGGAAAAATAGTAATATTTAATAACAATATAAAAAGCATGTTCATTTAACTCTTGAACTGGCAAACATCAATAATCAACATTTAAAAATGTATTGGTGTACTGTGCTAAGCAATGTCAATTGACACAGCAACATGTATTGCATAGCAAAATAAAATGTAAATGTGATAAATTTGGCATCACTGGAAGGCTGAAGTTCTGAGCTTTGTATCTACGGTATTTTTATAATAGACCATGTTTTTTGAGAGATGAATTTACAAGGTCTTGAATGTGACTTTTTCACAAACTGCTTTCTTCTGTACGTCATAGGTGTTAGTTGTTGATTTGACAAATGCTTAGTGCATATGTTTACTTATCTCGCTTGTGTTATATTAACTGGTTTATATGTTTAGTCTATAAATCAATAAGACTACATTATTTTAAAACTAGTAATACTATGAATTTCTGAATACAGAAGTACAATTTTATGTGATTTCTATACAACTAAAAACTATGAAAAAGGTAATTATTTTCACAAACAGCTTAATGTATCTATATGTATTTGAATACAATTTGTGAACAAAAGAACTATCTCAATTTTTATTCATAGTAGGTTCTTTGTATTTATTTTGCACTACTTAGTCTCAGAAATGTTTAGTTTTGTATATACAAAAAGTAAACAAGTATACATGTTCCATAAACTTTAATTTTGTCTACTAATACAGGAAAATAGTACAGATGATAAAAAAAAGATTGTAAGTCCTGACTGCCAGTTCTAATGTCCATAAAATATAAAGTCAATACTTATTTAACTTCAATAAAATTGACAAACAAAATTGCACAGCTCGTGTCTTACTTTTACAAAACTCTTAAATCATGAATTAATAGTAATACAATACCAGTATAGGCCTTCACATTGTAAGTGTACATCAAAAATTCATCAATTACAAACTAAAAATTATAAACAAATATAACAGATCTGTCAAACTTTTATAGATTTTTATAAAATTATAGAATATTATGTAATATTTATTAATGAATAAGCAAAATTATGTTAATTCATAACTAACTAGATAATTAATTAGTAACAAAAAGTAATGATTTAAATTTAGAACAGTAGATGTTTCATAATCCACCAAATCCAGTAATTATCCGGTGTTTTTAAGACTTTATGTATACTGTACACATTTCTTTAAGTACATACTATATTATTATTATTATAAATAAACAAAAATGAACCTTGTAGTAGGGTGGATCAAACTTGTTATTTCACAACAATTTCAATCTAATAATATGTTCCATACCTCTGATAAAAACAAAGTTTTAATCATTTCAACACCATTGATATGTGGTTTAATGTTATGATTTACGATTCACTGTTTTATCTTTGACTACATTACAAAAATAACACATTATTTTATAGACTATTTATATCTATAAACATAATATAACAAATTTATCCAATTTTAACGTTTAAAAGAATTAATACACTTATAGATAAATATATGAATAATTAAAAATAAAAAGTGATATTAAATATTGACAGCAAGGATTTAAAATGGAGTACACACACACACACTCTCTCTCTCTCGCTCTCTATTTTATATATATATATATATTACTATATACATCAATTTTATACATGTTTTGATGTAATGAAATAAGATCATTACTATTTAAATCAATAAACATACAGTAATCATATTTTACATATTATGTACTTCAGAAAAAAATTATTATTTTCCATTCAATGAAGGACTACATGACAGTATGTATTAAACCTCCTAGTAACTCAAACTGCTTCAACTGAAATAGCACTTAACTGAACTGTTTTAAAAAAAATTTGAAAACAGAAATAGTACAATGTGTCGCCTATTCCGTGAATGCACTCGCGTTTTAAGCAAAGATAAACAGTAGCCACCCCCAGACACCAATGACAATATCTTTACCTACCAATTCAATGCCTTTCAGGTAGGATTACGACTAAATTTAATTTGATAGGCTTACTTGTACCCACACACTTTGATCTTAGCCAAGAGGCCGAGAAGGGATGGCTTACTTGTAAACACACTATAATATATTAGAACAGTTAGTTTTAATATATGTATATATATATACACATATATGCCAATGAAGTATGTGTTCTTGAAGTACAAACGTTATTTAAATCCATATACAATATAAACACACAACAATCATGCATATAAACATACTTTAAAAATAAATTAATATTATTCATTCCATTAAGGACTACATGGTAGGTATATATAGTAAAAAATCTAGTAAATGAAACTGTTTCAACTGATATCACATTTAACTACTGTTAAAAAAAAATTGAAGACTACAGAAACTGTACTATGCGTTGTCTATTCTGTGAATGCCTGCATTTTAGGCAAAGACAAGAAACTACCCATGAGACCGATGCAAATAACTTTATCCACCGGTATCAATGCCTTTAAGGTAGGTTTACCACTAAAGTAGGCTATTTCGTTTATTAATAGGCTTAATTTTAAACACACTATTTAATATAATAGAACAGTTAATTATATATATTATACATCAATTGTATATATATTTTGAAGAACGACTATTATGTAAAATCCATACATATAATTACACACACATGGATATGTAATTATCCATGTTTATAATTACATATAAACACACAGTAATCAAGTTAACATATATATATATATATATATATATATATATATATATATATATATGATATGTATATGTACAGTAAAACCTCTAGTAACTGAAACTGCTTCAATTGAAATAGCATTTAACTGGCTGTTAAAAAAAAAATGGAGATAGAAATAGTACAATGTGTTGTCTATTCTGTGAATGCCTGCATTAAGACTGGCCATGACAATTATGACAGTATCTTTTCCTACAAATATCAATGCCTTTAAGGTTGGTTTATAACTAAATTTAGGCTATTTAATTTATTGATAAGCTTAATTAAATTTACTACTTTGGGTGTGTGTTAATTTTTTTATAATTTTCTTTAGTTAGTTTTGCCTTACAGTTTAAACAGATTTCTTCAAGAAAAAAAAATAGTAAGTCAGGTCTCACTGTAACAGCAATTTCTTTTGAAATTTATGGACAGTATTTTAAAAATATGTATTTAATAATAATATTATTTCCTAAATTTATTTAACACAATACTGTGGAAATTGGCATATTAATTTTTATACAAAATTGTGGTTATTCGAAATCACCTGCGCCTCTCTTTGTTTCGGTTAACAAAGGTTCTACTGAACATTAGAACTTAAATTCACAATAATACATATTATAAGTTTACATAAAAATAATCACATTTTACATGACATAAACTTTTTCAACTTTTTTGTATGGGAAAAAATCCTTCGTCTTTGGACAAACAACTTGCCCATGATTATCAGTTGCCATCTGCATTAGAGCCTGAAAAATGTAAATACATTTTAAAATTACAAATACAAATACAGTAAACCCTTGGTTATCCGAACACCATCGAAGAGCGATACATTTGTAAAAACATCAGATTTTTTTTTTAATACACTAGAAAATATTACAAAAAAGGAAATAAACTTTTTAATAAACTGTACTATATTACAATATCAAATTGGCCTATGTAAGGTACAATACTTGTTTTGTATAACTTATATAAAATCAAAAATAAAAAAGTGGCTATGTAATTACTTTGACACTGATGACAAAATTAATCAGTTTTCTTAAAACCAGTGTATAATTTTGTGAATAAAATAAATATATAAAAATACTAAATGAATGCGTCAAGCTATCCTCTGTATAGCATAATAAATAAAAATAGTTTTAAGCTAATTTTAGGCCAGACCTGTGCACAGGCTTTTTTAAATAACCTACAGGTACATAAATTTGTACAAATGTAACTAAAAATAAATAAATAAATTGCAAAAACATGATATCAATCATAAAATTTATATAATTTTGCAATGTTATATAGTTTATGTTAAAAAATGGCAATAAATAAATAAAATGAAAATAAATTATTGACTGTAATGACATGCACCACTAACTGGTGCCAGTGTAACTGGAATTTTGAATATTTATAACAGCCCCGGTTTGGAGACTCACTCATATCGCAATAATCTCATTATAACCTCAAAAATTAAATATTTAAATAACCATAACATAATATACACAATATTATAAACAATGTGTTCCACTGTCTAATATTAGCTACCTAAAGCTTACTTGAATGAAAATAACTACGCCTAAGGTCTAATTGGTACATCCTAGGTTTTTTTTATAAATATTGTATGTGCGAAAATAATACATACATATACTATTCTGCACTTTTTTAAATACAAAATAATTTTTTGAAACTACTTTACGAAAAAACGTAATGCTATTTCAGTACTAAAAAATAATGAGTTTTTTACTTAGCAATGGATACATCTCTTGCATGACAAACCCTTTATTTTACCTACATACATGTTAGTTTAAAATTTAAACTTGGATGGAAAAAATTAATTGTAACGAATTTAATATAGTTTTATTTAATAAATTCATTAAATAAGAATTGCAACCTTTGTAAAACTGACTTGTAAACCTGATATTTAATTTCCTAGGTAATGTGGTTAAATAATAAAACATGTTGAATACTCACAACAGCTGTAGTTTATAACCCTTACTTGGTGTTTTTGTTTCATTTGCTTGTTAGTTCACACTGTAAAGATAAGCCTTATTCTGAAATACTTAAATGAACTGGCTGTAAGAAGAATTTATGCTCATATCACCAAACTTCAATCGAGCAGGAATATCAATAAGCAATGACAAATATTTTATTCTTCCCACAAAGCACAATACTGTGAAGAATACGGGCCATTAGTGTCTTTTTTTGCGGCGAAAAACCATTAAAGTTGTCATGGCCATCTAACATCTGCACTACGGCCTGCGTTGTTAACATTGTAAGCGATTGTCTTCTGAATTTAAAATGGTTCTTAAGCTAAATTCTGTCGCTCTACTACTTTTATTTTTGTTCTGATAAGATTTTCATTGCGTTAAAAAATCTAAATTTTCAAGATTCAACACCAAAATTTATTTCATGGCCAAGTGGTCTCCCTGTAAAGTGGTTTTGGTCCATAGCAAGTTAACATTAATACTTACTTGTTCTCCATAAACATAGCCATTTGGTAACACCATGGGTTGATTGTGTTCATTGAGAGGAAGTCCGGTAATACTGCATACAAGGCGAGATTGGGAACAATGAGCAAATGGAAGAGGCACTGCCAAAAGATTCAATGAATCCTGGCATACGGGACATCCTGAGTTTTTGTTCTCTCTGGTACTATAACACTGAGTTATAAAGTTAAGTTTATTTACACACATAAAAATCTTGTTAGTTCATTACAGCATTGTTGAAAAATGGCTGAATGTATATTTTAATGAGATTTTGAATGTAAAGTACAATTTGGGCTAATAGGCTATAAATTACGGTATTTAAAAAAAAACTACTTGAATTGCAAAAGATAAGAAAACGTTCTAAGGAACAAAGATATAGAAAATCAAGTTTACTGTAAAATGATTCTACAACATCCGTTTGTATCCTGAAACTCTGAAGCTGTAAGATTCTTAAAAGTTTAATAAGCCTTCATTTATATAACACGTTTAATATACTGATGCCTACATTTTAATTGCATGTTGTTAATTAAAACACAATGAATTACAATAATCACTTCAGTTGTTTATATTCTAAAATACACAAATACTTAAAATATCAACAGAAACTGAAAGGAGAACTATGACAAAGTTTGTGCGTGATTGTTATTTGAAAAATTGTCCTTGAACGTTTAATAGCTGTCAATCATACACTGGTTGGTTAGAGCTGTGTGGAGGAATATACAGGTAATATAATCAATCATAAAAAGGTAGAAATTGTTTAATACAGGGTGTCTACCAGCTCCCTTAAGCAAAAATCAGACTTTTTGGGGATATAAATTACAAAAATATGGGACCTTGAATTTCTTCAACATTAGCGGCATTGCACATAATATATAGTTCCTAGATTAAATATACTAGATGGAATACAATATACCTTAAAAGTAATTTTTTTTGGAAGCCTACTTGAATTTTTGGCTAATAGAGGCACATTCTACTATCTACAAAACCTTAAACTTAATGGAACAGCCTAATCAAATTAACTTAGTTCAAATGTTACATTGTGCTATAAGCAGTTCAGCTGATAACCGTTACTGTAGTCGGATGATAAGGTATGTAAAAAATAACAGCTATGTACTGTTATTTTTTTGTACCAGTTATTTATTTAGATACCCAAATTTTGGCAAGAATATGTCCAAAACTATTACCTGGCATCTATTACTAAACGTTCTTGTTTATAAAAAACAATTACTAGTCATTTTTGATAAATTATTCGTTAACTTCTTTCCTTTTTCCGTATCAAGGCTTATTTATCAGAATTTCATATCACAATTTACAAAATCATTGAGAAGGAAACGAAATTATTATTTTCTACGAAAAAGGAGACTTCAATTCAAAATTTCAGTATTATCCACGACATCCGGGACAACTCAATAAAATCTGTGTTTTTTCCGGGACATCGGGGATATCAGGGACTAGTAGACACCCTGTACTATCATCACTTGATATGCGACCTTGAGGCCAATGAGGAAACTTACTTCAGATTATTGGTTGTATCACTTAAATAATAAGATCAACCAACAGAACAAAACACTCTACAGGAATACAAACATTCCTGTAGAATGTTTGTAGAACATTTACAGCTAGAATGGCCATCATTTCTAGAATCTAGAATGTAGAAACATTTTAGCTGGTTGCGCAAAAATATGGTGTCACACTGGACTAGGAGAACATTAGAACATGTGGTTGGAAGCAATCTGTGCATACATGCATAGTAAGCCACGTTGTCCATGTTTCCAAAAAATTACTCCTGGAGCATTCGGACCATTTGGAGCACACGTGGTTAGTATCACAGGCATTACCTGTAACCACGTAGTGTGAACCATTTTGTTTGATGTGGTAGGTGATTTTTCAAAATACCCAATGTCTGGCCGGATGGTCACCACGTACAGACCATATGTCTGAATATGGTGAAATGGTAATATTAATTAATATAATACTGCTATGATACTAAAAGTGAAAAATGTCCAATCAAACGAAAACAAAACTTTATTTCTAAACTTTTTTTCATTTTTGTTGTAACGTAGGCTAAAATTAATACACACGTAATTAAGGTTATAAAAACTAAATGTTATTTATTAACAGCTTTTAGGTAAACGTCATCTACATCTCTCGCACAGTGAGAGATGTAAAAATAACTTCAAAACATATTTTTACTTAATGTATTCAGCACTTTCTGCAAGTTAGACTACGAATAGACTAGCCTGTGCTCTCAGCGATACCGAACCTAAATCAACTTCCCACTGCATATTAAACCGATGTTTTATTAGAATCTGGATTATTGATATTGAACTATTATCAGTATTAAAGGATATGGCGTTTTCAGGGCTGACAAACCCGCCTGCAAAGCCACTGTAAACACTGACTGAGAAGCCAGTTGGAAGAGACGATAATTCTCTTGTCTGAATTGTTCAACTAATCTATCCCATCTCTTTTCTTCTAGCATTTCTTTATATGGAGACAAATCTATAAACAAAACAAGTCAAATTTAGGGTAAAATAATTATCCATGGGCAGTTAGATATCTATATTCACAATTATATTATAGATTGTAAATTATAGATTACAGATATTCCGTGGTGTACCAAGAAAAAAATTATTTTTATTAATAAATAACATTTTTGTTGAAAAACGTGAGAATCAAACTCGCTGTATTTATTTTATATATATCACAATAAACCCATCTATTCCATGGATGCATACAACGTAATTCACAATACAATACAGTAGATGACATTGAAGCTCTGTGTATGTGTCCTTGTTTGGGACAAACCTCAGAGAGAAAATCCATACACTTCTAAAAACAATGATACGCCCCTTCTAGCAATACTTGTGACTATAGGATAACCCATCACCTTTGATATTATTGTCATCAATCTTCACTCTTTATCACATTGGCAGACCCAAAGATAAAGGAATAAGAATAAGGAAGAGATCTAAAGGCAGGCCATTGTTCTGGGGTCTGGCTAATATAAAATGGCAGCTACAAAAAGGCATACACTTAGCTACATGTCATCTATTGTAATGCATTGTAAATAAATATATATATATATATATATATATATATATATATATATATATATATATATATCTTAATTTTGAATAAGCTTAAACTGTTACTTAAAAAGAAAATCTGAAACACAACTACAGTATTGTATTATATAAAAAAAATGCAAGCAACTATTTGTTTTTCTGAAAACAAGCCTAAAAACATTTTTGATTCTAAACTATACAATTGTGATATTTTATTCTATATTATATGATAAATGTTTGATTTTTTTCTTTGTTCTCTAAACTTTGTACATAATTAACAGATGCCATAGTTTTATTCATTTGTTCATACTGTAGCTCAGCAGTTCTCAACCCCTAGGGGATACATGAACCCCTAGGGGATGTAGGGGATACATGAAACCCCTAGGGGTTTGCAATAGTTAATAGGAAGCTTGAGAAATGTGTAATAGCTGCAGCTCATGGATGAGTCCAGTATTTAAGGATGGAGAGGTGTGTGTGTTTCTATTGCTTAACAAAATTTTATTTAACATTATCATATTTGAAACCTAGAATGCTTTTAAAGAAAAACATAGGTTTTCTTGTTAATTCCAACTTTTCCTGGTGTATTACAGCCTAACGAAAAATTACATTTACTGTATATGAAACATCTTTCTTTTTAAAAACAAAATATAAATTTTGTTTGTTCGTTTTCACTGTACAAAAAATATTTCTTTTAATTTTTGTTGACACTGATAATCGGGTTTGACTGTATCTTATTTTGGTTCAGTTAACAAAGACAACAAAAATGTGATTAAAGCGTCATATGAAATTATTTAACACACTGCTATTTGAGAAGAATGTCAGGAAAATAAAAACTATCCCTGTTCCTAACTTAACTATATTTCATAGAATTAAGAATATGTCTAATGATATTGAAAAAAAAGTTATTTTAATGATAAAGACGCAAACCCTTTGCAATTCAAGTTGGTGAAAGTACAAGACATGTTTAAATATGTCATACTGCTTGTAACTGAAAGGTAACTGATATAGAAGTTAATACAAAAATTTTCCTGTGGTACTTGTTTTCAAAAACAATGAAAGGAGCTGATATATTCATTGTTATTGATGGGTATTTTATTGGAAATAACCTAACCTGGAAAAGCTGTTGTGGCCTATCCACCAATAGAGCAAAATCTATTACGTTGTTTTATTGGTCTTCAAGCTTGTGTCAAAAAGGTTGTGCCTCATGTAAGCTGGGCTCATTGCTGTATCCACAGGCAAAGCCTTGCCTGCAACTTATCTGTTGAACTCATTTAAGCAGTTCTTGATGTGGCTGTGAAAATCGTTCAAATCACAGGCCCTTAAGTCTTTTAGAATCTGTGAAAATAGCCTCTATTTTGGCCTACTGTATGACACAGAGGTGAGGTGGCTTTCTGTAGAGCAGTCATCCTAATATACGAGCTTGGGTATGAAATATAGTTGTTTTTTTTTCAAGGTAACCATTCTTGTTTGTTATCAAAGTTACATGCCAGCGATTGGTTGCAATGTTTGACTTACTTATCTGATGTTTTCAACAAATCAATAAGCTAAACATGGACTTACATGTAAGTTCAATCACAATCTTCTATCAGATAAGATAGAACCTACGATAAAAAAGACCGAGTATATGGAGTTCTTGTACCTTCAGAAGCAGACCAAGCAGACCAAAGTATTTGAAACTTTGCATGTTTTTTTTTTTGAGAGAATGATTTGCAACTCTCATACCTGATGGAATTAAAATCATCATTTGAAAGATATTTTTTAAAGCTTGATTTAATTGTTTTTAATAATCTGAGGCGATGTTAGGACCATTAGGTCCTCTCTTCCATTTAACTTTCATGGACAAAGCATACATTAACAAACTGAACAATAAAAATAAAACAAACAACTACACTAGTTAAATGAAATAATGTTTAAACAATCTGATTACAAATTCTTTGAAATGAGTTTTGAAGAAAAACACATTTCATTAATTATTGGTTGGACTTCAATATTCAATATGAATGACCATTGGACTTGGCAATTAAGGTTTTGTTGTCTTTCCATTCAATGAACTACTGGAAAGGTTTTTGTCTTATACATTCAAAAACAAGTTGGATGCTGTCCCAGATGTGAGGCTATATTTAGTTTCTTTTGAGCCTTACTTCAAACACCTGTGTGCAAAAAAACAAGGACATGGTTTCCATTAACGAAAGTAAAATAAGTTATGGAAGTGTTTACAATTTAAATAAACTTTTCGAGACGGTGTAATAACTTAGAAATTTATTAACATCGAGGTTCGTTTTACCTTTGAAGAGAGCGTGTTATAAGTTAGAGATTGACCTGTGTAATAAGATAGAGGTTTTGTACTGTGTATTAACATCAAGACTACAGTGCCGTAATATGTGTTGCACAGTGTGTATATGTTGCCGACGCCGCTGCTTGCAGGCGCTTCAGTATCTTTTACCAAACAAGTAGAATTCGCTTAATTAAAATAAGATATATTATTATATTATATTATATTAAAATATAAAGTTGATTTGGATAGGTTTTGTTCTTAAAGGCTTATGTTCAATGCTGTAAATGTATACTAATTTATGTATGTAGTAGTAGTAGTAATATAAAAACATTGTTTGAAGGCTGCTTTATTCAAACCATATCCAAACTGAATTAAGAAAACAGTCCTAGATTAAGGAATTAATTATTAATTAATGACTTCATATAGACTTGCATTATTTTTTTTCTTGATAAAACACAAATATTTCTATTTTTCTATACAGGTAATTGTCAAAAATGAACATTAAAACATTAAGATATGTTGTTGACCATTAAGTCCAACTGTTTCTTTACTAATTACCATGAACTTGGTTTTATTAATGTTTAATCCATACAAATGATTAAAATTAGTACACATTTACAGCATTGGACATAAGTCTTTAAGAACAAAACCTATCCAAATCAACTTTATATTTTAATAATATATTTCTCTTTATTTTTTTTTTTATTTTAAGGTGAAAAGCACATTGAGGCTTTTATCGCCTCCCTAAATGTAAGTGTGAGAGTATAGTGTTAGTCGTGTGTGTTACTCGGGTGTTGCGAGGGACGTCTAAATCCTCTCAATAGGTGCAGCTAGTCTGCACACCCCTGCGGGGTCTCTTTATTTAAGTGAATTCTACTTGTTAGATAGAAGATACTGAAGCGCCTCCAAGCAGTGGCGTCGGCAACATATACACACTTGACGGCGCTGTAGTCTCGATGTTAATACACAGTACGGAAACCTCTACCTTATTACACAGGTCAATCTCTAACTTATAACATGCTCCCTTCGAAGGTAAAACAAACCTCGATGTTAATAAATCTCTAAGTTATTACACACCCTGAACTTTTCTATATCAATACAATAAACATATTGGATAGAAACTTGTTTTTTTAACTTTTTTTAATAAAGTACTTTCTATTATTTTACAGTTTATATTCAAGATTGTAATGTTAAAATAGAATAGCAAAATATAGTTCTCTTATAATTTTAATACATATTTATTGCTAATACTATTATTAACTCCTCAATATTGATTTTAGATTAGTTTCTAATGCAGGGGTACAATTTATGAAAACAAACTGGTAAGAGGTAAAAAAAAAAATGTTGAAAACTGCTGCGGTAGTTTATTTTCAATGTAAAATAAAGTGTTTTACTTTTTAACTATTTACGAATATCCAGATTGTGTTATCTGTGACACCTTATCCTGTTGACAATAGCTAGTTTGCTACATAAATACACTTTTAGAGACAATACAATATTGTATGGCTTACTCAAAACACCATAAGGAGCAATAGATGAAGAAATGTTAGTGAAAATACAACAAGAAATATTTAACCTGTATTTGGAGTAAAGGCCAATAGTGCCATACAATGCTGAATTTCTTGGAGTTGATCTTCCTCGAACGACGAGAAATGTTTCCTTGCATGCCTGCAAAAAGTAGGCATTCAAATTTTAAGATAAATACAATCAGGATTATTTTGGGTTGAGAAATGTTAAATGTAATCCAAAGATCAGTTCTAAAAATGTAATAGACATCCTTCATAACTGGCAATCAGCTTAACTGCCTTGTCAGAAATAACCTACATCCTTTATTTGTCTATTAGATGCCAAGCTATGTTTGCAGCATCTGTGGCTTCTCACCACAATAAGGGAATAAAATGTGATAAGAAGGAAACAACATACGATAAGAATGTAACTACTGTATTAGTTTTCTTATGTAACTTTGGGTGCTAACAAAAAGTGCACTACCAACAGCCAATTTAGTTTTTGTAGAATCAGTTGATCCATTGTTCTCTTACTTTTATTGTGTTAGGTAAGATGTGTGTGTGTTGTAGGCCTAGTTTTGTGCTTTTAGATATTTCCCACAACTCTTTACTATAAAATGTAAATAATGAGTATGTAACAAAACACATTTTACTGACTGAATTTCGTTACAATAAGTGTGACTTCTGTTCTGTGAATTTTCTTCATTCTTCATCTTTGACATATTAATGGTGAGTACTAAATTATTTTTTTCTATGTAACAAATTTAAATGTTATCCATAAGTAACTATTGTAAAAATTCTCGCACAGCAGTCTGCTCAGTTAACAATCTTAGTTCTGGAACAAATTAACACCATTAACCAGGGTAAGACTGTGTATAGCTTTATAGTAACATCATATTACATACATTGTGCTTTCCACCTGTCATATAAAGATACATTTGTTAAGCTGGCTTACTGCCACAACTGACAGAGGTTCGACATAGTTGCAATGTGTGAAGTAATAAGCCATGTTATCGTTTGAGAAATTCGAACTACACTAGTAAGTTAATTTATTTACTCATAGAAGTTAATTGTGGTATTAGTTTGGACAAGTTTTTTTCATCAAAACCCGTTCAACTGCTTCAAAATAGTGGTAATTCCAAATCTTTAAAAAATAATAAGTTCTGAATATTAACCTTTTTTGAAAATATGATTTAACCTTGGCACTTTAAAGTTTCAAATTCTACCGAATGTACAAAATGAACATGATGCCAGTCAAGAGTTAATTTTCAAATTGTTTACATAACTGAAAATTAAAAATTCTAAAATATGCAAGTTTAATATTGATTATCAATGGGAAACAAGATTAAAAAAAATACTGTTTCAAATTCACTCTGATCACGTCAACAAGATACCTGTATGCTGTATCATATGTTTATTATTTTAGTGTAGTTTAGCAGTTATAATAAAATTAGTATCATATGTTTATTATTTATGTTTATTATCATATGTTTACTATTATATGTTTATTTTAGTGTAGTTTAGCAGTTATAATAAACTTAGTACAGATACTAGGGACCAACCTTACAGCTTCCATTCTTCTGTCAGTACGTACAAGCTCTACAAACTCTTGAATCCTTAGGTTGAATTCTAGCGAAGACTTTAATTTGCGCAATTTAGATCGATTATCATGACACCAAGCGAGGCATTTGCTTGTTTCCTTTTCTGCTAATGAGTTTTCAACATCTCTAGAGACCAGGAATATGTCTGCATTAAAAACAATTTCAAATCAAATACAATCTAGGTAATTTATATATAATAAATGTAAATTACATTAAACAAATACTGTATTTGTTAGTCATTTCGCTGTTAGGCAGTAGTTACATACACAGCATCTGAACTTGTGAGAAAGTTCACTTAATGCGAATTTGGACATATTTCCCTCAAGAGTTCACACATAGTGAGTATGTATGGGTCTGGCAATCCTGAGGTGTCCTCATTGGATTTAACCATTCTTTATCTATCTGCTGTTGGATTAGATCGTATCATCCTAAGTCAAGATGGTCAAACAGCATATACCAAAAAGGCTACACGACTAAGGGGAAGTTTAATCTAAGTATGCAGATTCTGGATAACAGACGGAGCTTGTTTTAATCTAACCTTACCAACAAATGTGGGGCTCTGTAAGGGTAGAAATTTTATTTTTCTAGCAACATAAGATTCTGATGGTTGAAAACAAGTTGTCAAAACTTTAAAAACCATCCAGGTTACGGGGTCAAACATCTCAAATCAATAATCGACACATCTGTCAGCCAATAACATTACATAGCACAGAGAAACTGTGCATAGGCTATTCGTGACAGATAAGTAAACTGCAGATCACACAATCTATAAATCTATGACTTTTGAGGCCGTTACCAACAGGAGACCCTTTCCCTGAGTGACTTCCAGTTGAATGAGCTGATAAGTCAACTGTTCAAACTCACTGAGGAACCAATTTATTGAACAAGAGAATTAATATCCCAACAGACCATTTGATTGCGGTGCCGTAGGCTACCAAATACCATGACCTTTAAGTATCTATCTTGGGCATATTTGTACAATCATCAGAAGTAAACAAACTTCTTGATGTTTATTGGTATGGCTTTTGCTTTTGTTCTCTTCATATGAAACTATATGAATCCTCATGACGTTTAGTCAGAGTTCATTTTCAAGTTCTTTACATAACCAAAAATTTAAAATATGCAATTTTATGTTGTTTATCAATGGGAAATCAATTTTCAGAAAAAATTACTGTTACAAATTCACTCAGATCATTTCAGCGAGATACCTGTGTGTTGATGAAAAAATTAGATATTTAAAATACTTAGATATGATAAGATACTTATTTGTACGCTATAAAAAAATTGTTTTTTATCAGTTTTTGTGAATGTCTATAGGCCTACCGGAATAGACTGTGCAAATATAATCATTCATGTAAAGGGAAGACCATCAATGTTGTATAAAAAATGTAAACATCACAATCAAGACCTTGAAAAACTCATTTTCTTTCCATTTCCAATAACCTGTCCTATTTAAGAAACTAGCAGTAGCAATTTCTAATATACACTGGATTACAGCAAGCCTATTACATGCCTTAAAACAGAGCAACAAATTTTACTTTTAAATAACTACATTAAAGTAGAAAAAGTAATCATATCATATTTTTGGTTAAGTACTAATAAAGAGCAGCCACAGAATCGAACTCAAAATTCCTTGACTTTTCCACAAATTTTCCCTGAACAAATTTTCTTTTCCTCTGACCAACCCATTAAAAAAAACAACAAAACATAATTTATAATATTAAGATGTTAAATTATGATTTATTAAAAAAAATAGTATCATTATTATAATAATTATTATAAGTATAAAACAAATAAGCAAATTAACAAAAATATTAAGGAAAATGTTAAACTAAGAATTTACCAAGTAAAACAAAACTGCATAAACATATTATTTTACCTTTCATGAAATAAAGATAGTATTTGAAACACACAACAGAGCAGATTATGATTGCTAGTTCACGTTCCACATAGCTTCGAGTCGTGTTTATGTTTATGAAAGAAGTATAATGCGGTATTCAGTCAACATAGCCAACAATTTGTCTTTATTTATACCCAAGTTTTTATTATATCCAAGTTATACAAATTGTTTTTATTTTTTAAACGATATGCTGTATTTACTTTATAAATCTTTTGTTTGTAATAGAACTGAGATACGGACATTAAAATTGATAGATATTAAAATTTCTGTTTTGTCTAAAATTAAAGAGTGTATATCTGTTTATCATACACTCATAGTACTTAAGCAGAGTAAGGACCACGCTAAATTAAAAATCTCCATTTTGTCATTGAATGTAATCTCTTATATCAAAAGTATGTTATACCGAACCCTATTATAGCAAGGACTGACTGTAGTACAGAATTTCTGACACTACATGAATTGTATGTCCTTTCATATATTTTACAATTTTTCCCAGACGAACATCCTAATTCCCTTACTTTTCCCTGCTAACCAAAATTTCCCTAACTTGTCCAGGTATTCGCAGTCTGTGGCCACCTTGTAATATAGGCAACACCATACTATAACAGAGTTAATTAATCTAAACAAATAAAAAATAAATTAATCTAAAGGGAAAAAGGAAGCTAACAGACCAATATTTGTAAGATCTCCCAAATCAGAAGTGTGGGCAAGACGTGTGGCAGCATTATAATAACCACGGCGAAGAAAATACTCTACTAACATGCGATCTAATCGTTTGCGCCTCCATTGTGCACCACCAGTGTGTTCTTTCAAATGATCGAGCCGACGTTTACAGACATAACCCACCTGTAATTCTTCAGATATACTTTCTTCGGCCTGAAAATAAAACTAACTTTGACTGACTGTTCTTTATCTGGACTTAGAGCAAGTTAACAAAAATATATTAACAGGTGTATGATAAAAAAAAGAAAATTACGTAACTACAAATATCCCCAACTTTTATAATTTTTCCAATTGATTTAAAAAGTTATGAGAAATTAAATTTACTAAAAAGGTCTCTGACAGTATGTATTGATAATTTTAGTGTTGAAAATTTTAAAAATAAGTTTAATACATTTTTCATCATTTAACACAAACACTAATGATAAGCTAACTTAACACTAGTGATTAAACAATTACAGTATTGTTTAAAACATATAGTATAAAATATGAATAAAAAGTGCAAAAAACATTACAAAAACTTTGTCACATTTAAATTATCTGGCACTATATGCTCTAAAATATTTGGTTTGAAGGCAATAGTCAAAAAACTGGAAAATCTGAGACTTCTGAAAATCAGTTATCAGATTTTGTTAAAACTTCAGTCATTTATAAGATTTATAACTGTATTCATTATATCAAACTTTAAATTTAAAAAATTATGGTTTTGAGAATGAACCAAAAAAAATATTACAAGACAACAAGAACAAGTTTACTAAACCAAAATTTAGTATCATGACTTATACATGCTTTTTACCAAATTGTTTGGATTATCCAAACATAGACTTCAACATGGCTAATACCAGGTTATTTGTGCAGTTTCTGTACTTAAGTGGGGTTTAGAAATAATCATAGGCCTATAAAATAAAGTGCCACAACACAGAAAATCCTTTTAATAAATACATTACAACATTATTCTGATATTCTTAGAAATTTTGCTGTAGCAGAAATATCTGATTAGCAAAGTGTTCAATTTTGAGACGTTTAACTCTGCAGTAGGCGTGGTTTGATGATTTAGACAACATGAATCCAGACTGCGGTAATTACAGACTGACTTGCTTTCGATATTTTTATGAAAATGCCACTTAGATTTTAGGCTATAGCTGATAAGGTAAATCTTTGTTTTGTATTAGGTTTCACTGAAAGAAGATAATGGGAGTATTCAACTGTCCTTATCAGTACAAAGCAGCGCTATGCAAAACCCACTGTGTCTAATTCTGCGGCACAAATGCGACCTGTGACCAACCAAGATACCCAGATAGAAAGAAAAGGAAATTATAAAAAATATGTATATAAAAACAAAACATACAAACAAGAGCAAAAAAGTGAAAAGATTTTATATTAAATTGCTGTGAATTTAAAGAGGACCTTTGTATACTGCCTTGATTTGACAGCATCATTAAAAAAAGCCTTTTGTCTCAGTAAATTTTATTTGTATGTTTTTTCGTCTAATGCAATTTTTATGAATAATAAAACAGAAATTAATAAATTCAGAACATTTTGAAATTATTTTTCTACATTCAGTCATACAACACTTTATTTTAACACAGTATTATATTCATATGCTCCTACGTCTAATGCAAAAAAGATGTTTAACGCAAAATCTTCCGATATAAGCAAAACTTATCATGGTATATAAAATTCCTCAAAAATTAACTTGCAGAAAAATGTTGTTGATGTAAAAATTTGAAGATATTTAAATTTCCTTTTCAATGAATAAACTAAAAACCTTTTATTACAAAAACTAACAAAATTATAAACAAAAATATAGTACATTTAAAAATTCATACAATTTCTTTTCATTTTTTGCTATAATTTCTTATTAATTGGAGATTTTTAAAAACTTTTTAGATATAATTAAAGAATATTGTTACTAAGGTTCTGAAATTAAAATTATTTTTTAATCTGTCAGCATTTTTAATAATGTATATTTTGAGAATTTCTTTTAAAAAAATCTCTTTTGGTGAATGTGTTTAGAAAATACTTGTTTTTATAAAAAAATATTAGAATACAAAAATAAAGCTAACAAAAAGACAAAGAGTTGCATCTTTTTAGATTTTTCTATGCCATATAGTTCAAAACATATTAACATTTAATATTAGCACTTGGACGCATACGAAAGAAAATGGTTTAAAATTGAAATACAGTATTTTAAAAACTGTAAGTTCATAAAAAAATGTTAATGTATACAAAATGAAGCTTGGAAAACAAAAAGAATTATGTTTTCTTTATAAATTTCCCTATTGTTCCAGAAATATGACAGTTTGAAATGAAGCACAAAATCTTCAGTCCATAAGAGCATGTGCAAAATCATATTTTTGTGTGCCTAAGTATACATAATAGACAGGCAATATTAACTGTCTATTTTTGAAGAATCCGTATATAATGATTACTTGAAATGGCATTTTTTAATATATCCAAGAGATTTTTTTATATATTCTTTTTGTATATAATGTGTAAAACTTGAAACTCTCAAGGAAGAGAAAATATTGAAAAGGAAAGTTAAGACCAGCTGTAAAATTTTAGTGTTACTTTGGTTTTAACGAACATGTGGGCTCAATGTTCATTAATTACATTTAAATTCAAAGTAACTTTATGCAAATAACACTGATTTGTTATTGAAAAAAATATGCGATAGTTAATAATACTTTATATGTATATAAGTGAGTTTATAATGAATTCTCATTTTAAGAATTATAACTTCTTTTTGTACTTAAGGGTTGTGTCTTCTCTTAATATTTTAATTTGTCATATATTTGGACCTCATAATCAAAATCAGTGACATCAAAAACATAAGCATTTGGATTTTCAGCAATTCATTCATAAAATTACAAGAATTTTAACTTTTTATAATTATTATTTTATTAGTATTTAAGAAGTGGTTCCAAACCTTAGCTTAATAGCCTTTTATAACTTTGGATCTTATAATCAGAATCAGCGACCTCGGTTAACGAGTAACGCAGTTGAATGATTTTCTAACTCAGGTCAACCAAAACCCAAGTAATCCGAAATGCATATAAAATTGCAAATCCCATTTTAAAAAAATGGCTAGGAATAAATAAAATGTACAGGGGTATAGAACGAAATCACATGGCCTAGCAAGAAATTAACACCTCACCTTTAATGGACTTCTCCAGCCACCACCTCCCAAGTCTAAATATAGCTACAATGCCAATCCACACTCCCACCCCAAAATGCCGACAGACATCCGTATTAGTCACTAGCTGTCAATAAAGAAGTGTAGTTTGCACTTAATTTTAGATTGCACTAAAATTTGTTGAACAATGCACCAAGTCAACGCTGGCTGACGTTCTTTTAAAGAAAATATGGATATCGCTGCTCGAAAACAGCAAGGAATACAAGAAACAAAGGAAAATTACTGTTTTTTAAATGAATGATTATATGTTATAACCTACCTACTTAAAGTACAGTACACAGTCAACTAAAATTTTAATTTTTAAATTTAATAAAGTACACAAGTCATGTATAATCATTTCTAATTCATATATAAAAACAGGTTACAATTATATGACTTTCAAAAACTTCTATAATTAATTAGATAAAAAAAAGTATTCCATGAACTTAACGGAAAAAATAGTTATCTGAAACAGCTTCCCCCCTTTATTTCAGATAACTGGGGTTATATACAGGTGACACTATATACAGATTATTAGCAATTTATTCTTAATATTTAGAGAATTATAAATTTTTAATATTTATGGACTGTTTCCACCCAAAATGTATTTGTCTTTTTTTTTGTGTTTAACGTCCGACTATTGTGCACACTTGGGCTAATGCAGACGATGGGATGATTTATAGCGTATGAAAATGTCAAGCCCTGGCCGGGAATTAAACATGGGTCCTCGGGGTGAAAGCCCAGTACGCTATCAACTAGGCCACCGAGGCGACTGCTTGTCATTCATAAGTGAGGTTTCATATCATCAGTTGTTACCTCAAAAACATGGTTGTACAGATTTTCTGAAATTCATTCATTATCTTGTAAAGTAATTTTTTTAGTATCATGGAGTAGTTGCTACCATGAAAAAAGCAGGTAAGGGCACAATATAGAATTTGATGTACATATTAAAGCAAAAAAACTGAGAAAATTACTCCTACCCCTTTCAGCTTGGGGATTTTATCACTTTTACTGTTTCACTTACTATACCGTTACCATTATCAAGGTTCTCCTACAGTTTCTTTCTTTCACGAGGATAATGTATTTAGTTGAAGTACATTTACTATAATTAATTATTCATAAAAAAATATTTTACATTACGGCAAACTCAGTAAAAACAAATGAAAATGTCAAATGCTTTTTAACCGGAACAGCATTTGACTTTATTAACAAATAACACATTAAAATTTGTATGTACATTGATATCCTGGTTAACGGTCGGCCTGAACAATGGTCATATCAGACAACAGTCTAATTCACAGAATGAAAAATGACCCACAACAGTTCAGCTATCAGATAAAGGGTGGACATATTATAAGTGTTTTCACTTTGTTAAAATTATTTCTATGTGTAACGTATAGAAATAAAATTGTGCTGTGCTACAGAAACTACAAGTTCCTGAATTAACACACACAAGCCTTTGATTGTAGGTTTGTAAGATTTAGTTTTGTAGGACAATAACTTTCACAATATTTCTGTTATCTGTTCTTAGAATGCCCACTCTTATTCACTTTTCTGGCATCGTACCTAATTTTACTTTAGTGTGTTATCAACTCTTTTACTGTGTGTTTAACTTGCTAGCCCATTAAAAAATTTAAACAGTTATATTATTGTGTTACATGCTTTTGATTTTTAAATTTAACAAAACGTTAAGTGTCTTTATGTGCGAGTTTAAAATTGTTGTTTACATCCTGTTTTCAATTTTTGTTTGTGAATATTAATTTCTAAAGGAAGTGATTGTTGTAGTGGAAATAAAAGACAAACTTTGACTATTGAACTAAAAAAGCTACATTATTGATTTCTCATGAGGGTGTCTATACGTGATATAATTACATTTTATGAATTTAGTTATATAAAGTGTGACTTCTGTTCTGTGGGTTTTCTTCATTCTTCATTTTTGACATATTAAATGTGAGACCTCAATTATTTCTTTTCTATGTAACAAATTAAAATGTTCTCCATAAGTCTCTATTGTAAATGCTGACTCGCGCAGCAGTCTGCTCAGATAACAGTCTTAGTTCTGGAACGAATTAAGACCGTTAACCAAGGTACCACTGTACACTTCAGTTTTTTTTTTTTGAAAAACATAATACATAAAAATTTGGAAACTTTTAATATACCCGGTTACCTATTCCATTATTTTTGATTTATTTTATTTTAGTACTGTCCTCATTGTGACTTGCATCAAATTTTGTGGTTCAGAGACATTTGTGTTTAACGCTCACCTTAAAAAAACACTTCAATCTATAAAAGACATTTTATAGTTTTCAAATATTTAAAAACTAACTAGAAATTGTTTACTAAGGTTATGTGAGAAAGAAAGAGTACCTGTCTTTCTTTTTTAAACTCTGAGTACCTTTCTTTTGAGAACTTGAAGTTTTTCAACCATTCCTCCTAACAATCTGCTTATTTCACCAGCTCCAATACTGTCAGCTGCTAGGCCACGTTCTAGCTCCAAAGCTGTAGCTTGAACATGAGATACTTCTCTATCCAACTGTTTCTGTGCAGCCCGAAATTTTTTATTTAGTAATTCATAAGGCACCTAAAGAAATATGAAATAACAAGGTGAACATTAAATATAAAATTTTAGTTTAAACGTGAAAATATTAATTTAGTCAAATTAAAAACTATGTTCCTGGTAAATATAAAGGCTGTAAGGAGAAGTAATTAATAACTGATCAAGCAAAGCGAGGTTTCTAATTCAACTCGACTGTGTGTGTGTGTGTGCGTGCACACCTTGTATAAAGTCCGGGGACATGATTTTTTTTTATTCATTTCGGTTTCAAGGTGATGACCTTTGATTTAATAATGGTGACTGTACTTGTTGGCTTTTTCCTGATACTGCCTGTATGGACCATCCAATCATAATTTTGACTACTTCTTACAGATAAAGCCCAACCTTTTTAATATTTGCAATTATTACAGCTACTTGTTAAATTGGTGGAAAAGTTTGTGAGCGAGTCACAAGATGTCATAAGTGGTGGCCAAGCAATTAATTAAGAATACAAGGTATACTGTTACTAGAACTACTAGTTATAATGATATAAAAGTCTAAAAAATAAAAGGGCCTTGGAAGATTATAATCAGGAAATAATCATCATTAGATTATGGCTTGAAAATAGCTAACAATCAAATAATATAACTTTATTCTTAAATTAAAACACAATTATCGTATTACAAAAATACGATAAACCTGTAGTGCTTCATTACAGGTTTAATCAAACACTCTTCAGGGTTTGGCAATTATATTACATCTAGTTATACATAGCATTTGCATTTTGGTCAAAACATAGTCACTCATAAAAATATCTACTACTTCTAAGAATATTATGTTTACTGTTTAATAAAAAAATTTAGTTCAGAAGTGTTTAATTGTAGACGGTAAAAAATCACAATGTTAAAGCAAAGATAATAAATTATGGATTCCAACAAGAATTATAAATAAACATGGAACAACAGAGATCACATGGGCCTAATGAATAATTTTATCGAAAATAAATTGAATAAAATACTTAATAACAACTAAATAATTATAAAATAAGTATACTTAAAAACTTCAAAAATTAAGATTGTAGAAATATCAATAATATTTTTAAACCCACTTAATAGAGCATAGTTTAAAAACGTTTACCTTATGTCTAGCCTATACGTAAGTGACCATCAACAATGTTTGTACATTTTTGCAATCTAAAGCAACAGTTGAAAGAATTAAACATCAGCAAATATGTTTTTAGATTACTAAGCTAAAAACCTAAACTTACTAAATAAACACAGAATAAAAACATGAACAGACACAACTTTTCAATATGACCTATTTATGCATACTAATCTTTCCCCTACAACCTATTTCCTACAATGCAGGCCTATATTAAGTGGAGTAGGTCGTTCAAAATTTTAGAATATTTGATTTTTCAAAAATATTTTTTAATTTTTCTATACCTTTTTCTGAACAAAAAATTATACAATTTATGTATGTTATCTTGTTTCTTTTGCGAGCTACAATTTTTTGAAAGTAAGTCTATCTAATTCACTTTTTTACTCTACATTCCAGGACGCAATGACAGTTTTTATTAACCTTTGATGGGTACACATCTTATACATATTAAGATCATTTTTTTAGGTTTATCTATCATTACAGATTGCAAGAATTTATCTATATCTGATATAGATTGTAATAATTTTTAGTCACCTTATTCAAATTTTAAAAGCTGTTTTTGTTGAAGTTGTGTCAAACCCTAGAGTTGCTTTGAGTCTTTACTAATTATAAACAATAGTAAAAATGGCAAGATTCAATAATAAAATATTCAACAAAAGAAAACCTGTTTATAAAAAAAAAAATATCAACTATTGTACAAACATAAATAATAGTTACGTATGTGTCAGAACTTTCATCTTTAGACCTATGACTAATCTCAAACCCCAGTAATAATCAGGAAACTAGTGCTTCAAAGAAAAGTATTTCAGGATCTGATTATAATGTATATAAGGATAATGTTAATAATAAAAATGGTAGTGAAATAATTGATATGTATATACTTTGTACTGTTTTGTTAAATAATACTTTGTGTAAAAACTATCAAAGGATTGATGAACATTCAAAAGGTAGGCTGTCAAAATAGTTTAACTTCAAAACCTTGTATGTCAGGGAGTGTAATTAACAGACCATTTTTTTTTAAATTCTGGAGAAGTTATTATTGATGTTGGTGGTAAAACTGAATCTGCATTTGAAGTAAATCTTAGGTTATCTTATGACAAGATCAATTGGCAAGGGGAAAATTTCTGCACATATAAGCAAAATAATGAATTTACCTAGGCCCTCAACCAAGTCTACAAACAATATAAATATACTAAAAAATGCAGTAAAAGAAAAATCTGACCAAACAATGAAGTATTCAGTATCGAAGTTGTTTTAGAAAATAATGTAGGCACTGAAACAGAAAATCAGGGCCTATCTGGGATGGGGGATGGATTTTTCACCTAACAGAGAAAAAAATGTGAATTAATTAGTTTTTTGCATTTACTGAAAGTTAAGTTTTTACACACATAAGGAACATTTTCTCATAAACTATTTAAGATATTTTGATGAAACTTTCAGATATTCTTTATAGTAACAAAATAAAATATTTTTTTTTTAATAACATAAATAACAGTTAAATTTTGAGTTAGTTTCATTAAACAAATATAAGAAACCACTTCTCATTATTATTTTAAAAAAAACCAAAATGTGTAAAAATATGGGTACAATATGCAGTAAAAATTTCAGTTAAATTGGTGAATAATTGCCTACAATAATGTTCCTTATATTACTATAGGAACCTTATAGGAAAACACCTTTGACCAACTCCCCATAAATAATGTTGTAGGTATTTAGTACCCACTCCATAGTACGCACTCAATGGAAATATTTCATACTGCTTCCACGTCAAGGATAACATTTTCTTTTAAAACAAAAATGTTGTTGATAAAATTATATATCTACACAATTATGATATATTATAATAACACATTTTTCATATTTCCTAGTACCCAGGGTGAATAATGGAAACATAACTAATATAATAAATATAAATGCTACGAACCAATTTCAGGCAGGGCTGATATAATTTAACCCAACCCATAAAAAACCCACATATAGATTTTTTAAAAATATAATCAACGGATCAAAGTTGTTTTTACTCAATAAAACTTAATTAACTCAGTAACTTAAACTCAGTAAAAGTTAATTACAGGTCTGTGGAGCATAAATAAAATTTCGATGTTGATTCAAAATGTGGTACCATTGGAAAGTGGGACCAAAGGAACTTCCTTGTATAAACAAAAAGCATATTGTATTTACTAGTTCTTGCTGTATTTATGATTCTGAGGACTGTTTACTACCCCAAGATCTCTCCCTGTTAAAACAACATGTTAAGGTACTACTGACTGTGTTAATTATTTACCAAACTTGAGCTTAGTTTAGCTTACAGTTTCATAGATAGAGACTGTTTCCTTCAATTAGATATGCATGATCTAATGTTTTACAGCTAAGAGAATTTTGAAATACAAGTATTTTGTTACAGCTTTTTATACAAAGATAGATAAGTGATGCATAAAGATTTTGCAAACTTTCATACAATTGTACCTATTGTTCAAATAAATGGAATGGGCCATAACTACAAGTTCATATATATATATATATATATATATATATATATATATATATATATTTTTTTTTTTAAAAAAACAATCATTATTTTTACACAACAGATAAACAGAAGGCCCATGAAGATGTTATTTTTAGTGAATATTTAAAGTGATACTCTCAGGCCTATAACTTTAAAAAATAAATACAAGTTTTAAATAAGATGCTACCCCTTCTCAAGAGTAGGAAGTTAAAAATTAAAAAAAAAATCAGCACTCGATAGCGCTATTAATTCAAGTTTTTTGTAGAATTCCCACATAATGTGTTATGTTCAGCTGAAGCTGTGGATTTTTTTAAAACACATGTTTTAGAACAATTTCTCGAAAATCAAGTTATTATAACTCTATAACCGAGTTATAGATTTTTAAATGTACAATCTATGAAAAATTGAAGTACAACCTTTCATTGTTGAATAATATAAAAACTTTTTTCTGTTATTTTAAGGCGAAAAGTACATTGAGGCTATTATCGTTTCCATAAATGTAAGTGTGAGTGTAAAATGTTAAAGTCGTAAGTGTAGTGCTGTAAGTTTAAGTGTGTGTTAAGACTCGGGTACAGTGAGGGACGTCTAAATCCTCTCAATAGGTGCAGCTAGTCTGCAACCCCCTGCGGGGCGTTAACATAAAAACTGAGACATATTTGTGAAAGACTCATGAATATACTCATTCGTATACTGCATATTATGAATATACATACTCTTAAAGTACCTATGTAGAAAGAACTATAAAATGTTTTTTTTACCTTGCTAATTTAAAAAAATTAATGAAAATAAATTTACTATTGTACACTTTGACAAAAATCATAATAAAATGGCATTTTTGTAAAAATAAAAATTTAACACCTTTCATTATATTTTATATTTATTTAGTTATTACATAAAGATGCTCGGAGATTATGTCGGTAAAAGTATTTGGATTTTTTATGCAGTAGGTACTTTCAAACAACCAGGACTGATATTGTTGTTGATCAAAAAGACACTGTTAATCAAAATCGGTTCAGTAGTTTCTCCTATAGATGCAGCATTACTGAAGAAAGTTTAAAAAAGAAAAAAACACAATTTTCAAAAGGATATTTTTATAAAAATATTTTTCAATATTTAAAAAATGTTAATGAAAGTGTAGAAGGGTTACTCTATTAAAAGTGTGTGTGTGTGTATGGGAAGTACATTTCAGTTACTAAAATCAAGAATCGGTGTTAATAAAAGAAGGTAAAAGAAGCACTAGTGGCACATTGCTTATGTTCATGATTTCTTAAGTACTTTTTTATTCTATACCTATATATATATATATATATATATATATATATATATATATATATATATATATATATATATAGAATAAAAAGTTATTCTTTGACAATATATATATTGTCAAATATATTGACAATATTGTCAATTTTTAATGAAACTATATTGTTACATCATTGGAAATGGAGCATGCTATATTTACTACGCCCAAGGTCACCCACTGATTCATTCCCACAATATACATGCGTTATTACAATCACATTATTAGTACATTCCTCGTTCTTATAGTGATAACTTGTTAAAGCATGGCAGCCATTACTTGCGAACTTTGCAACTTGCCTCTTTGTTAGTAACATTTCATGTAATATTTTTTTTATACGAAACCGTGTTGGTGTAGGTGTTGTTTGGTTCTTAAGGTAAGTTTTCTTTTAAGATAAAGTTTCTATTGTTCTTATTATTAATTACACTCATTACATAAATCGTTTTTGCCATTATCTACCATAACAGATTACAAGGTTAGTAACTCATGCAATACTAGTTTCATACAAAACAATATCAGTTAACTTATTGTATGTTTGACTCTTATTATTGCTTTGACGAAATATTGCTTAGTTCGTAAGTTAGTTTCTTTTTAATTTTATATTATTTATGTTATTAATTACACTCATTAAATAAATTGTTTTTGCAATGAAAAATTTGTTCTACTTTCGTGCAGTAGTAATTGTTAGAAGGTAAAACTGAGGACTTTGTTATTTTGGGTAATTTTTGCAACAATACACTTTGTTATATGCCTAATATTAATAAATAAATATATAAAAGTAAGGAAACAACAGGAAGATATTAAAAAATAAAAATAAAAGTGACAAACAACCACAAAATGTGAAAACACTAAACATGTTTCTCATCACGAAAGATTAATTAAATGTGTGTCAATAAAGAAAAGAATATAAACTTTTTTTAAAAAAAAAAGAACGTCAGACCTAATTCGACTCGGTTGCTGAATGTTTATTCAATTGTTGGTAATATAATTATTCAAAAAAGCTAACGAGTGTTATTGCAGCAAATATAGAACTGTCACTACTTTGTAAAAATGGTTGTCATAATAGTTCCGCAATAAATAGCTAAAAATTGAAATTTATTATACAATTATTTCTCAAGGTGGGTTAATATCTCTCAAAAAAAGGTGAAACTGAGTTTTGGGGACTTTTGTAAATTTTGGTTAATTTTTGCACTAAAACACTTTATGACATACCAAATATTAATATTCCAAAATATAAAAGTGCAGAAACAATGTTAAGTTACAAAAAAATGAAAATAAAATTAACTGACTACTATATGAAAGTGGGAAATATGTTTTTAATGGCAAAAAGGATAAATTAAATGTGTTATTAATAATGAAAAATATTTTTTACAAAAAGAACTTTTTTTAAAGAAATTTAATATAATTTCGAAAGAACTTGATAAGCTAACTCGACTCTACTGTTGCATGTTTCACCTAACATGATTCAGCTGTGGGTTGTTTAACGATATGTGTGTTACTAATAATGAAAATATATATATATATACACATATACACACTCGCGCACGCACGCACACACACACACACACACATATATATATATATATATATATATATATATATATATATATATATATATATATATATAAATCATAATATCATTAATCATAATAAAATTAATCTTCTACATGTTAATTTCTATAAACTAAAAGATGTACCACATAATAAAAGCAAAAAAATCATTAAAATCTTGACTTGAAATTAAAATTGCAAAAATATTGAAAAGTTAGATATACCCAAAGAAATAATATGGCACATAATAAAACAAAAAAATTGTTAAAATCACTACTTTTGTAAAAGATGCGAAAAGTCAGAAATACTTGTTAGGATATGGAGGTAATTTTTCTTTAAATTTTCAATTTTTCACACTTTTATATTTTGTATTACTACTAACTGGCATGTATAATAGAACGTTTTAGTATAAAAATTTAAAAAATAGCTAAAAGCAATGAACAGTCTATTTACCTTAAATTAAATATTAATCTGCAAAGATTTAATTTCTTCGTGTTTAAAATCCAAGTTATCACATTGTTAGTACATTGATACTTTTCATAGTAATAACTTCGTAACGTTAAATTTAAGCACGGCAGCTACTATTTGTGATCTTTGCAATTTGCCTCTTTTACTAAATTTCACACAATAGTACTGCTTTGCTAGTAATGTTATTGAAGTACTTTTCCCCATTTTTCCTGATCTTTCAGTTATTTCATTATTTTTATACTTTTATTATTTGTGGGATATTAAATAAAGCATTTTACCAAAAAAAAGTAACTTTCACACAATAGTAATAAACAATGACATAGTAATAATAATTTCATGCCCTTACTTTTTGCTTTCAGTTATTACCTATGGGCATGAAATAAAGCCTTTTTGGCAAAGAAGAAAAGGTTGTATTCGCTGTCAGCATATTTATCCAAAAAAAATTGACTTTCAAAAAATCACTATGACATTAGTGTTTGACAGCACCAAGTAACTGTTTCAATATTTATTTAGGACAACCCATTTTCAATTTAAAAAAAAATTATGGTTATTTTGGTCACACACTCTTAGGCCTATTCAAAATTCTACTGACTGAATCTGGCTTTAAAAAATTATGCATTAAAACAGATTATAGACAACATATACTTCTGTAAAATAATAGACTATTATTATACTTTCCTTTTACTCAATTTGCATAATTCTATTTCAGGTAATCTTTTTTTTTTAATTATACATTAATAACAATAACAATTTGTCTTAATTTATGGATAAGTTTGAGGAAAGTGTAGTTCTAGGCAATTCATACTATGCATAAAATAAAAACAATATATTCTTAAATCAGTACTCACCTTCAAAGTTGGATGTTCCAATGATTTTATATCAGCCATGCTAAGAAAGCAGATTAGGTCTATTATTTTGACAAAACCTAAAATATAAAAAATATTATAAAACGTCAATTCATAAAATTCGATTAATTAATAGGCAAATACATAAAATTGGAAATTTCATCTTGTAAGAACTGAGGTTTGATGATTTGTTGAAAAAGTTACATAATACATGCACACAAAAAACAAATACAGTAGTACAATATTAATTGCACTTCCATATTCCCAATCTCAAGACTCACTGTAACATTATTTACGTATAAATGTCCATTGTCTAGGTTTGTTCAGATACTTTCGATACTAATTGGTATCGATATTTTTCTTTCGATACTGCTAATATTGGTATCGATAATGGTGTTTCGATAATACCTAGCTTGGTAAGAAGTAATAATTGTTTCAATACAATTATGGTAATACATAATTATTTCAATACAAATATCTCAGGGCAATTGGTCATAAAAGGTTGAGTGTTGTTTTATGTAAAGTTATACTCCTGAGTTACGAACTTGGAACTTTTGTTTTATTTATATCACAACTTTCAAATTTTGGAATATTATTATAAACAATAATACCGATAAATTACATATCGGTTTTTGTGACTTTTAATTCTATCATCAGCTTCTCCCGGACCCGATCCGAACCAAAAGGATTTAGTCATATCTCTGTGAGCATGTTTACTCTTGTAGGTTTTAATATTGTTGAACAGCTGTTCAATTCAAATGAAAAACAGTTGTTCAATTTAAGTTAGAAACCACTATTAAGTAAAAAAAAACAATGAAAATTAAACAGGAACTTCTTCCGATCTCACATCTTACTGTTCAAGGGCATATGAGTTATTTATTAGGTGTACTATCATTATGTATTTGTTTAACGAACTTGTTCAAGATAATATGACAAATCGACAGTTATAATGAAATAGGACCAAAATTGTGAAAGTGAGCCTGCTAACACACACACACACACACACCGTCCCAGCCCTTCAATACCTTGGTGCGTGAGTTGACGTGAGACTGCTTCAGAGAACATCTCAAGGCAGTTAGTAAAAAGGCGGCGAACATGGCAGGAGCCATTTGCAGTCTCATGCCGAATCTGGGAAGTCCAAGACAGGCACGCCGCCAACTCCTGGCTGGGGTAGTAATCTCAGTGCTCCTTTACGGAGTGCCGATTTGGAGCCAGGCTATGATGGTCGCGAGCTATGCGTGCAAGGTTAATGCGGTGCACTGCTGTGTGTTGCTGCGTGTCGTGAGTGGTTATCGTACAGTTTCCTACGACGCTGCATGCGTAGTGGCGGGCAAACCCCCAATGGAGCTGATGACTGATGAAAGAGTGAGGCTCTATTGGCGAACGCGAAGTGCTGAGCCGCGGTATAGTCATACAATGACAATTACAGAGGAGCAAAATCGGACCCTTGAGACATGGCAGCGACAGTGGGATGAATCAACAAATGGACGATGGACATACCAACTCATAGGTAACATCCAGGATTAGTGCAACAGGGATTATGAGGAGGTAGATTTCTATCTCACACAGATTCTCACTCGGCATGGTTCCTTCCGAGCTTACTTGTTCTGTTTCAGGCTGGAAACAGACACAGCTTGTCCCATCTGTCTTCCAGTAGTGGAGGAAGATGTTGAGCATGTGTTTTTTTCCGGTGTCGGAGATTCGACGAGGAAAGGATGAAGCTGCAAACATATCTGCAAAGCAGCGTTACACCGGAAAGTCTGTTTGCGACAATGATGGCTTCAGAGGCCAACTGGAGGGCCATTGCGGGATTCACTGCAGTGGTCATGAAGAGGTTGAGGGCTGAGGATCAAGAAAGGAGAGCCAATGCTGTAGAAGAGTAGGTGGTCAGCCACTCCACCTTCCCACAAAGCAATGCCTGGTGGCAATTCCGTGGGGGGGTTTACAGACGAAGAATGCTTTTTGTGGTTTTTTTAGTGGGTAGCTTGAGTTTGAACTTAATTTGAGTCCCACACTCTCGGGTAGTGCATACCCTACCCCAGGTAGTCTATAAAAGATCTTTTCCTCCTTTTTTTGGCATTGCAAAAACACAATTATATAATATAGTATATGATTTAATGGCATCAAACAATGATTCACATGTCACAATATATGGTCATTTCAAGATCCCAGGATCTTTTTTTGTAATAATTTAAATTTGCCATGTAGTATACAATATGTCTAAAATTTTATTATTATACCCTGTAATATGTTTTTTATTATCAATATTTAACTGGCATAATGAATAGACTATTAGAAGTTTAGTGAATGGTAACCTCGCTCAGAAATTATTTATAAGGCATGGCAAACATGATTTTTTTTTATACAGTTGGGCATTTGCCAGTGAAACATGTCAACTTGCCCTTATGTAAAGTGTCAACAATATTCTTCATCTTACACGGAGCATAAAAGTTATATTATTCACTCACCAAAGTGATTAAAAAATTCCTTCTTAGACTACAGTACCATTTCACATAAACTTTATTATACCAAACTTATATAGCCCAACAAAGAGGACTGGTTCTCTGATGCAACCCACAGTCCTGCGTTTGATAACACATGACTAAAACTCCATGGCAGTTGTAGATGGGTTGACTGATGGTGCTTCCCTTTTCCACCATGTTTCTATCATGGTTAATGCTGTCTGTATATCATTGAGGCATGTGCCCATGTGTTTGCCTCTGATTAGTTTAACAATATTAACAGCATATCCTTGATCATATGTGCCCTGCCTGATGAGAGTCAGGAGTAGGTCATCCACTACAGATTCCACAAAATCAAAGATAGGGCATATTCCTGTAAACATCTTCTTTGTACTGGAATCTCACTCACAGCTCCACACAGGGCAGCATGAGCCTGTCTTCTGCCTAGCCTATTATTATCGAACTCATAATGGTTTGTTCAGCATCCCAGGATACAAGCTTTGAAACTATCTAGTTTACAATTGTATTATCAAAAACATTTTCTGTATTCAAAAAGACTGTCAAAGCAATTTCCTTATATGAAATAGCTTGTTCAGTCTTCCCAACCAATGCATGTAGTGCTGATTCATAAGATTTTAAACTTTGGTAAGCATATTCATTTGGATGCACCGAGTACTATCCAAAACTTTATATCTTATATGTCTATACAAAATCTCCTCCATGATCTTAAGGAGAAATATGTAAGACTTTTGGGTGATAAATCTTAGCTACATTGTTTAATGGTTTTCCTGATTTTGGTATAAATACTACCTTCAAAATTTTCCAGGAAGTTGGCATTGCCCCTGTCGCTGCTCCAATCTTAAATAGATGTACCAGTTTACGAGCAATCAGATCTGCAACCTCCTGCAAAGAGCAGGAAAGATGCCATTAACCCCTGAAACTTTGAAGGGCTGAAAAGAGTTTATAGCCCATCTGATTCCTTCATATTGAAATATATATATACAAATAGACTTAGAACAATTCCAGTTATGCCGAGATTCATGATGCCCTTCTACTCTGGTCTCATATGATCACTTTCATACAATAGATGAACTCAAGTGAAATGGAATTAATAATGAAAATGTTGCAAAAAGAAAGAAAATTTTATTGCATGTTTTAATCAATGCATTGTTTTAAATGGGTGTTACTTGAATGATTTTCTAAATAAATAAATTCTAAATAAATACATATATATATATATATATATATATATATATATATATATATATATATATGTGTGTGTGTGTGTGTGTGTGTGTGTGTGTGTGTGTGTGTGTGTGTGTGTGTGTGTGTGTGTGTGTGTGTGTGTGTGTGTGTGTGTGTGTGTGTGTGTGTATGAGTACGTGTATGCTTTAACACTCATATTTTAAATTTTGGTACCTAATAGCTTGTACAAATTCATTACCCAGGGAAATCCGGTCAATAATTTCAAAATTATAATTTCAAATTTAAAAAAATATAACTATTTATATTTCACTTTTTTCACTTTTTTTTAAATCTGATTTTACCATTGTAGTCAACATTAAATACGTACATTAGTATTAAAGTCAGCACTAGGGGGAAACCAGCAAGGTCGTTGCCTTGGGCAGTGCAGAGACGATTTTATTAAAACAATTAAAATGTCTTAACAATTTTGTATTTAGTCCTTACTAGACTGTTGTTCTGACTGCTATTCATTTTTATAACTTGTAACTTCAATTCTTCTTAAAGTTAATTACAACACAAGATGTTAAACCAACTTTGCTTACATTATTTTGAAAAATTATTAAGTACGGGGGAGAAAGAGACTTCTTGAATCTCACCCTAGGTACTTTCAACTCGTACAGCAGTAACAAAATAAAGAGTTTTACTTCAAAATGATAATGCACAACAAAAACAATCAGCATATAATTATTCCCCTTGTTCCTGAGTTCAAGGTGAAATTTCCTTCAAATTAAAATTCACATATCTTTCTACTATTTTACTGTTCTCAGAAATTATTTAATATTAATTTAATCATAATAATTTAATTAATAAAATGTAAATTAATTAATCCTAATTAATTTAATCTAATATTATTTAATCCTCAGGCACTTTTTTACCTGAGCCCTATAAAATCACAGCATATGCCAACTCTTTTTTATTTGGTATTTTTTTTTATTGGTAGATAGCGGATGCAAAGCATTTCACAAATAAACAAGGTCCTAGAAAGTAATATCTTTATTTTTGTTTAATATAAAAAATATTAAATACATTTTGAATAAACAAATTAGTTACATTCTTATAAGCTATATACTACATAAGTACTCTAAAATAATCATATATTAATACACACAAATAGGTGGGAAAAATGTTATGTTAAATCTTACCAAATCAAATTCAACATAAATTTTAAGAGTTTATAATAATAGCTTATTCCATATGAAAATAATGAAACACTAAGAAATACATCGAGCTACATTATATACATTAAACAAATATCAGGTTTCAATTGCAACAAGACAGCTTTCCACAGGCAACAACATCCATAGTGTTTGATGACATCTGTCATTGAAATATTATCTACTTGATTTTGATTCTTGTTAGAATACAAATAAACAAAACAAATTTCGAAATCAGTATAGCAAATTGTAATCATTAAGGTGCCATGAGTTTGGTTAAACCAATGATATGATTTCTCATAAGCTTCAGACTGTAACTACTTATGTAGCATCCATTGTAAATCAGTCTAATCTTTACAGAGAGTATACATGGCTGCAAATTCTTGTTTTTTAAAAGTGGAAGTGTTAAAAATGACAAAATTTGAGACAATATTTTGTTTTTTATGTATAAAAACATGCCCTTACCAGTTGTATTTGTATTGGACAGACTACAAATAAGACTTATGAGTCAGACACCTACTTTCATAATTTCTTTTACAAATACTAGTATGATATTTTTAGTACCCTCTATTAGACAATACCAGCTATGACATTGTATAAATTTTAATTTACATTTTAAGGTAAATAATACCATATGTCCCAAAATAAACAGTTTTTATATTCAGACATCTGTGGTTTTATTCTCAATTCTCTATTCAATTTAAATGTGTTTATATTCATATAAACAAAATTTTGTGTTTATAAGTGCTCTAGTTTCAGTTTATGTTGAAACAGTATTTACTACCAAGAAAAAATTTGATATTTTTAATATGTTACTATATTTTTCATGCAAAATCAGTTGCTCCAGTGGCCCAAGTTTAGCACGAACTTCTAATAGTGCTAACAATTTCATAAGCTGCAGCCACATTCAAGCCACTGTAATGTTAGCTGTTGTTAAAAAATTCCATTGTACATGATGTGTTCTGATATAGTGGAAAGGGATTTACTCAGCATTAGGCACTCTAGCTATTCCTTAAGAAATTTTTGGGAATCAACTTATATCCTGGAAAACTGAATTTGTATACCCTCTCCTGATCTCTCACCACTTGAAACCTATATTTGGGGAACGCTGAACGAAAGTATTTTGCAGGACCATCCACCAACTACTGTTTTAAACTACAAGGAAAGATAATTAGATGTGTTAACGAATTCAACACCCATTTTTAGTAAAATATTTGACAGTCTCAGCAATCGCTACTAACTTTGTTTAAAACAAAATAGAAAGCATATAGAATATGTTTTTGTACAAGATTAGAATGAAATATCATTCAGGATGTTGAAAAGACCTATCATGTTTGATAAGTCCATATAATAATACTTTGTTAATTAATAAAGCATTGTGAAGTTATACTTTCAATACTGTTTATTTTGGCACATACTGTTTGTTTTAATATTAAAAAAAACATTTTCTTGGTTTAACTTTTTCCCTGATTGATTTAGGTTTACCACTTAAGAAGGAATAATAATGTAAAATACACAGTAAGTGCATATTATGTGATGACAACTGCTTTGTGGACACAAGTTCCACTACTCTCTTCTAGCAAAGCTGGCCACAAATGAGTACGGATCTGATCGCTTTCTGTATTTGCAGTATGAAACCGTACGTGATAATCACGCCGAAACACTCGTTGCTCATACTCCAAAACATAACTTGGAGTCTGGAACAAAAGTTATTGTTTTTAATACATAATAACATTATTATTTTTTCTGTGGTGAAGTCTAAATATGACATGACTATGGAAACTGATGAAATGATTTATCATATAATAGAAACTCATTAACTTACTTAAGTTAATGACTATACTTAGATGGAAATCAATCAATAATTCCTTAAAAAATTATTGAGGAATTAACTAAGTCTAGCACATCAATTTTAATCTATTTCCTTCACATTTCATCCATCGCAACAACTCTACTTTGTTATTTCCCTGACATTATGCAGTGTAAAGATTTATCGCTAATCTTTGCATATATCAGCTCTATTTAACTGGTATCATCAGTTATTCAATATGAAATTCGACTTTTAATGCAGTAGTCTACACATAGGTTGTATGTCTGTAAATTTCTACAGTGTCCTCTGCTGTTACATATATTGTTCTATGATGTGTTTGTATTGTGTTGTATGTCCTGTTTTTATTTAAATTCCCTGTGTTTTAACCCATTTTTTTATTCTAATCACATTTCAAGATTAACATTTAGTTAAACATGGAGGATCCAGAAAAAGAAGATATTTTAGTACAATTAAAACAAAATATTTTTTACATTAACAGTTTAAGAAGAGCTTTTAATGGTTCAAAGTAGTCATATCTACTTTCGATATTAATCTAATAAATACATGTATTAACATTATTCATTGTATTATGTAAATTTTATACTCACACAAATATAGTATACAAATTAGTTGAATAAACATATTAATATTTTTTGGAGACATTAAATATATTTTTATACAAAAGTCTTAAATGTGACAGATGCATAAATTTTGAAATGCTGCAATTTATTGTATTCAAGTGGGAGCAGGTCCAGTACTTGCAGTGACTACACAAAATGTCGCATTTCACCTCTGTATTTATTTTTCTTCCTAAACTCAATTTCAAAACCTATATTTTTTAAATACGTTGTAGGTAAAATATATTAATCAAATAATTTGTACACAACCAAATATATATATTACCTGATTGACAAGAGCCCATGCTAGCCGTACAGAATCTCGAATATATTGCAATAATCCAACACAAGTTTTAAGGCATGGATAATCATAAAGGGTTGCCCATAACTGAGAACTAACTTCCTGTCAACATAAATACATAAATCAAGTTGTAAAATAGTGGGTGTTGTATAAAATAGGACAATTGTTCATTAGCAAAATTTTATTTTAGATTTTCAGTTGACACATTTCAAAAATACAAGGTAGTTTACAATCTGTGCTGGTAAAATCCTTCCAGTAATATTGTTATCAACACAGTCTGGAATCATATGTTTCCATTTTTAACCGTTCATACTACCGCGTAGGGAATTGTTACCCACACATTTCATTTTGACATTTTTTAGCTAGATTTTAGACCTTTTAATTGTGATACATCAACCAACCAAAGAATAACAAGCTTTATATGCTGCAGTTGCAGTCATTATTATATGTTTAGACCACCAAGGAAAGCTGTAAATGGAATGTGTCTAAAGTCTATGGAGATAGCATTATGTCTTATTATGATGTACTTGTCACTAATTACAGAACTACAAATAAAATATATGGCAAATTGCAGGACTGCTTTAAATATATTTTTTACTGTTAATCTCACAGTTGAAAGTGTATGTTTAAATAAGAATATAAATTTGTTGAAAGTGAGAAAGTTTTAGGTGCAACGGCAATGATTCAAAGCTTTGCATTACTTACTTTACCCACTGATACTTTACACTATTGTTCAACTTACATCTGTACAACTTGTAAGATCAAACATATCAACTGTGTTTTTTAAATAAGTAGAAATTGCAGCCTCAAGTTCAGAATGTGCCGAGCTAATTGGTGCAGGGCTGAGTAAAATCCGTCGTATTTGTTCCTTCTTTGTTGTCAAAAGAGTTCCTGTTGAGCGAAACGCTAGCTGAAATATTAAATAAAAGTCACAATCAATTGAAGATTACAAACTTATTGTAGTCATAATAGAAATTTAAGAAGTTAATAAAAATAAATTTTTAGTACATTTTATTTCCTAGAAAAATAATAAAAATATAAAATAATCATAGTAAGCAGCTGTCTAGCTAACATGATGGAAGTGAATTTTCAAGAAATAACAATAACAATGTTTTTTTATACTACAATTTCTTGAAAAATACATCTATTATGATTTTGTCATCCTAACAGAGATACAAAATTGCAGAATTTTTCAACAATGAAAAATGTTGCTTAGCAAGATGTTCCCTTATCAATTATTTTGATTCCTTAGTGAGAGGTTTATACAATCGCATCAAGCCACTGGAAATGTTGTATTCATTAACATCTTTGGCTGGCACCTCCTGAAGTTCTGAGACAATGAGGCTGTACTATTACTTTTTCTCAAGCCCCTTTCAGTTAATGACATTGTAGTTATTGTTGCACTTTATTTGAGTGGAAATAGACTTAACATAATAATAATATTTTACAACTTTTATAATGTTGTATAGTTTAACAGCACATAACATTTCATCCATTCTAATTGCTGGGTGTGCCTTTTGCATAAAAATTCTAAAAATAAAAACATTTGTGATTTTGCTATTAAAATTGTTATTTGCCGATTAAAAAATTTATTGTTATCATTACAGTTTATTTGGACATTTGCTATCATTTGTGTATAAAAAACAGTATACAATATTTTGAGAGTATGGATCATCTCTCCTTCTCAAGTGTCTAAATTAAAACTCAAATATGCATTAGGTACATAAACCTAGATATCTAGCCTTTGTTAAAATGTTATGTTTATAATTGTAAAACTGCAAAAAAGTAGGAAATTTAAGCATTTATGAGCCTACAGCATAAACTACTTATGAATTTTGACCAATGATGACTCATTTTATTTTGTCATGGTTACAGTATGTGCTTTTTACACAAAATTAAAAAAAAGTAAAAAATTATTTAATTGTACAAAACGATTACACCTAAAAACTTTGATGCTCCTACAGCCTAAACTACCAAACAAATTTTGTAACAATGATCACTCATTTTATTCATCATGATTGCAGTGTATATATATATATATATATATATATATATATATATATATATATATATATATATATATATATATATATATATATATATATATATATATATATATATATATATATATATATATATATATATATATATATATATATATATATATATATATATATATATATATATATATATATATATATATATATATATATATATATATATATATATATATATATATATATATATATATATATATATATATATATATATATATATATATATATATATATATATATATATATATATATAGTTTTTATATAAAATTCTAAAAATATAATTATGATTATAAAATTGCAACAAACTCCCAAAATTGTTATTATTGTTAATTATTATTTTGTACCTTAATTAACTGAACAGAATTAATCTACAGAAGATGGGAAGCTAAGTGTAGTAACATTATGAACAATTTTTAAAGTCTCTTTTTAGGATCTCTACAATTCTAAATAATTCAGCTTCTACAGTTTTCGACTATTGTAAATAATAAAATGCAAACACTAAAATAATTTCTTTGGGCATATATTTTCTTTTCTTTGGAAATTATTAATTAAATTTATCCTTACCATATTCTACAATATTTAGTACCAATTCTACGATATTTGGATACTCCTACAAAAATAATTCCAATCCAAACAAACACCCATCATGTGATAAAAGTTTCCTGCTATCTCTAGAGTTAAAAAACACTGTCAAATCATCTTTAAATTTCGTCAAGCACCAGTCACCTGCTCACACAGTTTACTGAGAAGTATCAAACTCTGCTCTTGGTAACAATATTTTAGTACTATAACTTTTGTTACTATTTTATAATATTTGTAACAAGCTCTAAAAATATTCTATAGGTCAGGATCATTGCTAGTACTTATTTATATAAATAAGCAGACATTACTTTATATAAATTCCCATGTTATGGAAATCTTGTCTCTTGAATAGAAGAGAATTTTAGACATACATGTAAAAATTATCATACCACACATGTTTATATCATATGCACATGCAAAAGTTTTGTAACATACCACAACAACAGAGAAAAGAATTTTATGTTTCAATTCTGCTGCATCATTTAACTGTGTCAGTGCATCTAACGCATCAAGAGCTTCCACCCTAGCTTGTGAGTATAGATTGGCGTAACAACGAACTAGACGAGTCCCACTAAGTTCCCTGTATACACAATAAAAATTAAATACAAATTATTAAGATGTGCACATTCATTCAGTCATATATTTACTATATTAACAAAATAACCAATTCTTCTGCATCACTTAATTGTGTTATTGCAGCTAATGCATCAAGAACATCCATCCTAGCTAGTGAGTATAGATTGGTGAAACAATGAACTAGACAAGTTCCTTAAGTTTACTGTATACATAATAAAAATTAAATACAACTTATAAAAATGTGTACATTTATTCAGGCATCTGTTTTTTATATTAATAACATAACTAAATAGAACTATTTTGTACGTTTATATATTACATTGAACATGTTTTTCGTTTGAAATTATTACTAAAACACATAATTGTTAATTCAAGCTAAACTGATGATGACTGTCAACATTAATCAATTTTTTCTATGTATTAATAACTTACAATATCAAAATAAGTTAGTTGTATCGTATAATACAATTAGGGACTATCAACATTGTAGTTAATTTCTCTTTTTAAGTTGTCTGAGAGATTATTATAATAGAAATAATACATATTTATGAGATGAAAATAATCAATGATTTAATAAATCAACTTTTTGCACTTCTAGGTTTTGAAACTATTCAGTATACAATCTGATAAATTATTTAAGATAAAGTTTCTGTTGAAATTAATTATTAATTATGAAATGACTATGATAATATATTTAGGTTTTGAGCCACTTAACATTGGCCAACAGTTAATTTCATGTAATACTCAGAACATAAAAAACTATAAGCACTAAAAGTTTATTCTGGTCCATATCTGATGTTAGCTGAAGTTTGATTTGTAAAGTTAGGTAATTTAAACATTGAAATTAATGTAAAAGAATACAACTGTTACTAATTTAGGTAACTTACTGAGAATAAGGTTTAGATGTGAGTGCGTCTAGTCTTGTTTTAGTGTGTTCCAACTCTGCACGAGTGGTTTCTAGCTTTGCTTGTAACAATGAAATATCTTGCTCATCTCTTAATGGTAGTAGTTGCAAAGTTGCTTGAGGTCGACATCCTTGACAGCAGGTGAGACCACTTTTCCACTCCCATTCTGGTCCTAATTAAATTGAAGTGTTTTTAGTGTTATAGTATACTTACTTCAGAAACTTAATAATATATGTTAGTTTATTTTAATAAAATTTTGGAAGCTTCAGTACTAAATAAATAACGAATATAATGTACCTATTACAACATTTTGTTATTACTAATTTTTTTTTAATAGAATACCATACCTATAGTATTCATAAAATAATTTCAATCAATTAAAACAGTTTATTCTGATTTTAAAATAGTTTCCTAATTATGGAATTTTCATATTACTATATTAATATAATTTTCTTAGACATTTCCCATTGATTTATGGCAAAAGAGTTCCCTTTTCGTACATATGTATGTATATATATACATCTATATCATGCCACAGCGCTCTTTGTATATTTGTATCATTAAATGGAAAAATATACACCGGTTTGAGATTCTGGATAAACTTTTGTTCACTAGTGTCTAATTTAGAAAATAACATAACTTTACCAAGTAAAACATTAGTGAAATGCCTAGGGATATGCTAAAATACTAAAAAAACTAAAAACAAACAGTTTTTGTTCCTTTGAAAAAAATGTCACAATTTTCTTGATGACTTGTGGTACTTTGATCACATGTACATTTTATTTTTTATTTTTGACCTCTTGGGTATCAACCCTGAGTGTTTGTTCTTAGTTTTTATCATTTTTACATATTACTAGGCATCTAGGCTTATGTTTCAGGTTATTCAATCGAAAACGAGAACTGTTCTACAATACCAAAACATGCATTGTTTCTGTAACACAAAATAACAGCAAATCTCCAAATAAACATTAATATTAGTATTAACTAAGAGAGATATTAATAAATCTTCAAGATTAATTATACATTTTCCATTAAAAAGGTAACACACAGAACTGATAATTGGTTGAAAACTTTCTCAAAATACTTCATGAAATTTAGCATTTAGTAAGTACCTCTATATAAAACTGGTGTAGGTAGTTTGTCGATATCTTGAAAACATGTTTTAATGAATTAAAAAAAAACCTCTCATAAATTGTTTCTTTAAGAATCCTGTAAAAAATAATTTTATACAAATTCTTGTTTCAAATTTTTACTCCAGAAAATTATAACAAGTTCATTTACTATTCATATTTAATGACATCAATGTTTATACATTTTAAGCAAATTTCATCTCGAAAATGAGTTATTTGTACACATAAATGAAATATATGTACAGTAAAATTTAGACTGAACCATGGAAATTGTACTGATCCCAACCTACTGTGCATATTTTGAAAAGTTTTTGTTATGTTATTCAATACATGGAAATTTTTGGAAATTCATTTTCATCGAGGAGAGAGAGAGAGAGAGAGAGAGAGAGAGAGAGAGAGAGAGAGAGAGAGAGAGAGAGAATGCCATTGTTCCTATATCTGTCTCTTACTATTCTACTTGAACAGAAAAACCATCCAGTCTATTGGAAGATGTGTAAAATAGTATTGGCAAGCAAGTAAATTATTTCAACTGTTTCAGGCAAGAATAAGTCCATCTTAATGTTTCTGTATTCATTGATAAGACCTACTGATTTGTTGTCGATCTCCAAATTAATGCTCCAACTCAGCAGATTATAAGTTGAGGGGTTTTAACTAGTCCTACACCATCTTGCTCCAGAAAGAATCCTTAAACAGTCCTTTGACTGTAGGACTACCGATCGAGCAGTGAAAGCTAATTGAAAGTCATTCAATTTACAAAATATAAAATAAAGCAGTTTGGCACACAGTCGTGATGACTGAAGCGAATTTCCAACAAAAGAAGCGAATGAACCTCTTCACAAGATTCATGAAAATGAATCTGATGGCAGTCATGATTTATTTTCGTATTTTCATTGTAATTTAAATAATTAAAGTGCAAACCTATGCATATTTTAAACATGTGTTGGTGAAATCTGATTTTCAAAACAATATTAGGTAAAAATAATTATAATTGATTAAAAAAAAAATATTAATTTTTTTATTATGGAATAGCAGTTAAATAGATTTTGCTGTGTAACCAACTTGTCGAAGCTATTATTAAAATTGATTTTTGTGCTGAGTTTGAATGAAATCAGACCAAAATTGCACATACAGAATGCCCGCTGTTGGAAGGCTATTGTATATAGGCTAACTGATTAATATGACAGATCATTAAATGGATGTTTTGTGATAATATTGTCATGTTTATCTTTAAGATAATAAGCCTACAAAAACAGAACTGGTTTCTTTTTTATATTTCTAATTTTAGGTAAAAACACAATTTTTTAGGATAAATGGATTTTTTATTCGCAAAACAGTATAACCCCTCATAACCAGACTTAGTATATAGACCATGTGTCGATCTTTTCAGCACCATACGCATGCCAATGACTACATATTCTGCCACAAGTTTGCAATGAATACATTCTGTCACTAAAAAAATTTAATTACAAAAGTAATTGTATTCAGAATCAAGATGTTAAATGGACAATATATGATTCACTGGTTCAGAAAATAAATAGATTAAGAATTAAAAAAAATCTTTCCATGCAGTAGCAATAAAGAGTCAGTGTTTTTGGTAGTGCATGATTCCACAGCATGCCTTGCTCGGACCTCACTCTCCACAAGCAAGGTAAAAGTCCTCAGCTAAACAAAGCTATTTTGTTTGTTTGTTTTACCCTTACCATAATTCTTAAACATAAGAATTACCCTTACCAATGTCTGAGTTAGGAGTACTCTCTGAGCTGGATGCTGTACTCAGCATTAAACAAGTCCTTGTACTGCGGTTGCTGCTTGAACGAACTGAAACAGAAGCCTCATTTTTATTTCCTAAACATGGACTTCAAATTTAATTTTATCCTTTTCATTAATGTTAATTGGAATCCCAAATTTCTGTGTTAATCTCTCCTGTTCATGTTTTATGAAAGACAAAAATGGTTTTAATAATTTCTTTAATGGATCATACTCTACTCTTTTGTTTACACATTGCATAAAATCAGCTGACATCAATAATTGAATATAAAAAGAAACATATTGATAAGAGCTAGATAAATAGAAAAATAATCTTGGCACAGATTTCTTGCTGATTTTTTCTGGAAGAAAATTTTTGAATTTTACCATAGTTTTAAAAAAATCTGTATTTTACATTACCATTTTAAATTTCAAAATATGTCTAAAATATCAAAATTAACCACACTAAGTTTCACTTTTACACTTTTAAAGAATTTTGAAAATTTGAAATATGATTAGTTTTAAATTAAATAAGGTAATGTTTTATTTCAAATTTGCTATACTGAGTTATGAATTTCGGTAGTTATGCTATACTGAGTATGTAACCAAAATTTGAGCAGAATCTAAGTAGCTGAATTTGATAAATTAGACCAATTTTTTGGTAGCTTTGCAGATTTTATCAATAGCTTCTGAATTGAGTTATTGAAAAAGTAATTGACTGGGTGAAGGTTTGTATAATGTTTCTACACCGATAAAACACAATAGTGAATTTCAATTGGAAAATTAATATCGGAGCAGGCAACTTAGCAGAATCCATCAATTGATCTTCAAATAAGTGCAAGTCCTCAACCTCTAGATCCATAAAATATTTCACTAATCTTAGAAGGCAGGATTGGCACTGATTTCAAGGTCCCAGGTCTGGGACTTACCTTGATGGGCATTACAATATCTCATTTCCCAATGGATATTTAACAGTTATAAGTTAAATGTTTGGTTTACTGGAATGAGAGAGACAATTTCTATTTTAAAAATTTCAAGTGCATTTTCAGTTACATGATTTTTCAGACTACTTGACCATATTGGAGTTAGTTATAGTAACAAAATTTATATTCCATAATGAAGTCGTCTTTTACCTGATCTCGTAAGGAAGTTGTGTCTTGCACGTTTCGTAACGTAAGGAGAGTTGCCAGACATCATGATAGCACTGTCAGAGTCTGAGTGGTAACCAGAAATGTCACTGGAGTCTTCATCTTCTGCTACCTCTTTCATTAATTCCAAAACCTGTGAAATAACCAGCACTTTAGAAAAAAATCACTTTTTCCTAATTGTGCAATATATTACAGAAATAATTACAGGAAATATAATATATATGTACTAGATTATACATTTAATCAACAAAAAATTTAGTAGGCCTATATTCCTTTACTGTGCAATAATTAGAAATTGATAATTTAAGTATGGGCCTAATCTGCTTATGGGATAAAATGGGGATTGAACCACATTCACAACATAATCAAATAAAAAAAATTATGGGTTTCACTTACGTTCAAAACACTAAATGTTAATTGTAGTAGTTTAAGAAACAAAGTATGACAATTTATTTTATAAATTTAAGTTTCTCTTACAAGTAAGGCTTTAACATAATTTATAACTTGAGCTGAGATCATCAGGTATTGCACTCAGAATAATATTTAATCACGAAAATGTGCAAAATTATTTACAAATTTATATTTTTGTTGGTACATTCATTCGCCTTGTCTACCATTGGCAATATTTCATTTATTGATGCATTTCAGAGTACATCCATTATGAAAAATTATTGCTGTAGCCTACTACCTGTTACACTGATGTACTTAAAAGTCTATGGACCCTGTCAGTTATGGTGAATTTATTCCTTATTAAAATAAATAATGTTAATTAATGATAGAGAGTATTTCACTATTTGGTAAGATAAATTTATGTTTGGAATATCATTTTAAATTTTACATTTTAAAAACATATATATATTCAAAACCTATGATCCATTTAACTATAGCTAATGTGATGAACTCTTATTTTTTTTAATACTTGTACTGAATTTCATGGTAAAAAATTCTCCTCCTCTTCTACCAAAAATCAACCCAAAATCAATTTTTCTTACACCTACTGTTACTTGGAAGTTCTTAGTTTCCACTAACAAAACTTGGAGTCTTGTAGAATTAAAAATGACTACATTTCTTGATATTATTTCTAAATGGCTCTCTAATAGCTCTCAGTGAGCTATCAAAAATATCGATAAAAAGTTTATATTACATTTGGAAATTATTGTAACAGAGTTCCACTAAATCTAAATTTAGTAATTAATGGTTTTAATATTAAGAGAGTTAATTTGTGCAAATATCTTGGTATTTATGTTGATTATAGGATGAGATGGGGTATGCATACTCAATGCTTAGTAAATAAAACTAAATATTTAATTTGTATATATTTTGTAAAATGGTTAAAATTATGTTACCTGAAACTATTTTAATGATTTATTATTATGCCTTCTTTCATAGTTTTATTTTATTTTATTTTTTTTTTGTTTTTTTTTTTTTTTTTAAGGCAAAAAGCACATTGAGGCTATTATCGCCTCCCTAAATGTAAATGTGAGTGTAAAGTGTTAAAGTCGTAAGTGTAGTGTTATAAGTTTAAGTGTGTGTTAAACTCGGGTATCACAAGGGATGTCTAAATCCTCTCAATAGGTGTAGCTAGTCTACACCCCTGTGGATGTAGTTTATTAAACTAACTGTAATGTGTAGTTTTTATTAAACTATGGTATTATCGCACAGGGTGGCTGTTTGCCATCTCATAATAGGTGCAGCTAGTCTGCACATCTCATAGAAAGATGTTGCAAAATCTTCAATCAAAATTGTTAAACATTGTTTTTACTAATCAATTTGTAAATGATAAATGGTCTCTTAAGACAGATCAACTTTTTACACTTGAATCTGTTCCTTTTCATTATGATGAAATGAAAAATAAGTACACTAATTTATACAGCATAACTAGAAATAAACATATACTACTAACTCAAATGTGTAAAACTGTCGGTAGTAAAATTAGTTATATTAAAGCAATCCACATATATAACATTCTCCCTAAGGCTCTCAAAATATTACATATCTCTAATTCTAGGAAGAATAAAATAAAGTTGACAAAGCTAAAAAAGGTGGATAAATATACACAATAAAATCATAACATTCCTAGATAGAAATATGAAGATTACATTAACAATTCCATATGTTGCCCCCCCATTTTATCTCCTTAAATTTAGGACTTAAGCAAATATTGTATTTGTATTTTTGTATTTGTAGGGCCTAACATTGTGTGTGTGTGTGTGTGTGTGTGTGTGCGCGCGCGTGTGCGTGCGTGTGTGTGTTAATTTGATTCAAACTTGGCATAGCAATCGATTTTGGTATTAACTTTGGAAAGTTTTGTTTAAATCTGTTTAACAGTTAAAATATTTGTTATCATTAAAAAAATCATTAACAACTTTATCTTAAATACAGTACAGATTTCACCATCGTAATCATAAATTAGAAATTTAAATGTTATTATTATGCTATGTTTTATTCAATTGCAAATAAAAAATAATAACCTTTCCGATTGTCAGGGTAAGGTGAATAAATAATGTCATTGCTAATTTTTGGCAGTTCAGTTTCACATGTCAGCGACAGCTGAATGTCGCGCTTATTTTTAAGTTACACGACACACGCAGGTCTATTGTCCAATTGTCCAGCCTAATTGAACTAATGCCTAAATAGGTGCAAGGAAGGTAACGTATGTGCTATTATTGTTAGATCCGTGCAGATCGCCCTATTTTCTCCAAAACCAACGACAACTTCGTGTCTCTCGGCACTCGTGAACGCTGGTTATTATCTTCTTCCAAGTGAACAATTCGATCCAAAGTAGAACCACATTTAGTTTGAAAGACGCGGAACCGCACCAAATCGAATTCCCACAAAGAAAGAGGTCGCGTTGCAAAGTAGGACCACGCGGTAGGCCTATGTGATACTATAGTAGTGTATGTGTAAGCAGTCTGATAGTTCGAATAAGGTAAGAACGTAAATTGATAGACTTACACGATTATTATTAATTTTGGTAAAACCAGGGCTTGGTTTTGGTGGTCGATGTGCTACAGCACCGGTCAGTCTCCAAAGTCTCATGAGGTTAAGTGACAGAGATACTAATGGTCCTAACTTCGCCTCGAATTATTCATTTATTTATTCATTCTATGCACTTCAATGTTCTTAATTTTAGCCGCACTTACTCCCGTTGCTTTTCTCTTACCGTTAACGCTGATTCCTTCTCCTCATTAGACTAACTGGCATAAGTATAAAAGTTAAAAAAAAAATTAATACTAGGTCTGGTATGCCCATGGGTGAGTTTTTGAGTTAAATAAATAATTAATAAAATTCCATTTTTATCAAACTCTTAAAAAAATGATTTTTTAAAAATCGGCTTAAACGGTTTCGCATTATGATCGGTAATGATCGGTACTTTAACGGTTTTAACATGAAAAGAGTAAGATGTAATGAAAGTTCGCAGACTTTTGTCAGCTATTTTGAATCTATTCCCTATAAAACTAATGTTGATTAAAGATATAGATTACTCCGGAAGTGAAATTCTGTTTAATATCTAATTTTAAAAATTTTGTGTGTGGAAATGTGGTTTGTTTTTTACATTTTGTGTATATTTTTTTGCTTGTTAAGATTTTTCCCGTATATCTAAAAGCAAAAAGTATACACAAAATGCAAAACTCTAACCGCTCATCGTCTACCTGCTCTTGGGTTAGACAAGACAAGATGGAACAGCTTACACCGAAGGCTGTGTGTCTAAGGGGAAGCTGAGCTTAAGTACACGGGCTCTGAATACCAGATGACCGCAGTTTTAACGCCTTGCTTATGCACGTAGGCCTCTATATATTTGTAGACATTTTATTTCCCTGGCTACTTGTGGGATTGAAATTACTGGAAAAGTGAACATAGCGAGTGAAAATAGAATGGAAGTGGAGGGAACTGGGGTTTTACATATGGAATCCACAAGCAGTGAATTGTAGCAGACTGTAGGGACGCTAGGCAGACCTACACGAATTGCAATGGAATAAACGAGAGATGGCTTCGAATATCACATATCAGTACAACCTCTACAAGTCTATCGGAAGCGCAAAATGAGAAGAGAGGAAGCTGTAGCAAAAGGGCTTCCAATTAAACCTAGAAGCAGAAGACCTCCTAGGGATCAAAATTTTGGGATGAGAAACACAACTTTAATGGGGCTAAGAACACAAGGTAGACGCGAACCGTGCTCAAATACCGGACGGCTGTCAGCCAGGAAGATTATACCACAGAGAAACAGTGAGCAGGCTACGCGGGACGGATAAGGAAACTGCGGATGCCAGCAGGAGGCAAAGCGTGTTTGGTTTCCAGTACTATGAAAACTTCCAGCAGAATGAGCTAGTCAGTGGGCTGCTAAGAATTAATCAATCAATGACCAACGTAATCGCGTGGTAGCGTGACGGCAGTTGAGGTTTTATCATTACAGTAAACATTGGAATATTTTCAAGTAAAAAAAGTAGAACAACTGAAACAGTACCTTGTGGTATACCATATTGAGATCTTAGATTTCCTTGTGACAATGAATGCTTATATTATTATTCTGTATAATTTGTTCCAGTAACTGATTACAAGAATGCCAAGATCGGCGCGTGACGCTGAAGGAGGCGTACCTCAGTTAGCGGTTTATTGTCGCGTCAAAGGATACGAACTGTGACGAAAATATACTTGATCCAGGATCGCCGGCCTTCCTGGGAATACTGTAGGTGTAATATACAGTATTCAAAAAATTGCACTCTCACGATCGCAATTTGATCATATTTGTTTTTAACGACACAAAAATCAATAAAAGCTTGAACAAGTTTGTGTTTCCCGACAGAATCAGTTCAGCAGTTTCGTAACAGTGGCCATTTTAAACTTTTAAAAATTCACAGTAACTTTTTTATTTACATTAAAAACATCTGATTTTACCACCATGAAGAGCGTTAAAATCTACATAAATTAGAAGTTAGAATTTTCAAAATCTATTGAAATTATTAAAATGAACTTGACGGCGATCGGAGTTAATTTTCTTATTTTAAATATAAGTTTAAAGTTTATATTTAAAATGCTGCCGATTTGATTTGAAGTTGGCTCAAATACCGATTATGCCAGTAATTTAGAGAAGTTTGTTAACCAGCAATAATAATTTCGGAATGGCGACCATTTCAAATCTTGAAATTTGCGAAACATTTTTACAATATATTTTTTAAAAATTAAGATTCTCCATCTAATCACGTTTAAGTCTGCATTGAACTACTAAAATTTTCATAATCCATTAAAAATACGACATTGAATAACAGCGGTCACAGTTAATATTTTAAATGTTATTTCAAAATTAAAAATGCATATAAGTGCAGACTTTAATGCTAATTATGATGACGAAAAATAAATTTTTAAATGATTACAAAATAAAGAGTAGTAATGTTACGTTTAAAGTTTTTTATTACTTTTAAACTTTTTATATTATTTTTTTTAAAGAACCACGAGATCACAAAAATCCCCTTGGAAAGGATACAAGATATATGCAAATCTGAGATCAGATTTTTCTAAACTAAAAGTTGGCAATCCTGCTTAGCATGGTCTCACACCACAAAGCAGCAGATTGCCTGTAATGAATCTTCTTGGACAAGTTAGAAGCAATATCACACCTGGCTCGATACTGCTCTTATTGACTCGAGATATCGTTGCAAATTCTTTACAGTTTTAATCAGGAGATAAGGTTTTTAAATTTACAAAATTGTTTAGCCTGTAGTATTTGTTACTGATGATCTGTGATTATTTCTGAAAAGTTTAAACTGTATTAAGGGCTAACCTAAAACATTGAATCATTATGATAAATGTAGGCCTATACAGTGATAGTGAGCAATTATAATAAACATGTTCTTTGTAGATAATTAATTTATTATTAGTACTATTTATTCATTAAAAAAATGATATATTGCATATTGCATCAAGGTTCATTCCCGTATAATATACATTTTGTGTATATATATATATATATATATATATATATATATATATATATATATATATATATATATTCATTATAGAAAACCAACTGCCCGATTTAAGTAACTTTACAGGGTGTTAGGAAAGTCGTTTGGGAAATAAGGAATTAGAAATACTAATTAATAATAAATGAAAACGGAAGAAGATATATTTGGTAAGATATATATTATTTATATTAAATAAACGTGTATTGTTCATGGTAACTTGTGTACCGAATTTAAAGGTCATGGGTTCAGACCTCGTGTACTATACAAGCAGTGGGCCGAGGGAAAGAAATGGTAAAGGGCAATAGACTTGGCCACTGTCCTCTCAACAGTACTGACCACCGCTTGCATCGTACAATTCCTACACGAAAACATAGGAAAATGAAGACGTAGTCAATACATACACAATTAAATGTATACATTTTTCTGTGATATGAGTTAGCTGTAATATATACAGGGCTAATATCGGCAAACAAATAAAAAACATTGTCCAGTTTAAGTTCGTTCACCAAAGTCTTATTACCTAAATCTCTGACAAGGCTGAAGTAATATAAAATATAATAAGTCCTCATAAATTATGTAAGATTTGTTGTTATTTTTATTATTTTATCTTCTCTAACCGGTCAAAGTTAAACTAAGACTGAGAAGTCCTCTTAATACTCGACCAGTGACTTCCGAACCATGGTCAGCCTGGCTTTTGATAACGCAACCTGGCAGGCTTTGAACCTACGATTTTTTGGGGCCAGAAGTTCTTACCTTAACTGGCTACAGGGCCAGACATAGATAATTCAGAAATTTATTGCTACGATAACCTCAAAATACAGATGAATTCTCCTTTTCGCGCAGCTCTTACACTTCCCCATACACTCCTTATGTAGTATTTATATTTGTCCTACTTTCCTACATATGCAAGGTATCTTAGATATACACTATACGAAAATTCTAGATCTGCCACTGTTAAGATAAGCCATTGTTTACAAAGATTGTAATTTACGGCTCGCCGCCATTTTGATGTTCTTTTACAACTAACGGCACCAGCAGTAAAACTTGTCAGGTGATTCTTGTTTCTAAATACAGTGCAATTAAAATCATAACCCAGGTTAATCTGCTAGTTGTATTGTCCTACTGTAGCGTTTCCTAGTGGTGAAAAGTTCAATTCTCCCTAGTGCTAAAGAATTAAGAGGACATAACTCGATTTTATATCAATTGAGATTTTTTATATTTTCACGATAATAAAGATGTGTAAAAAAGGTGATCGCGAAAAATCGAAGTTTAGATTTTGATGGATCTCTATGTTTTCGTATCCTCAGTACCAGCCTTACCTTTTGGACAGGTCAGGCAAAATTTACTGTGGCGCCTATGTAAGGGACGCGTTTTTATGATATCTACTAAAAATGGATATAAAGTATACATATACTTTTGAAATAAATTTGAAAATCATTTATTGATTATAATGATAATGATTATTATTGTAAATTTTTACAATAATAATCACACAATTATTTAAATATAATATTATAATTTATTATAATATTATTATAAATTATTGATAACTTTAAAAATCTAGACAGCGGCACCCTAACTGAGTTAGCGCCCTCGGGCGCCGCCCGACTTCATCCCCCCCCCAAAGGTAGGCACTGCGTGTCCTATGAGTCGAAGTTTTTACTTAGATGTTTGACCACCTGTGTCTATGCATATCGCTGTAAACTTGACTGATTTTGATAAAATATTATACGTGAGTCTGGTTATGTTATATCTCTATATCTCCCGACAATTTTTTTCAAAAACAACTTTTTTGAGACTTTTTGACAAGAGATTGTAAAAATCAAATTTCCTCAAAATTGTCTGTAACGATTTTTATAAAATTTTGCACAAATTTAGTCAATAAATAATTAAACTTAATTAATTAATTACTTAAGGTAATTTTTAATTAAATTTAATAATCAATAAAATTATTAAGGTGTATGTGTCACTGTACACCTGGAAAATCGGGTTTAAAAGCTACCGATAAATAAAGTTTAAAGATCGTCTTAATTTTTTAAAATCATTTCGTCATATTTTTTCAAATTTGGGTAAAAATGTCATAACTAAGCCGGTATAACAAATTTTAAATGAAATATATTTTAGGAAAAAATTTAAAACTTCCGAGAAATTGACAGACTTGCATGCCGAATTTTATAAAAATCGATCAATTAATTTAGCCTCCACTGATGTGCATAGAAATCATTCAACTAGATCGGTTTTGATAACAGCTTGGACAAGTCCGCTACCCAGCCAAATAAGTTAACAGTTTCATAATGGCGGCCACTTCAAATATTTAAAAATTCATAAATGTTTTATCTTACAATTTTTTTTTTTTTGAAAATACGATTTCACATTATAATCAGCGTAAAAATCTATATTGATTAGCATTTGAAAATAATAAAATTCATTAACATTAAGAAATTCCTAAGGATCGTTTTCATACTTTTAATGTACCTTTAAAGTTTAAAATGCAGATTTTAAAGCTTATTGTAATAGTGAAATCAAATTTGTAATGATGCTTATTGCAATGTAAGCAAATGTTTTTTTTTAATTCTTTCGAAATAAATTTTAAAATATCCGTTCAACCGTATCAACAAAAGTCATAACTTTTTTACCTTATATTTTTTATCTGATTTCATTTAATCAGACATAAAATCTACATAAACTAGCATTTTTAATTTTTAAAATTAAGTATTTAAAAGTGTGTGTGTGTGTGTGAACAATATTTTTAGACGCTTATAGAACATTAAGTCAGTATGGTCTAAGTATGTAATATTGTATAACAACACTTAGGCTACAAGGTAGGTTACTAGCGGTATAAGTTTGAGATCACTGTCGAGGTATTGTGTGAAAATGTAGGCTAGGCATAACTATTGTCTGTGAATTCCTGGGCCATTTCATTCTCACGAATCGACTGAAATCCATCTTGCCATTCAGCATTTCCGCATTATTGTACAGTCCTTAATTAATTAATTAATTGTAATTTGCAATGTTATATTTCCCTCATGATTCCCTTGATGTATCTACAGATAAAATGTGGTCACATGTTGAGACTAAATTAATATTTACCTTCGAAGTCTATGCACTTTGTCGGCCATATTG
>CM040182.1:31945254-32070254 GCA_022606455.1 Callitettix versicolor
TTATTAATAAGAATATTTTCAAATATATATATATATAATTAAAATTAATTAAAAGCACAAACAATACCGAAAAAATTAAAATAATTAAAATTAATCAAATTTAAATTCAATAATTAAAAATTTAGTAAGGAATTATTACTACAATTATACTATCTTTTTATTTATTTATTTTTGTTATTATGGGTATTCATTACTCTACAAACCAAAATTTAAATAATTTAATCTGAAGGAACATCATCACAGAAGATCAAAATGTATATATTTGTACAAAGCAAATATGAGTTCAAATTAATAATTAACCTAGTAAGTGCATAACTGAACCAGCTTCAAGTGCTTTTGGATAAATCCCTTCAAAAGACACGACCCGAGACATAGTCTTGAAATTAAATAAAAATTTCATTATAATTCAAAGAAAATAATATAAATAATTAATCAACTTTAACCATAAACCAAGTTTTCTGAGATTCCAAAAAGCAGATTTTGAATTAAAACAACCGAGTTGAAGCTGTAAGTCAAAGAATTAGGTTAATATCCTCAATAAGGGACATCACTCCGAGAGTCGACAGTCGAAGATTATCTGACCCTAGGCAAGTAAGAAGGCGGAACGAGCTTAAGGCGGAGGATAATTGACTACACGTGAAACGAAACTGCTATGACGTTTTTACAAGGTAGGTCCTTAAGGAGTTCAGGAAATTTTATTTCGCTAGCTTCATGCAATTGTGTTCGTTAAAATTCGTCAACGGTCAGCGCAGTTACCGAGAGATTACATCGGAAAAAGAGTGATGGCTCCCATGCGAGAGAAGCAGTGTTACAAAACGAGAGTTAGGACTGGTGAGTGAGCGTGCGTGCGTGTGAGGGTTACTCGCACCGTTGAAACACACATTTGGGGTGTGCCGTATGCAAACTGTATCAATGTATACGCGTAAGACTAGTTCAAATAATTTTAGGGCGCTTATTGTTTTTCAAATTTTACTTAAATCTTTATTTAACTTTTAATGTATCAAATTATATTATTATAATTATATTAAAATTATTTTAGAACTAATATTTGTGGTTATTGAATACAGGCTGATGGTTGTCGTTGCTGAATATAAAATATGTAAAAACACGTAGGCTAACTTTATTTAAATATTGTTTAATTTTTTAAGTAGTTTTAAGGAACCAGTCCGCGTACAGGGATTTGTTTCCTACTGTGGTTACATTAAAAATACCGTTAAGCAAATATATACATATATATATATATATATATATATATATATATATATATTTATTTATATAAAAAAATCTTTTTTTTAATTGTACAAAACTTCTCCTTGTAAATATGCTACTCAAATTCCCATTTACTTCATAACATAAAACTGGGTGAGAGAGAGGGAGGGAGAGAGAGATGGAAAGAGAAGGAGATAGAGAGATAGGGAGAGAGAGAGAGAGAGAGAGAGAGAGAGAGAGAGAGGGAGATAGATAGATAGAAATAACGAGAAAGAGAGAGAGAGACAGAGAAAGAGAGAGATGGAGATAGAGGGAGATAGATAGATAGATAGAGGGAGAGAGAGAGAGAGAAAGAGAGAGAGAGAGACAAACAGACAGACAGACAGACAGACAGACAGACAGAGAGAGAGAGAGAGAGAGAGAAAGAGATTTTTTTTTGGTGTTTAACGTCCGATTATTGTGTACACTTGGGCTAATGCAGACGATGGGATGATTTATAGCGTATGAAAATGCTAAGCCCTCGTCGGGAATCGAACCCGGGTCCTCGGGGTGAAAGCCTAGTACGCTATCCACTAGGCCACCGAGGCGGCTAGAGATGGAGATAGATAGATAGATAGAGGGAGAAAGAGAAAGAGAGAGAGAGAGACAGACAAACAGACAGAGAGAGAGAGAGAGAGAGAGAGAGAGAGAGGGAGACGGAAAGAGAGAGAGAGGGATGGAGAGAGAGGGAGATAGATTAAAAGATAGAGGGGGAGAGAGAGAGACAGACAGACAGAGAAAGAGAAAGAGAGAGAGAGAGAGAGAGAGAGATTTTGTTGTTGGTATTTTAAGGCGAAGAGCACATAGAGGCTATTATCGCCTCCCTAAATGTAAGTGTGAGTGTAAAATATTAAAGTCGTAAGTGTAAGTGTGTTAAGACTCGGGTACCGCAAAGGAACGTCTAAATCCTCTCAATAGGTGCAGTTAGTCTGCACCTCCCTGTGGGGTGAGAGAGAAAGAGAGAGAGAGAGAGAGAGAGATATATGGAGAGAGAGGGAGATAGATAGATAGATAGAGGGAGAGAGAGAGAGAGAGAGAGAGAGAGAGAGAGAGAGAGACAATATAATCAGCGAACATAGCTGTCTTTCTTAAGCGGATTTCTAATTTTTTACGCTATAAATTTTATTCATCCTATAATCAGCGTTAAAACCTGTATAAAATTTTCAAACTACACTAAAATTACGAAATGAACCCTAACCGTCGTCGAAAAATATTCGAATTTTCAACGGAATTTAAAATGCTAATTTATGCAGATTTTAACGCTGATTTCGTGATTACGTGTGAATCGGATTAAACAAAAAGTAAAAGGTAAAGAATTTACGATTTTCTAAGATTTGGATAGGCAGCAATTTCGCAACTTATCCTTAATTAAATTAATTTAAGCGTACCTAATTCGAGTAGGCCTATGAGAATATTTTAATGACCTTGTATCGCGTAATTTCTCTGTCAGTGTTTACAGTAACATATAAAACTTTAGCTCTGAAGGAAAGTACCGAAGTTATCGAGAAGAGATTTCAAGATCAAATATTTTCTTTGAGGAGGCAAGGCAAACAATTTAGATTTCTTTTCTAAATAACATAAGAGATATGACAACACAACAAGAAGCGAACAGTTTGTGAGTTATTAAATAAAGATTTCAATAGTTGCATCAATAGGCCTAAGCTAGTCACTATTGGCCTATCTCAGTATTTCAGTAGCAATAGCCAATACAATAGTGTGTGTAAAGTGTCTGAAAGTAAAAGAACTTGTATGCTTCTTCTTCTTCTTCTTCTGTTTGACCCAGATTTCGAACCGGATGTTGGAACAAGTGAAATTATTCACCTCTTGTGTTCCGCCTTGCGCTACTCCGCGTTTGAGAGGAAAGCAAAGATAAAGTACTCTTTTAATATGCCAAGAGCACAAACAAAAGAAATAAGTTCCTACGCCATTACAGTGTTATATCTTCTAACGTTTTTACCAAACACACACACACACACACACACACACACACACACACACACACACATTTTTTAATGGCACCTCACAAAAATGATACAGAGATCATGGTTTCAAGCGGGTCTGGGTCTTTACCATGATTTCACTGCAATAGAAATTAACTGCAATCGCAGCACACAAACTGACTGTATTTGCGTCTTGTCGATGTTATAAGAGAAGCAAATTTTCAAAAAGTAAATATAACAAAATATTTTTGATAACTTAAGAAATATATCGTATCATATTCAACCTTAATATTAGTACTTTCAATTTTTAAATTACTATGAAAATATGAAAAATGGATCCTCATTGACGCCACAAGTTATAAAACTTATGATTTTTTAAATTCGGAATGTTCGAACCTTCAAAAAGTGATCTAAGAGGTAAGACCCGGGCTCTCATTTCAAGTTACCACGTATGTGTCTAAAATACTGGCAACTCCTAACTCGCTTTCACTAATAATCACAGGTCTACAACTAATAATTTGATAGTGAGAGATCTTGGACTTCCAAAAGATGCAGCTCAGTTACTTGGCTCCCGTCTTAAAAACAAAAATTTATTACAGCCAGGCACTTCTTTTCATGGTATCGACACCGTAAAAGCAGTTTTTGTTCCTCACTTTGCTCTGGATGAGAATCTTGTTTATTGCAAAGACATTCTGGGTCTGATGAGTCAATTTGGTGTACAATATGACCCGATTCATTGGCGTCTATTCATAGACTCATCAAAGCGAAGTCTAAAGGCTATTTTGTTGCACAATGGCAATACTTATGCTTCAGTTCCAGTTGGCCATTCGCTACATTTAAAAGAAACATACGAAAATTTGTCATTAGTTCTCGAACGAATTCATTATAATGAGCATAACTGGTTGATATGTGGAGACTTGAAAGTACTCACTATGCTCTTAGGTCAGCAATCAGGGTACACCAAGTTCCCTTGTTTTTTATGTTTATGGGATAGCCGAGACAGAAATTCCCATTGGAACAACAAAGACTGGCCATCACGGGGAGCTCTGTCGCCAGGCCAAAAAAATGTAATTAGGAGAAGTTTGGTTCCTTCTGACAAAATCCTGCTACCTCCTCTACACATAAAGCTAGGGCTGATAAAACAATTCGTAAAGTCTCTCAATAAAGAAGGTGAATGTTTTAAGTACTTATGCTCCAAGTTTCCAGGATTAAGTGATGCAAAGCTAAAAGAGGGATCTTTGTAGGCCCAGATATCCGGAAACTTTCCACAGATCCACATTTCACTCAGACCATGAATGAGAAGGAGAAGGAAGCTTGGAATTCTTTTAAAGATGTTGTTGAGAAGTTCCTTGGTAACGTGAAGGATCCCAACTACAGAAGTATCGTGGAACGCATGTTGAAGGCATTTCAATTACAAGGTTGCAACATGAGTTTGAAGGTTCACTTCTTACATTGGCATGTGGACTATTTTCCGGAAAACTTAGGGGAAGTAAGTGAAGAACAAGGGGAAAGGTTCCATCAGGACATCAAGGAAATGGAACGTAAGGTATCAGGGCAAATGGAACGTAAACATGATGGCTGACTATTGTTGGATGCTGCAGCGTGAATCATCTGAAGAGTCCTACACCCGGAAACGAACACGGAGAAATTTTCAAGAGAAAAAAAAACGTTTTCATAAAAATAATAACTAAATATGCCACTGTTAATTATGAAGCTGTTATTTCTACTCATTTATGTATTTTGTACAGTAAACAACATTGAATTCTGTTTTCTTTTAATGGTAGTACCTCTGCCCTTACTTGAGATTGAACAATTTCCTTACGTGATAGAAAAACTGACCTCATGTTCGGCTTCAGCACACCAAAAACATAAAGATTGACCAAAATCATCAAACATAGGCTACTAAATGTATTACATATTTTATGTTGTATATTTATATATACGTACATGTACTACATTTATACAACACATATGCGAAATAAATTCACTCATTACGAAACCTCCAAAATTACAAGGTCTAAAAACACCAAATTTGATACAAACTTCCACCGTGCAAAGGTCCTCGTTAAGAAACCTAAAAACATTCCACCCCTAAATGGTTAAAATGGGGGTAAAAATAAACTTCAAATATTATTTTTAACTTCATTTTCAAAAATACGTTCAGATGAAATTCGAAACAAGGTTCATCTTATACGCTGGAGACGCACAAAGAAAAGTCTTTTCAAAATTCCACCCAAAGGAAATAAAAAGAGGTAAATTTTAAATATTTAAATGCGTTCGAAATCGTTTCCAAAAATTTCAAGACTAAGGTGTCAAAATAAATGCACAAAAATAAAACCTCATTAATCCTGCCATCTTTTATACCGTGAGACAATTTTTTTAACCTAAACTGTAACATTGTAATCTATTCAAGAATAATAATCAGTAAAAAGCTTTAATGTACGAAATGGCTTCATTAGTGCAGCCCATTGGCAACTAATCTTAATGTTGACTGTTATAAAACTTCCTACAAATAAAATCGATTTCTTAAATCTACTGCATGTCTTTTAAGTCTTTTATGATTAACGGCACCATTGTCCAGCAAGTTCACTGCTAAGGACTTTGGAAGTTTCTTCAGTTGCTTTTGATAATTTTCACTGAATCTAGTAGTTTCCATTCTGATGCTATTGATATTTAGCGGTATGTACTTATCACTGATACAGTAAGCTATATTGAAAATAGGCCTTATTGTTTTTGTTTGAAATAGCTCCAGCACTACGATATTGGAATTACGTGCAGTACCCCACAATTCTATACGATGTCCGTACTGGTTTTAAGATGGCTTTGTATATCAGTTTCTTTTCTGTTGGTAAGTTTGGCCTACGATTTAGTAGCCAGTACATTTTGTTAAACTGCATGTTAAGTTGTTTCCGTTTTGTGATTATACGCTTTTTGCAAGTCAACTTACGGTCAGGATGTGTATCTTGTGAAGTGTTATTCATCTTCACTCGGAGACAAACTTGTCTTCGCAGAGCAAACGTAACATGACTAATTTATGGTTTAGTTAACTCTAATTCTCCAAATGTTAAGCCAATCATGTAGTTGGCCTAAATAGTTTGGATATGCCGCGTCGCCAAAACAGGATCGTGTCCATCGCTAATACAACGTATCGTCAATGTACCTACGTATAGTTAACTATTTAACACTGGACCAATGACACTACCCTGAGGTACACCAGACTTCGTCAAATGTAGATATCTGTTCTCATTTTTTCCTCAACATCCATAAATTATGCCAGTTAGACTAATGAGGACGAGGGATCAGCGTTAACGGTAAGAGAAAAGCAACACGAGCGACTGCGGCTCGAATTAAGAACCATTAGGTGCGAAGTTCAAAGACGCAGCAGATTGATCGGTGCTTTAGCCACATCGACCCAAGAGTCCCTGTTATGATTCGAGTAAGATGTAGAAAGAATGCGGCAAACATTTCTTTAGTGGGGCATTGGAAGCTGATTTTTTAAAATTTTATCCTTCAGTCTTAGCGCTTACTAAGCGTCCGTTTAGAAAAACGGACCGTAACGCTAAAAAGTTGAAATTCAAAAAAAAAGTTTTCAAAAACTCCGCCCCGAATTGTTAAAGTGGGATAAATTTTAAATTTTAACTAGTTGGCAAAGTCGCAAAGGAGGAATGTTAGTAGACATATATGTTCAGATGTTCCTACATGTCTAGTGGTCCCTCAGGTGTCTTGGTGTTACACGATATATGTACAGTTAACCCTGACAACAAACCGGTTGCAATCACAAACTGGATATTTTCACAATCCGATATCCAGTTGTAAGCATGTTTTTCCGGTTCATCTTCACTATTTAACTTTCAAAAAAAAAAAAATCATACAGCTCTTAACCGGAAATAAAATTAAAATGATGCAAATAAAAATGTATAACACAATAAAATAACTTGGTTATCTGAAAATAAAAAGCTATAGAATTTGCTTAAACCAAATAATCAAACCAAATTCTATGTTTCGGCAGCGTAGGTACATACACATTTTTCGATCTTTCGTAAACCGTGACTAGCACTTATTAAATTCAAGACACCAGCTTGGGTTTTGTCTCCACAAATATGGTTTAAATTTGATCTAAATATGTTGTGCAGATTTTGAAAAATCGGATTTCGCAGTCTAGTTTCGTCGACTACTGTTATAGCCGTCACACTAGCGAGAGGGTCGTAGTCGATTTTTAGCGAATTTAAGTAGGCAAATGAGCTAATGGAGCTTATATCATGGTAAAACTCAGACTCGGGACTATAAGAATGAGCACAGATCTAAATATGCTTTAGGAGTCGTTAAAAATTATTTATGTGTAGGGTATATAAATTATAATAAAGTCTCGATTAACCGTCATCCTATTTAATTCATTTCTATTAACCGCTACATTAATTATCTGACATTTTTGACCTTCCAGAAAACACAGAACTGTAACTGAACACGACCTACCTGTAGCACAGGTGACACTAATTGCTACCTTAAGCAAACATTGGTAATCGAAAATTAAACTATCCTATCACAACAACAAATAGTATCAACAGATTCTAAAATAGTGCATGAATGTTTCTATTGAAACACAAACACTCCCACACTATTTACGATAATACCATTCAGCAAATAAGTCAATCACGTAACAATCACGTAGGTACTCACAAGCGATATCGCACATGTTTGAGTGAGCACTTTTCAAAAGGTAAAGTAAGGATAATTTCCTGTATCAAAGACGTACGTATATAAAATTCTACAATAAATAATAAAAAATCCTGTGTTGTACAGAGTATAGTAGGCCTATGTTACTTTTATTGATCGAGCAGACAGTCGGTGGAAACCAAAGAACTGTTGAGTCGGCAGTACCAAAGAACTGCATAGCTGTGTCGCTTGTTGGTGACTGATTGGTCGTGTAATGTGGTAATGTATAATAGCTTGGTTTTAATCACACGCACGCGCTCGCGCGCGCGCACACACACACACACACACACACACACACACATCGAAACCACTGGAATAATGGATGACACAATAGACGGTTAAGAGAAACAGACCACCCGATTTTCGCGATCGATAAAAATAACACACTTCACTATGTTTATTACACAATGTTTTATCATTATTTTTGAAAATGTAGTAAAAACTCTTAAATTTTCTCTTAAATTCCAATTATGTATTCAGAGGTAACAAGCAGGGGGCACATGGAGCAAAATGCGCCATCAACATTTTGAGGGGGATTTATTTTTATTTAATATTTAATAATATAAAAAATTAAATTTTATATTCTGTTCATTTTTATTTTTTTCTCTTAAAAAATCGATTGAACAAAAAAGCTAGTAGTTAAAGGTCTTTTTGCCACTGAAGGGTAGTATAGAAAGTTATCAAATTTTGAGAAGGAGAAACTGTTTTGTAGGGAGGGAACATGCGCCATAGCCGTTAGTAGGCATTGGCACCTCTATATTTATTATACAAATTTTATACAGAAAGATCTTTAATACAGTAAATTATCCGTACTTAACCTTTTGACAAGTATGCACGTAACAAATGCGAGAGTACGTTACGTGATCAACTTATACGCTGAATGGTATAATCGTAAATAGTGTGAGTGTTTGTCTTTCAATAGCAACATTCATGCTTTCTTTCGGGATTTGTTGATAATATTCTACTAAATGATAAAATCGTTTACTTTTCGATTATCAATATTTGCTTAGCGTACCAATTAGTGTTAGCTGCCGTAATAAGACATATGGTATAAATAAGTCCAGTTAGTTTTTTTGTCTAGAAGGTTGTTTTTATTATTTATTACAAATTATTTACAAATGGAAGAAAGTTTAAAAGTATCAGACAACAAAACAAACATGGCAGTTAGTAGAAGCCGTCGGTTAAAAGGGTAACGGTTAATATAGACTAGTGTGTGTGTGTGTGTGTGTGTGTGTGTGTTTGTGTTTTATTCAATCACGCATTAACTACTGGAGCGATTGAGGTGAAATTTGGAATGAACATGGTTTAGATACCTGAGATGGACATATGACGTATTCCCGTTTTAAAATCTTAATTCCTGATATTTTTTATTACAAAATTATTGTTTATAAGCTTTTCAATGATTTTAGTTAAATTTTTTTCAAAAATACCTATAATTCAAAAAATTTGCCTTTCCAATTTAAAAGATTGAAGTTTCCATTGAAGTTGGCATTTACAATAACAATTAATAAGTCCCAGAGTTAGACAGACGTTAAGAGTAGCAGGAATACATTTGGGAACTCCGTGTTTCTCCCTCGGTCAGTTATATGTCGCCTGTTTTAGAATGTCGAGTAGCAAAGATCTATGTCTTGCCTGACAATCATAAATCGTATAATATTGTACATAGAAATATATTAAATTGAAGTGAACCTATTCCGATTTTGAAAATCGACTATAAATTTTATTATCTACATTATAATTGCAGGCGAAACCGCGACGGGTAACAGTTAGTTAATAGTGAAAAAGTACAGGCAGGTATGTCAAAAGTACTTTCTCATTTATTTTTTCTTATTTTTCTGTCAGCCAGTCTCGTGACTGCCTACTTTTTTGCTTAGTTAAATTATTATTAATTAAGATCAGGTATTAAAAGAAAATAATAAATTGTATTTGAATTTTGTAATTTGTAAAAACATCAAATTCAAATATTTTTCTCCATTGAATAATTGTTTATTTAAACAAGAGCATAAAAGTTTTCACTACACGTAGAGCCTAATTTTTTTCAAAAAAAAGTAGTCGACAGGTACGGGGAGTAAAATCCCGTTTCTTAAATTTGTATCGACCAATGAAACGTAAAATTGATTATTTAACACTTAAATGTATTATTCATACGTACTTGAATTTATGTGCTTACAACGATTTACATATCAAATAAAAATTATTATAGAGAATGAAATTGCTGACTTTCGTGTAGTCTGTACGTGGCACAACACGGACTAGACCACGCCAGTAACTCGAACACTACTGCTAGTAGCGTACGATATAAGTGCCTCTGAAACGTATTTGATGGCCAAGCATAAATTTGACTTTCGAATTTGGCTACTTTTACAAACATTGCAAAAGATCCGAGCAGAGTAAAAACACCTAAAGTTACCGGTGAGTTTTTCAAAAACACGCTTTTGTTGTTCCATGAACACAAAAATTAAAAAAATATCAAAAATTAATGAAAATTCATATAATGTTTAATCGAAACTAGGTTTATAAATGTTTGTCTGGCCTAACATTTCGAACTTAGAGAAGGGGACAGGAAACTTGAATATTTGGAGAAACTTGACGCTCCAATATAAAGTACTTTCTCACTTATTTTTTCTTATTTTTCTGTCAGCCAGTCTCGTGACTGCCTACTTTTTTGCTTAGTTAAATTATTAGTAATAAAGATCAGGTATTAAAAGAAAATAATAAATTTTATTTGAATTTTATGAATTTTATTGAATTTTTTTTATTGAATACTTATGTGCAAAAACTATATATTATATTCAGAATTTCTATTCTTTTCAAGTAATATGCCACGCTAGATAAACAAAAGTCATATATATATATATATATATATATATATATATATATATATATATATATGTGTGTGTGTGTGTGTGTGTGTTATATATATTTATATAATTATATTTATCTCAGCACATGCTATTCGTACAGGCATAAACGAGGTATTTTTAGAAAGATTTTTTTAACCAATTTCTGACACTGCAAAACTATTTTGCGCTAAAACTTACTGTTTGTGGAAAAGTTTAACATAAAAGACACTTTTAACTGTCATAGGCAAAACGGCATCACGGATGCGCGTGCGCGGCATCGTAAATCAGACAATATTTTGTATTTTACGAAGCTAACTTATTAATCACGAATTGACAATCCCATTAAAAATAACACTTTTTTACGTAATGTGCTTAGAACAATTTCAATATTTACTTAAAAGTCATTAAACTTATAGGTTATGTGGCAGTCGTACCCTGCCTGTCTTACAAGTCGGGACAAGCATTTCGAATACCAAACAAATGTTTCGGACACTGTTTTTGCACAAATATATTTGTGATTTCTCCTTCCATCGTGTATTTATTAATACGGACATCATAAAATAATAAGTACAATTAAAATTTCAAAATACAATTGGAGGTTATCAAATATGCCTTTTTAATTGACTGGACGACAGTTACATATTAAATTTGCGTTTGCTGTCACTATAAACAAGTCGCAGGAACAAACACTTCAAAGAGCAGGATCGTATTTACCAAATGCCGTCTTTACTCACGGACAATTGTGTGTAGCCTTTTCAAGGATAACTAAATCAACTAACAGGTTTGTATCTATTAAAGAAACAACCCGAGGACCCGGGTTCGATTCTCGGCGAGGGCTTGGCATTTTCATACGCTATAAATCATCCCATCTTCTGCATTAGCCCAAGTGTGCACAATAGTCGGACGTTAATAAAAAAAAAAAAATCCATTAAAGAAAATGAAATACAAAAAATACAAGAAGATTACATTCTTACATCAAATACCGTTTACAACGAGGTATTGTAATAACCTGTAAAAATTTCTATTAAAAAACAATTATCTGTATTGAAATGTATATACTACAATGACTCATAAATGTGTGTTATTATTTCAAACCGGTTTATTTTTTAAACAAATTTCCCCTTCTTTCCAACTACCACCCTCACCCCAACGACTACTCTTATTCAAAATGTTGTGTTTCATATTGCGAAATTTCGTACGGGACTCCCTGGTATTATTTACTTTTGCCCCTTTAATATGTTACTTCTTTAACTACCATTATTTTTTGTCTCCTATCCTTATATTTTTCCTGGGTTCTGGCAGCTACAAAGACCATTTTCGCAAAATTTTATAGTGGTACGGCCATCGTTTACGCATAAAGGGTGCGTTCCGACAGACAGGGTCCTTGGTTTCGCAGCACTAAAAATTGGAAATTTGGGATTTTCGATACTAGGCTCCGCTAACTATAAATTGTTATTGTTTGAAACCATTTATAACCTCCACAAAGTGAAAAGTCTGTAGCATGACCTAAAAATTGAGATTACAATCAAAGAAAGGCTTTTGTTTATAGTCAAACAATATTGTATTGTTCCCTACAAAGTTTTCAGTTGTAGAGTCGAAAGCGAAATGGCCATGTAGGCTCTGTGATAGAGTCTATACAGTACAGTATTACTCTGTTTTTTTTTTTTTTATTCCCACCGATGTAATTATCAATTTTGCCTTCCGTAAACGTATTTCACAACTTCTTTTTATTTGCTTACCATACAAAGTACCGATATATATATAAAATTTAACGTTCGCCATTTTGGTTGAAATTGAGACTGAAACTAATCAATTGATTTTGATAATGGCTAATTCTTTACCTATAGCAAAACCTGTTCAACAGTTTCAAAATGGTGGCAATTCAAAACCCGATCTATTAGGCTTGCCTGTGCATCATTGTAACTTCTACCAGAGACAGAATTTAGTATTTCAAAAGAAAAAGTTATTTTCCGCGTCTCTAAAGTTGGCGATTGAAAGTAAAAGAGTAAAATTATAAAGCGTGAAAATTATGCGAAAACAAACAATATGTTAAAATGTCCAACTAAGCGATACGTTTTATCTTATCCTTCATAACTTGGCATGAATAATTTAAATCTTGTAATGACCTACGATAACTTGGTGTATTTTATAACGTTTTTATTAAGTCACTTTGGGTTTTCCGGGTGGAATTTGCAATCGATTTTAAAATAACTTCCCGATTAGCTAGAGGTTTGAAATTTTGTGTACACTTCTAAACTCGATGACAACACAATAATATTGGCTTATTTATAAATAATTTTGGACAGTATCATGGGTACTAATACTGAAATTGTTTGACCATTATTTCAGCGTGATCAAATGTACAATAACGACATTCCGTCTGTTTTCTCATTATAGGTAATAATACAGTCGTTGCTCAGTATTAGCTAGGTTGGCCGACTGGTCCAAGGCGCCATTGTCAAGTTCTGGTTCTCGGTTAGGAGCGTTGGTTCGAATCCAGCACCTACTCGAGTGTTTTTAGCATTTTGGCAAGTTTAATAATAACGTAATTCGTTTTTCTTTCGAAGCCTATATTTTTTCAAAACTTATACGTTTTAAAAATGTTTATTGTTGCATTGACGTCAAGGATTCAGCAGTACTCTAATGTACTAATTTTACTTTTGGAAATTCGAAGTTTACAGTAAATAACAAAATGTTCGATAACAGCATTTCGTCTGTTTTTTTTGTGTATTTTAAAAATACTAAAATTTTAATATTTTAACAATACTAAAAAGTAAAAAATAATTATATAAATAAAAAAACTTTTTTTTAAAAAATTTCATTTTTAAAATGGCAAAAAGTATAAAATAAATTCTCATAAATCCATCAATCTATCGATATTTTGGAATCTCATTCATAATCACACACAGATTGTCTTAAAAATTTGCGACAGTGAATTTGTATAGATATGAAAATACTTGTACAATTAAAAAAAACGTGGGGCGCTTATAATAGATAGTCGTAGTTATCTAATTTCATGCGTCCCACGTTTTTTTGTTTTTAATTGTACAAGTATTTTCATACTAAAAATTCACTGTCACAAATTTTTAAGACAATCTGTGTGTGATTATGAATCTCTATAGGTTTATAAATCTCGATAGACTGATGGATTTATGAGAATTTATTTTATACTTTTTAGTCGATTTTGAAAAAAAGTTTTTTTTAATTATATAATTATTTTTACGTTTTGTTTTGCGCATTTCAAGTTAGTAAGTTTTTTCCAATGTTAAAGCCATTAAGAGTTAATCCTAAGTGAATCAATGAATAACATAACACAAATTTATGATAACAAGGCTGGCATATATTAAAGTATTATCATGAGCATTAATAAATAAGTTATTTTCCAATATTTAAAGCCATTAAAAGTTAATTTTAACTGTATCAATGAATAATTTGGCACACAACTTCGACAAATTTTAAAATTTTATATTAAGCATTACTAGTTAGTAAGTTTGTTTACACTTAATAAACATTTAATGTTTATCTTAAACCAGAGGTGCCATTGCCAACTAACGGCTATGGCGCATGCCCCCCTCAAAATTTGATAACTTTTATACTACTCTTAAGTGGCATAAAGATTAACTATATCTTTTTTCATGATAGTTTTCTCAAAAATTACCGGTCTTTGCTTTAAGACCTCTCAATCTTGCTACCCCTCTAGGATAATATTTACAATTTTTTGTCTTTAATAATTCAAAACCCCTTAATATTGATATCCTAGGGTATTTTTGGTTTAAAATTATTTGTCTTTTAAAACCTCTTAATATTGCTACCCCTAGGGTAAGTAGGTTTAAATTTACTATAACGGATCCCTTAAATTTAGTTACCCATGTGGTAAGTGGGTTTAAAATTATTTTTTATTTTTAAACGTTTTAATTTCGATGTATCTAGAGTAAGGAGGTAAATTATTATTTTAATTGACTTATCACAATACTTTCAATAGTTGTGAGAAGATTTTTGTATAACAATATTTTTTTATCTTCTTTTAAATTATAATGATACAAAAAATCCCCCCCCCAAATGTTGATGGCGCATTTTGCGTCATGTGCCCCCCGCCTTGGCATCTCTGTCCTAAGCATTTCAAGTTAGTAAGTTTTTTTTTCTAACATTAAAACTATTAAAGTTAAATAAATCCGTGAATAAGTGCCGTGAATCTACAACTTGGAATATTTCACAGTTTTATTTTAATCATTACGGTTAATAAGAGTCTTCAGTGAAACCAGTAAAAATTAATCGTAAATGAATCAGTGAACAATATGGCATGAATTTACGTAACTTGGAATATTTTAAAGTTTAATAAGTACAACTTTTCCGTTATTAAACAGTAACGTTGAGATTCGCGTTTTTGTAACATTAACGGTAATTTAAAAATAATATTAATTAAATGAATTAAATTAAAATCAACACCCTGATTTAAATGGATTAATTACTAAATTAACACAATGAAAAGCAGATTTAATCTAGATTTCTATTAAATAAAATAATTATTTGTCAACGCAGAATAATAATGTATTATTGCGGTTACCGTTCTTTCCCGATTTTAACATACATTTTCTACGAAGGTTTGTTCTTTTAAAGAATCGCCTCTCTACTTCCCCAGCTAATTTGCATGCAGTAGAATGCTTACTTAATCAAAAGGTGAATGACCTCAGAGCCAGTGTTCAAGTTTACCTGATCGCATGCGTTGGAATAACGCATTAACAGAGGTGCCACCACTTGCTCAGAGTCCACATTTAACTCCTTCCTCAGCTGTGTGAACTGGAACAAGGCATCCTTGTCGCACTCGACTCTTCTTTGCAGAATCGTCATCAGAATGGCGAGACACCTGTTGCTCATCGCCGGCTCCACTACGTTCAGTAAGGTTTTATTTTTTATCAGCCTTTCTTGAATGTCCGTCTGGCGGAGAGATAACTGCCGTTGATGGGACGCTTGCACCGGAGCGGAACCTTTGGACACCCCGTCCCTTCTCCCGGATAAACTCAGCTCTTCTAGTTTTTGTAAAGCGGTTTTGTACGTATCCACCAGTTTTTGAAATTCTACTTTGAGCGCGTCGTGAAGGTTCGTCAAAGTTTCATCGCTGGTACCTACCAATCCGTGCTGCCCCAAACCTTCGACAGCTTTATCCAAAGAACGTCTACGTAGCTGTAAGGCTTTTCTTAACTTCGGTTCCGATAGAACGATCACCTTCAGCAGTTTCCTCGTGCTACCCAACCATCGATCGGCGTTACTAGTACCGGAAAACAGTTTCACTAACTGCATCAAAACGTTTTCCGGACGTAAGAGTTTAACAGCGCAATCCGAAGACAGAAACACTTTGGCGTACAGGGCTTCCAGGATGCTGACACTATGCGGCATCGCTTCGATAAAAACGTCTATTGGCAGTTGATTGATAATGGCTTTGAAAGTACCATGACTCAAGCGGTTTATAAAGTTAGCGGCTTCCCTGTATTGCGTGTTCTCGTACAATAACAGTATTCTTTTCACAGCGAATCGCGGACTCACATCGGATATAGTCATCGAACTTATCAGTTCCGGAAAACCGTCGACCCAGTGAGAGTTTTTCCATTGGAGTTTTTGAACGTTGACTCCTGTCCGGTTACGTTCCGGTTTGATTCTTTCCACCCCGCGGACGGGTTCCGAACTATAGGACGTCCACGTCGCTCTCGGGTCCGCTAAAGGTGGTGGAGGTAGAGTCAGTACCCCTGACCGACGGGGGTAAGCTTCGTAATAACGATTCATTTTTTCTAATCACTCAACCGGAAAGCGGTCGTTGAATTTTTTCGAACGCTCGATTAAGCTATTAAAATATACCGTTATAGGCCTACACATTTTATAAATCTGTTTAAAAATCACAAATGCTTAAAAAAACAGTGTACAAATAAATTTCTGACACAATGCATCACTACACGTAACACAGCACTATCGACAATCGAAATAGACTGACACAAACATAGCATTACCGACCACTGCTGTAGTACAAGCGGTACTGACATCTTGTGCATCTTCTCTTCTGTCATCTATGGTGGGAGAAACCGATCGCGAGGAGTGGGACACGCTAATTTCTTCGGTCAGTAATCGGCGACGTTTCTTCTTTGTTGGAATCTCGAAATATAACATTAACTTATTGAAGTGAAAACAATTTACAAAAAGTATTACAGTTTATCAATTTTGACTGGTAAACTAAATTACAAGTGAAATTAATACATTAATTGTAACCAGTAATATAGAGTGTTACTAAAGTATGAACACCAGAAAATACTTCTTCATTTTTAAATAGCTAAATAAATGGTCCGAATTTATTCAGTACAATGTAAAATGTTACTATATTATATTTAAAAATAAATTAACAATCAAAGGAAAATAGTAATAATCGTTACAACGCATTGTCTCGTTATTCTAAAAAATATGATATATTACATAAAATAAAATATAATTAAGGGAGCTACTTTTGTACACATAGGCCTACACAGGCGCGCGCACACACACCAGTTGGCAGATTTTAATTTTAATTTCGTTAGTGCCATTTTATTCATTTTGTTTTCCTGAATAAATATGAATTTGAATAGTAACGCTATGTTTTATGGTTCAGGAGATTAACTAATTTATGACTTAATCACTGTTTAAATTTTAATTAATTAATTTGTCGAAATTGTTCATTTTCCTAAGTTTTCATTAGCACTTGTTTATACGCTTTATATACTTGAAGCATGCATTTTCTTTATATGTATTTAACTGACTTAATTTTGACTACTTTGAATATTAATTTATTATTTTGTTTAATTAACCTACTTTAATTTTCTTAATCAACTTTTCGGGTCGGAGCCGGGTGTGTCGGCGAGTCTGAAACCAGTCAATTTCGGAATGTACATCATCTCCGAGTATTTATGTAGTATATAAATACAGTTTAACAGTTTCTGTTTTGAAAAATTTACGTTAATCAGATTTTTAAAAATTCTTAAAATGTGTACCGAGTTTTTTCTATAGTCTGATTTATACATTATAAAACATTAAATTTAACAACTTAAAAATGTTACCAATTAGGTATTTGACATTATCGACACATGGACTATTGTTATTTTTAAACTATTTAATTTACATTTGATTTTATTGATAATTTGTTAATTAATTGGATTCGATTTATTTTAATTAAATTTTTTATTTTAACTTTGAACAGTGATATTTTTAAACAGTTTTACTGAACTTTTTATTTTGGATAATCTTTTTAATCTTTTTTTAGGTGCTTGTGTGTGTGTGTGTGTGTGTGTGTGTGTGTGTGTGTGTGTGTGTGTGTGTGTGTGTGTGTGTGTGCATGCGCGCGCGTGTGTGTATGGTGTGGAGTGGTGTGTGTGTGTGGGGGGTTGTTGTGTCTTTTATCTTGATCAATACCGAGAAATGGTGGTGATTCTGATTCTTCTCTTCAATATTTGTATTGAATATTTGTTTTAAGGCAAAAATTGTATACTCTGTGATTGTGCGATTTGTGACATTACAAACTGATTCACGATTCTGTTAAATCTTTTTCTCGTTTCCGGTTGTAGTACAGTTTTTTAACTACCACTGTGCCAACCGACATTGCGTGAGTATAAGATTCTGTCCTTATTTTCCTGTACTTTGTTTTACTAGTTTCGTTTAATTTGAGGTTTACTGAAATGGAAGAAGATGATTTTGAAAACGATCGAGATTGAATTCGTTTTATTAAAGCTTATGAAACACTAGGATTCTTGGGATTCTTGTGAAATACTTTGGGATTCTGATGATATATTAAAAATTAAAGTAATGATGCTAGAAGCAATGGTAGAACTGTTTTCTGTATGTAACTTTTTCAAACCAGAAGCAATCTTGCAAGAAAAAATGAACATGGAGAATGAAAATAGAATGCAAGTGAAGAAAATTGGGGCTGAAACTAACTTCGTGGAACCCACAAGTGAATCTCAGCAGACTGTGGGGACGCTACTCAACCTGCGATAGAAGAAGTAAAAGATGGGATCGAACATTTCAAATCAGTAAGACCGTCTACAAAACGTCTATTGAGACCGCAAACTGGGCACAGAACAAGCGGTAGCACAGGGGCTTCCAATTTAACATAATATCTGACCTACCAGGAATCAAACTCGGGGGTGGGAAACACAACCGTTGTAGATGAAAGCTCTGGAGTCAGTGACAACAGCACGAGTTCCTCAAACTCTAATTGGCGAAGCTCTAATGAGAGTACCGTTGAGGCAGAAGCAAAAAGAAAAATTAAGCTGCGACGACAAGGCTGACGGGGAACCGTACTCGGAGACTAGAAGACTACAGCCACGGAAGTCAATTGTCTGCTTTAAGTGGACTTAGGGGGAACAGTAGGAAGGGCAACTATACTGCAACTTAGAAGACAGTATGGGGCACTGTGATTTGAGGGTGCATTTGAACAGGGTAGGTTTTACCATGGAGAAAGTGAGTATAGGTTAAGAGGGATGGATGAGAAAACCGCAGGTCACGTATATGTGACTGTGAGGCTATTGCCAGCAGAATCCAAAAATCTTGCACAATAGGTCCTTTGTTCGCAATGCCACGAGTCTGCAAACCCTGTAACCTCTATCAGTCTAATCTAATTGATCTAATTCTTGCAAAACCTGTTTAAGAAAATTAATAGTATGCAGGTTAACTATAGTAATAATACTTAAAAAGTAATTGCCTCTAAACGGTTAGGGAGAGGTCCAGAAAGATTTACCTATATCAATTCTAAAATATTTTTTACGTTTTTATTTTAAGGCGAAAAGCACATTAAGGCTATTATCGCCTCCTTAAATCTAAGTGTGAATGTAAAGTGTTAAAGTGTTAAAGTGTTAACATTTAACACATTAAAGTGTTAAAGTGTAAGTCGTAAGTGCAGTGTTGTAAGTGTGTGTTAAAACTCGGGTACCGCGAGGGACATCTAAATCCTCTCAATAGTTTCAATAACTTCAATAGTCTGCACCCCTGCGGGGAGTTCTAAAATAATTATGGCAATATTTTTCATTGATAACAATTTTTTTTAATAACTACACGTAGCAGTAATGTTTTTATTTATTTATTTAACCATTTTTTTTAATCCCTCGCAATTTTAAATCATTAGGTTTTTGTCCAGAGAAAATGTAGGAGGGCTAAATACGCTTTTTCCCTTATGACTCGTTATTTATAAAACAGACAAATATACCACACGGACAGGTACAAGGAAGAGTACAATGCAAATGAGGCTAAGTGCAGTAGTATTGAAGAAAATATTGATCAATATATTCTCGTCTGCAGTTGTACAAATACTGATAGTGGATTAAAATTTTTTTAAATTACCTTCCAGTAATGGTTAATATATTGACCGTGTGAGGTGTATATAACTGGTAATTATTTCCACAGGAAATGAGCTGCTGTCTTGAGCAAAATTTGAAAAAACCGATTTTGAGAAATCAGGCCGTATTCTCAGTTTTAGTCGGTAGCTTCCAAACCGAATTTTTTTGGGAGAAATAATTTAATTTGAAAAAGAAAAGAATGTAACCATTTATCATCTGATGAAATCCACCCAGTTAAATGGGAAGATAAAAAGTTCAGCAGTATTTTCAGAACTATTAAAACCACACACAGAATCATCCATATTGTTACTGACTGACTAACATATTTTTTTGTGCTTTCAGGCAGCCTATAAAACACTTTCTCTGTAGGCCCTACTATATACAGAGATATAGAAAAAAACGTATTTCTTTATTTTGAGTAATTAAGCCACACCTAGAGTTGGGTTTAGTAGAGAGGGGAATAACGGTATGTGCCCACTCCACACGAAATACTTGTTTCTTAATCATTAATTCGTCTCTTACTAAAATGTATCACGTTTAGTTGAGAGTAGGGTCTACAGGTATTATGGCGGATGGGCGCTACACTGCACGTTTAGCTAGATGCGCGCTATAACGTACGATTAGTTGGCAGTACAGGTATTATGGAGGGTGGGGTGGGGTGCACAATTCAATTTTAGTTAGATGAACGCTACATTGCACGGTTAGTTGGCAGTACAAGTATTATGGCGAGTGGATGCTACACTGCACGTTTAGTCAGATGCGTGCTGACAAAGCTTAGAACTGCACGTTTAATTGGGTTGGCGCTACATTGCACATTTAGCTGGGTGGACGCTACACTACACGTTTAGTTAGCATCACAGTATTACGGTGGGTGCGCGCTACACTGCATGTTTAATTGTTAGCACAGTTATTATTGAGGGTGGGCGCTACACTGCACGTACAGTTGGTAGCACAGATATAATGGCGGGTGGACGCTACACTGCACGTATAATTGGTAGCACAAATATTATGGCGGGTGGGCGCTACACTGCACGTTTAGCTAGATGCGCGCTATAACGTACGATTAGTTGGCAGTACAGGTATTATGGAGGGTGGGGTGGGGTGCACAATTCAATTTTAGTTAGATGAACGCTACATTGCACGGTTAGTTGGCAGTACAAGTATTATGGCGAGTGGATGCTACACTGCACGTTTAGTCAGATGCGTGCTGACAAAGCTTAGAACTGCACGTTTAATTGGGTTGGCGCTACATTGCACATTTAGCTGGGTGGACGCTACACTACACGTTTAGTTAGCATCACAGTATTACGGTGGGTGCGCGCTACACTGCATGTTTAATTGTTAGCACAGTTATTATTGAGGGTGGGCGCTACACTGCACGTACAGTTGGTAGCACAGATATAATGGCGGGTGGACGCTACACTGCACGTATAATTGGTAGCACAAATATTATGGCGGGTGGGCGCTACACTGCACGTTTAGCTAGATGCGCGCTATAACGTACGATTAGTTGGCAGTACAGGTATTATGGAGGGTGGGGTGGGGTGCACAATTCAATTTTAGTTAGATGAACGCTACATTGCACGGTTAGTTGGCAGTACAAGTATTATGGCGAGTGGATGCTACACTGCACGTTTAGTCAGATGCGTGCTGACAAAGCTTAGAACTGCACGTTTAATTGGGTTGGCGCTACATTGCACATTTAGCTGGGTGGACGCTACACTACACGTTTAGTTAGCATCACAGTATTACGGTGGGTGCGCGCTACACTGCATGTTTAATTGTTAGCACAGTTATTATTGAGGGTGGGCGCTACACTGCACGTACAGTTGGTAGCACAGATATAATGGCGGGTGGACGCTACACTGCACGTATAATTGGTAGCACAAATATTATGGCGGGTGGGCGCTACACTGCACGTATAGTTGGTAACACAGGTATTACAGCGGTTGGGTGCTACAGTGCACGCTTAGTTAGCATGTCCTGATCTCACGTCTTCCTTTGTTAAACTGGCATAATGTAAGGGCGTTAAAGAAATTTTTTGTGAAAATAAAGTTTGATGATAGTGAAAAAAATTGATCTAGAGATTTTGGTGGATCCACTGTTTTCAGGTTACCTTAGTCAAAAAGTTTTTGCCTAAAATGTTTTTACCAAAATCTATCTGCGCACTTCACTGGAAACCTATTTGACCGATTTTTTTAGAATTGGCATGTAGGTATGTTTCGCTAAGACGGGGCGATTTTTAATTTTCAAAAAAAGGTTTTGGAGCTTAGTTAGTCAAAAAACTGTTAACAATTGAATTTCTTCAAATATGACCTCAACAATTTTCATCAAAATTTGCTCCTGTATAATCGGTCCCACACAAAAGTATGTGTCGCTTTAAATTGTTAATATCAGTTTCTTAAGAACATGTTTAAAGAACTGTTCCGAACACTGAACAAAACTATTAGAAACAGTTCTCTTCAGTCACCTAGCTGTTCCCGCATATCTCTTACAAAACTTCGTTCAATGTCCTCGCGCGGGTCAATGTCCCAGCCACTAGCTAGCAGGGGTACCGTAACCGTCAAGTTTGCCATCCCAAAAAATCCAACTGAAATTTGAAGAAGGTATTCTTAGTGCTGGTGGGTACGGATTTAAAATGAACTCAACCGATTGGCAATTTTAGGTTAGAGGATAACCCTTTTAATAACTTCTATTCTTAGCTAAATAAAGGAGAGAAGAAAAGCAACAATAAAGTATGCTATAACAGACATATTCTCTATCTTCTTGAAATAAATATAGAACTCCAATAAATATGTTTACCAAAAAAGTTTCAATGACATATCGCCATCCTCAGTCATACATAATGTAGATGTAATACGTTAGACCCTGTTGCTAATTGGTTGAGATCTCGCTGACTTGCAAAACTCGCTTTCATGTCATCAGCTTTTTTTAAATATCAAAAGTATGCAGTTAATAGAGTTTTAAAGAACGATTGCGTAGTATTTTGGTAGTCAAACTGAAATTTTATGAAGGAGTAAATCAGGATGAAGTTCATATCAGAGATACAAAATATTTGTTATTGTGTGAGACTATAACAAGTAATTTCCAACATTATTTCATTGCTTTATTACACTACAGCCACAGGCCTTGTCTCTTTCGTGGCTTACTTATTACAACCGACGACCATCTTCCTCCAGTAGTTTACTGATACAACCGACGCCCGTCTTCCATTCACGGCTTACTGACAACCGAAGACCATTACTTACTGATACAACCGACGCCCGTCTTCCACCACGGCTTACTTATTCTTCCTCCAGTTGTTTACTGATACAACCGACGCCCATCTTTCATTCAGGGCTTACTTATTACAACCGACGACCATCTTCCTCCAGTAGTTTACTGATACAACCGACGCCCATCTTCCACTCACGGCTTACTTATTACAACCGACGACCATCTTCCTCCAGTTGTTTACTGATACAACCGACGCCCATCTTTCATTCAGGGCTTACTTATTACAACCGACGACCATCTTCCTCCAGTAGTTTACTGATACAACCGACGCCCATCTTCCACTCACAGCTTACTTATTACAACCGACGACCATCTTCCTCCAGTTGTTTACTGATACAACCGACGCCCATCTTTCATTCAGGGCTTACTTATTACAACCAACGACCATCTTCCTCCAGTAATTTACTGATACAACCGACGCCCATCTTCCACTCACGGCTTACTTATTACAACCAACGACCATCTTCCTCCAGTAGTTTACTGATACAACCGACGCCCATCTTTCATTCAGGGCTTACTTATTACAACCGACGACCATCTTCCTCCAGTAGTTTACTGACACAACCGACGCCCATCTTCCACTCACGGCTTACTTATTACAACCGACGACCATCTTCCTCCAGTTGTTTACTGATACAACCGACGCCCATCTTTCATTCAGGGCTTACTTATTACAACCAACGACCATCTTCCTCCAGTAGTTTACTGATACAACCGACGCCCATCTTCCACTCACGGCTTACTTATTACAACCAACGACCATCTTCCTCCAGTTGTTTACTGATACAACCGACGCCCATCTTTCATTCAGGGCTTACTTATTACAACCAACGACCATCTTCCTCCAGTAGTTTACTGATACAACCGACGCCCATCTTCCACTCACGGCTTACTGATACAACCGACGACAATCTTCCACTCACGGCTTACTGATACATCCGACGACCATCTTCCTCCAGTAGTTTACTGATACAACCGACGCCCATCTTCCCCTGGGTCCATCTCCCTCCAGTAAGCCGTGATGGCTTACTGATACAACCAAGCCTTGTATATTTTTCGTGGCTTACAATTACAAACAATAGCCACCTCCCTCTAGTGGCTTAATGATATAAGTGACGGCCTCTAACTTTTAGACAGTTGTCTCACTCCCTCCCTCTCTCTTCCTCCCCTTCCCTCCCTCCCTCTCCCTCTCTCCCACTCTCTCCCTTTCTCTTTCAATCTCCCTCCCTCCCTCTATCTCTCTCCCTCTTCCTCTTCCTCTCCCTCTCTTTCATAGCTTACTGATACAACTAACCTTCTCCGTCTCAAAGCTTACTGATAAGACAGACGGCCTTTTCCTTTTAGTGGCTTAATAATATAATTGATGGCAATCTCACTCTCGTGCTTTCCTAACACAACTAACGGTCTTCTACTTTTCTGGGTTTACTGACAAAACCGACGGTTATGTCCGTTTTGCCATTATGTGTTTGTGTTTATTTATTAGAATTGTAACCTTTGCAATTTCGATTCAATTTCTTTAAAACTTGGTACAAAAGTGAAAAAGTAATGGATAAAACCAGGGATGATAAAACTAACAAACCACGAGCCGAATCCGGAACGTAAAAAGTTTTTTATCCGGCGGCCAAGGTTTGGAACTGCCGCTTTACTGCATTTTTCACCAAAAGGCTCTGTGCGGAAAAACCTTAACGTTTCAGACGGGTTGCAAATCGTTATAAAGACGATGAACTATGAAAAATTTTTACACTCTTAAACATCGGCAGTTTAAGAATTTTCTGTTAGAAATGGGAGTGACTACCCTCACCATTCCTATCACTGTATGTTACGTTAGTATGTTGGCTTAGTACTTCACAGATTTTTCGAACTTCGTGAATTTAATCCCATTTTCATGAAAGAACAGAATAAACCTTTCGACAAACTTACAAATCAACCTGTCTATAGAAGCTTGCATTTGTTGTCAACATTATCGCTCGGATAAATCACTTAAGTTAGAAGCTTCAAAAAAAAAACTCGTTTGTTTGTGACGTATTCTATTAAGGCTTTCACATGAAAACTTGTTCTATTTGAGAGGCAAGTGGAAAATAAAATACTTGACCACTTTCACACGTGCAAGAAGATTGTTAAGGAAATTTGTTAGCCTTTTTCTTCAGACTTTGTCCTAAAACTCATCATTAGTCTCCGTGGCGGACAGAGGCGGACCGGGGCCTCGCTCCAGGATGTGTGTGTGTGTGTGTGTGTGTGTGTGTGTGTGTGTGTGTGTGTGTGTGTGTGTGTGTGTGTGTGTGCGCGCGCGAGTGTGTGTGCGAGTGCGTGTGCGTGCACGTTCGCGTGTGCGTGTGCGAGCTCGTGTGCGTGCGCGCGTGCGCGCGGTGTATAAAGCCTTAGGACTTGCTAAGCAATGCATTTGAAGCCACCTTTGACTTTAAATCTTGCCAGGATATAAAATATTTTGGCGACCCCCTGGACTAAATAGTTTAATTAATTAGATTCAAAAGTGCCCCAACTAAAAATTTTAACAAATTATAACTTTTCTTCTCGTTTTTTGATAATTCCTTTTTTACTTAATCAGCATTGCGATGTAGGCCTATATTAAAAATAGCATTTTTTGGTTTGTTTTTGTTCTTAAATTTAATTCAAAGAACGAAAATAAAACTGACTGCTGTAGTGTTAATACAAGTGGCGACCAGGGTTAATGTTTGTATTTTTATTACTGGCAGATCCAGGAGAGGGGCTGGAGGGGCTAAAATTGTTGGAATTGGAATCAGTTTGAAGAAATATGAATTTATTAGTTATCTAATTAAGTAAAATAAAAATGACAACCATTGTCATAATTTTACCCTTTATAATAAAACTGAGATTCTCTGAATCCTGCACAGGTACAGCAGGACTGGCTAAAGTTCAACTTATCCTTGAAGATAAAGAGGGGAAGAAAGACAAATTCGTAATCAGGAGCGGATGCGTGGACACCATGGACATGAGTGTGAACAGAGAAATAACAAACAGAATCGACCCAAACAAAATTGTTGATGAATCAGCAAAATTGAAAAAAAGAAAGTTAGACTTCGTTATCTGAAGTGAATTATCGATTAAAACCATGAACTTAGGAAAAATGTTTATGAAATGTATTTTCATTTATCTCTACATATTATTTCTCAAAGGGTTTTGTCAGTATGAAATATCTCCCTTAATACTGTATCCCCCCTTAATGGCGAAAAATAAGTAAATATATTAAAATTAATGTTTTTGTCAAAAAATACATTTAAAAAGATGGAAACCTATGGTTAAAAAAAAAACGTAATACGTGTATAAATGATTTCTTTAGAAAAGGAAAGAAAATTATTTTAATTATAATATGAAATTATAATTTGAATTATAATATTTTAATTACAATTATATTATATTATAAGTAATATACATACAGATTTACCCCTTTTAAAATTATAGAATTAAAATATTATACGAGTCTGCAAGCTTAAAGATACTTTGTGTTGAAGATTCATACGGGATGAACGAGATCACGTCAGAACCTCCAACATTGTTTTTAAAAATTTTTGAGAAATTAATTTTAAAAAGGGGGAAAATACTGTATACAAAGTTAATGTCATCTACAGTAATATTAATATTGTAACTATTTTTTATAATAGAATATCTTGGATTGACAAATATTTATATTTGCTTATCTCCACTTTATTATAACGTAACTGACCACCAATTGTGTGCAGTATTCGCACGGGTCCCCTAGTTTTTAAAAATTTTGATTTATAATAAATTCTGTATTTAATTTTATGTATTCCATGTTACTGGGACTCTCCAAAATAAACCTATGTGCACTACAATAAATAATATTTTTATTTTAGATTTTATCGTAAAGATTTAATTTATTACCCTGAAGTAGATCAAGAATGTACTTAGGCCTATATGGAATTATTGTATATGTGCCTGAAACTATTGGAAGTTATAATAATTTTCATGAGTAACCGGGTTTATTCTTGAGTCAGCCCCTCCCTTTTTTAAACTGGCTGGAACCGCTCATTACTTTTATTGTAAAATATGTTCGTATATGTTTCTTTACAATATGTGATGTTATTAAGATTGTTACGTAAATTATTTTCTATCACGTGTTCCAATCGTACTTAATTTGTCTCTTAAGTAAACCTCGTTTCGTTGTAAATATATGCCAAAGTCGCTATAAATTCTATAAAGCTGAAATTTTTTTTTTTAATTGAGTTTCGGTATTCAGCGACAGCCCTAGTAAAGCGACTTGTTCAAATCGAGGACATCGCCAAACGCTGAGCTATAACTAGGGCCTATGGGCCCATGGGCCTATGGACTACTTTTATTGGATCCGGCTAAGACAGGTTGTCGCAATGACGCTCCCCCCCCCCACTTCTACTTCCCACTTCCGACTACTTTGGAGAAAGACCACTTTAAACACATGAATATTTACTTTACTTTCCTTCACATTATTTGATTGGAATTTCGGACAATAGTGAAATGTTATCTCTATATAACATGGAAAAAATATTTTCTTTTATAAACATATAATAATTTTTAATTTATTTCATAACATGTAGTAATTATCATAATAATTAATGATCGCGCGCGCACGCACGCAAAATTTTCTAAATGACACAAGGTACATCGTGCAATGTTCAAATTACCTCCAAAGTTTGTCAGGGATATACTGCACTGATAGCATAATAAAAGAGTTGCACTATTGTATAAACTTAACATGTAAATTCATAATTTATTAACTAAATACTCGTAACATATTCTTCAGCATTTATTCTAATACCTTGTTTTCATCTTTTTAAAGCAATTATAATTCAGATTATTAATTCGTTTAATTAAAAAATACATAAATTTTGTGTTATTTCGTATTGTAAATCTGACATATAGAATATAGGACTTACTCTTCGGGAAGGCACCATGTCCCTTGCCATACAGAACACAAGGACTACCCTCCGACCCTAAAGTCCATTGTGACTGGGTTACATAGGAACTATCCATCCACGCTAGAAACAATTGTGACGTGTTCGCACAGTTCATTATAATATAGGACCTACCATCCACTGCTAGAACCCATCGTTACTCTGGCCACATGGGGCAAACGACCTAACCCGGCGCTCAGCCTAAAGTTAATTCGGCCACATGTGACACAGGACCTACCCTCTGGTGCTGGAGGCCATTATTACTCTAGCCACATGGAGCATAGGATCTAATCTTCGGCGCTAGAGCCTATAGTTAATTTAGCCACATGTGGCACAGGACCTACCCTCTGGTGCTGAAGACCATCATTACTCTAGTCACATGGTGCATAGGATCTAATCTACAGCGCTAGAGCCTATAGTTGATTTGGCCACATGTGGCACAGGACCTACCCTCTGGTGCTGAAGACCATCATTACTCTAGTCACATGGTGCATAGGATCTAATCTACAGCGCTAGAGCCTATAGTTAATTTGGCCACATGTGGCACAGGACCTATCCTCTGGTGCTGGAGCCCATCATTACTCTAGTCACATGGGGCATAGTATCTAATCTACGGCGCTAGAGCCTATCGTGACTCTGACCAAAGACGGATTATAGGAGGGGGCGAAGGGGCAACCGCCCCTCCCGATTTACAAATGAAATAAAAAAATGTAAAATATCCTATTTAACTTCCTTAAAGTGAAAGTATCGCAGCTTCGAGGAAGAGTCAAAGGCCTCTGAGGGTTTCGAAAACCGTTTCAAACTTGGTTGAGAAACAGTTGTGACGCTTAACTGGACTTGCTTAGGGGCTAATGAGGACGAGGGAGTAAAGAAACTTTAGTAACTGCAGCTATATATATATAATTAGAGACAAGTATATTAAAAGGAGGGGAAGTTTTGTAAATGGAGCGGTTTTGAAAAAAGTTTTCAAAATTAGGAATGTAGGAAAATTAAGTGATTTTTTTTGTCTAAAATGGAGTAAGTTTTTACACTTATTTTATAGGCGTTTAAGTCTCAAAACAGCTTCATAGTGCTAGTTTTTTTAAAGTATTATTTCAAAAACTGTCATCCCCTAGGCAGCCCTCTTTTAAGTTGAATCATCCAACCAACCGCCTCTAACCTCTAAATTGCAATAATCCGTCAGTGGCTTTGACTACATAAAGACTCCATGAGGTACTGACATAAGTATTACCCAATACTGACATTCCTCCCTGCAGGAAATGTTCTTTATGTGTCTTAAAAAAGCATAACTTTCAGATTGTATTGTAGTTGTGAGAAATATTTACGGGAACTAAGTAGGAAAGTTTCTTACATCTCCCAAAACGAAAATGTTTCAATAAAAATACCGAATTTTAATGTCATATCAGGATTCCCGAAAGTGCTTTTTCCTTATTTTATGCTCTTTTGGAAGTTGTGTAGAAAGCAGAAGGGAGACGGGAGAAGAGATGAGGAAGAGACTACTAGTAGACAGGTGTCCTAGTGACATACTAAGTGTGCAACATTCCTGTTCTGGTAGAATGTAGACGGCCTGGGGCCTGGGGCGCATACAGAGAAAGCGGGAAAGCGCAAACCTAAAACACGACTCACTTGTGCTGGATTCCTGTGCTTTAACAAATACCAATGTATACAGAATACTCTAAGAAGGTCAGGCCCAATTTTAAAAATTCTACGCTAAAAATTAGGTAAGTGACTGCTTTGAAGTCGTTCGGTCTATTGAAAACTGCAAAGCACACACATACACATATAGAATGCTATTATTAGTTCCAAAACATTCGAAAGATAGCAGTGCAATCTTATCAGTCGCCCCCTGAACTCGACATCGGTCCAAGTTGTCCTGTCTTTCACTTTCACTTTCCATGGAAAACTGTCTGGAAATTTTTGTACTAGACGATAAAGATGATACTATCTATGAAATATTGTTATATGTGAAAACTGAAACTGCTATTTTTCAATATCTGTTAAATTAAACTGTAAACTATGAAATAATGCCTTGGCATATCATTTCAAGAAGCTATTGCTTCTTTATATGAGCTAATATATCAGAAAAACAAACAAACAAAATCAGGTATTTTATCTACACAAATACACAATTCTTCTATTCAATTATTCTTCTACACAACACTACTTGTGCATAAACATTCGCTATACTAAATAAATAATACCAACAAGCTAAATCTGGCGGGAAACAACTGTGCGCACGCAGTTAGATATATCAATATTTATCTCGTCTCAGTAATTCCGCACTTATAAAAGTGTGAACTGTGAATATTTCACAGTTCACGGTTAAGTGTGTAGATAGGTACGACCAAACTGTGAACTCATTACGCATGTGCAGGGCAATGCGATGCGATCTTAACGGAAATAAAAGAAACTAAGGGCACGGATTGGTTGAACAAATTTCGGAAATTTCAATTCACAGTTAGTAACAGTTGAACCGAAACTATTCACTATTAGATACATATGTGAAATTTGGCTATCTGTGAAAAAGTAGCAGTTCTGTGATATCGTTACCATCTCTACTAGCCGAGCAGGGTGCTTCTCAAAGCATTGCATATCGTGCACTCAAACCTTGTAACCTGACATGTACACTAAAACATTTGCATTTGATGTAGGTTTAGTTACAAAAAGTTTAGTCTTCCTCTTTATTTTCTTTTATCTGTTCAAATAAATGATTATGGTACATAATAATAACGTATACTTTATTAAACGAAGCCGCTTCGGTGGCCTAGTTGATAGCGTACTAGGCTTTCACCCTGAGGACCCGGGTTTGATTCCCGGCCAGGGCTTGGCATTTTCATACGCTATAAATCATCCCATCGTCTGCATTAGCCCAAGTGTACACTATAGTCAGACATTAAAAAAAAAAATTATTAAAGGAATTAAGTAACAAAAGGCAATAAATAATTTGTAATTTCATAACAATGTCATACATTTTGAATACAATATAGAATAAAACAGCACCACAATAATTTCAGCAGATAATTAGTTTCATTCATGAAAACATACTTCAACTGCTGTTGATTTCATTTCAGCATTGAATTATTTTTGAAAGTTTACTAACTAAAATAAACATGCTAAGGTAACTTAAATAAATATGCTAATGAAACTGTTTAGTTTTTTAAAAAATGTAAAAGAATTACTACAATAATGTAAAATAATAATAAAATTATTTTCCAAAGAGCTATTCAAACTACAATAGCAATGATTTTCATGTATTTAACTTAAAATTTTATTTCTATTTTATGTGAGGCATTATATATAACAACATGAGAACAATGTAGTAAATAGTTCTCCTTTATACAGACCCTTTTTTAAGAAAAAAATAACTTAAGTTACAAAATAAAATTAGTTTAATGTTTAACTAAATGTATGGGTCCCTTTTTACTACCACATAGCAAATTAAAAGCTAAATTAAAAAAAAGTTATTGATTGTACACACTTAGGGACATTTTTATCTAGCATTAGAGGGACTAGCCACCAGAAGTAAAAACTTAAAAAATCAGTGTTCATTTTTAGTTCGTACTGGTCCTGTATTATATTAATGATCTTATTGATGCACAACTTATATTAAAGAAAATGGTTTTTTTGTTGTTCTTTAAAGGTGAAAAGCACATTGAGGCTATTATCACCTCCCTAAATGTAAGTGTCAGTGTAAAGTGTTAAAGTCGTAAATATAGTGTTGTAAGTGAAAGTGTGTGTTAGACTACCGTACAGCGAGGGACATCTAAATCCCCTCAATAGATGCAGCTAGTCTGCACCCCCCCTGCGGGGTTAAAGAAAATGGACACTTACCCTTATCATATATAAATATAAAATCTTTTACATTATATCCAACTATTAATGGTTTAATGAATGTGATGTCTGTATGGGAGTTGTGCCCCAAACTCCAAACTGACTTTCCGCTAAGCCATATAAGATGTCCAAAGTAACTGATTATGAAACAGATAATCAAGTCACATTGGATCTGAAAACCGATTTTAAAGTGAATTTTTATTTTTTCACATTTGATGTAGTTACAGCATCTTTGGAAAAACGTTTTGAGCAAATGTAAAACACAGTTGCCATTTTGAATTCCTTCATGATTTATCAAAACTTAAAAAGAGCAAACAACTCCAAGAAGTTCTGATCATATTTTTTTTTTTTTTTTTTTTTAACGTCTGACTATTGTGCACACTTGGGCTAATGCAGACGATGGGATGATTTATAATGTATGAAAATACCAAGCCCTGGCCGGGAATCGAACCCGGATCCTCGGGGTGAAAGCCCAGTATGCTATCAACTAGACCACCGAGACGGCTTAGTTCTGATCATTGGAGAGATTTATGATGTAGATGCTTACGACCTTGTTAATAAAGTTCCTCCAAACTTGTAGAAGAAAAAGCAATGCTGATAGATGTAGTAAAATATGCATTAAGAAATTACTTTGCCTGCAATGTATCAGTTGCCTTAAGGGTTTTACTAACCCTTCCTATTACCATCGCTAGTGGTGAGGAAAGCTTCTCCAAATTAAAACTTATCAAGACATATTTAAGATCAAATAATGTTGGAGATGAGACTGGATGACTTGGTTACAATATTCATTAAACATGAACTAGAAAATTTGGACTAATCAAATTTAGTTAAAGACTTTGCAGCACTTACAGTTAGATAAATGTGTAGATAAACTGTAAATCAGTTGAAAACTGCATTTTTAAAAAAAATGAAAATTCAGTTTGTACTGTAACTGTAATAAGTAACTTTTTTATAATTTGTAATTAGCAGTTATATTTTTTTATAACAGTAAATGTATCTATGTAATTTTATGTAAAAATTAGAGGTGGATAGCTGCAGCTTGGAATGTTTCACATCTGAAATGGTTCTGGAACAGCTGCAACATTCCAAACTGTTGGTCCCAGCCTAGCTATGGATGAATTAAAGAGGGGAGGCGAAGGGGCAACTGCCCTTCCCGAGACAAAACAAATATAATAAAAAATGTAAAATGTCCTATTTGACTTCCTTGAAATGTACATACTCGTATGTACATTTGTGCACTTTGTAACGTTTATACTGAGTGTGAGTACAGTTTAATCAATTAGATTTTTAATGATGGTTATCTCTTGTCTTACTGTGTTAATTGCAGCAGCAGAAAACAATTTCTCAACTTTAAAACTGATCAAAACTTGGTTGAGGAACAGTTGTGGCACTTAAATGGGCTTGCTTAGACTAATGAGGATGAGAGATCAGCGTTAACAATAAGGGTAAAGCAACAGGAGTAACTGAGGCTATAAATAAAAAATTATGGATAGGAACATTAAGAAGAAGGAAAAAAGAAAAAGTATGTTTTCTTTAGTACAACTTGTGTTTCACAATAAGTGACATTGTAAATAATATTAGGAGTTGTAAAATAATAATCTAAAAATATTTATGTGATTTTTTGGTTAAAATGAAGAAATGTTTATGTTTAATTTTACATATGTTTTTAACAGCTTTATAATGCTAGCTTTTGAAGGTATTATTTCAAAAATTTTCATTCCTCAGAGAGGTCCTCTTATAAGTTTAATCGTCCAACCAACTGCCCCCATCCACAAAATGACATTAATCTGCCAGAGAGCACAGCTGCATTTCTACAAAATGCAGAAGTGTGAATGTAAAACAGAACTATGATATTAGTTCTGCGGCTTTGCAGCTGAATTTTTTTTCATATCTGTCGCAACAGTAACAGACAATAGTTGTCAGACATTATATGTTTATATTTTATTTGTTATTTTAATTTGTTAAATGTAATCTAGAAATAAAAAAGTGAAGTATAGTTTGGTATGGAGATATTTTACAGTAGTGAACAAAGAAATGAGAAGTTAATTAGATACAAAAAAAGTATTATGTGTGCATGGCGTACCCAAAAAAAATTGTTATCTGAAACAGCTTCTTCCTCTTTATTTTGGATAACCTGAGTTGAACTGTAAATATATCTGAAATCAAATCAATAACTCAAGATTAAAGTGCTCTCAAATAAAAAGCTCAACTAAAATGATTAACTAATATTTTTGCATAAATTTTAAAATAATTGTGAAGCAAAATAAAAATAATAAAATCTTTAAAATTGTTTACAATTTTTTTTTAAAGTGGAATAAAGATAAATCATTAATATTATTATTAGTTATAATACATCTCTTATGTATAAAAACTTATTAGCCATTGTCCTAAAACACAATAAAGAAACACAATACCACAGTTTCCTTTTGCGCTAAAACATCTTATACAAGATACCTCAACATAAAGTGGAAACTCCTATTTAGAAAAAATCAGGAGTTTATAAAATAAAATACAGCCTTTGTAATTAATATTATATAGGTTAGACAACAAAGGCGTTTTAAAGAACATCATCCCAAAAAGTAATTCTAGTAGTGCAAAATCTAACTATGTACATCACCTTGTCACCAACAATCATTAACATAGGAGTTTTTATTCAACTGTAAAAGTACTATATATAGGTGCAAAATGGAGGCTTTATGAACATCACAGAAGAGTATGAAATATAAAAGGTGTGAAAAAAATCAGATGATACATTAAATGAACAATTATAGTTCACTTCAAAGTATGACACTGCTACCAACCACCTAAATATAAGTTAAGGAAAGATAAATAGTAATAATAAAGATTAAATAAATAAGATAAATAATTGACAGATCTACTCTGTTTAATCATAATAGTCTGTGTCCATGTTTAGTAGCACGTCTATACCGAGGTATGTGTTAGTGTTTTATAAAATGTGAAAACATTGTAGTTTAATGTTTGTAATGTGTGTTTTAATATTTGACAATCTCTTTGGAGTGATTAATTAAGTCTGAGAATGGAGCTATGGGTCTGAAATATGTCATTTCATAGAAGTCACGTGATGGGCCAAACAAGGAACAGAAATGTTAATGTACAAACTATTAAATATTTCAATTGTGAATTTGATACTAAAAAATGCAATTAAATTTCTTCCAACTTTTAAGTTCTTTCAACAAAATCACTAAGCTGTCAACAGTATCCATAGCTTGGTAAAGATTGATATCTGGGTTTTAAAAAACTTTGTGTGTTACCAGCACAATCTGAAGGATGTGTCATAGCGAGAGAAGATGACTACAACTCAATCTGTTTAATCTTTTACATAAAAGTAAAGCCTACAAAAAACATCAACATTTTTTTTGCCTGAATTTTAATATATTTTACAATACTCAATTTAAAGTTGAGAACTAGTGGATTTTTCTAAAAGTTATACAGAAAATGTTAATGTTTATTTTTGTAAGAATTTATTTTAAAAAATTTTAAAAATCCACTGGTTAGGAGTGCCATGGCACTGGTGGCACAACTTCTTTGCACATATATGGACAGAATCTTTGTTCAAGTTAGTGAAAGCAATTGAAATAAAAGCTAAACAGTCCTTTTCATCAACAGGCCATAAAATGTACTGTATATAAACAGCAATCCATTTTAAGAAATTCTACAGCAAAGATCTACGTGATGTAATTGAGAAAAGCTGTGGCTTGTTGTGGTAAATGTACATGCTAACCTATCAGAGCCATCTTGGAGCACAAAACTTTTCGCAAGACCTTTAAATTTCAATAAATACAATGAATCTTACCCCCACCCACCAAGCAACACCATATGATATTCGAAAAATTACTTTTCATTCTTATTAGTAGAAATAATATTTATTATTAAAACAACAATAACTTTTCCTATATAGCATTTTACAAAGGGAAAAATATTGTTAGCTATAAATCCAATGTGTGATTATAAAAGTATGTTTTTTCTACTTAAAAAATAAAACAATATTACTGAATAGTAACAAAAACCTAAGTCCAGTAATTTAGTATGTAGTGTCAAGAAAAGTATAAAATCAAATATACCATGAAATAAAAGTAGGCATATTGGTTCTGCTTAATACCCTTTAGGTTATTTTACCACTGTTCAAAACATTTGAAAATGCACTGTCCCAATGAGTAACACTATGACAATAGAAGGGGTAATGGAAATTTTGTATAACATATCAAACTATATTTAAGTTTATTATTCATAAAAATGGTATAATTAAGATAAAAAAATGAACAAACATTGTAAAATTATTTATCTTATTTTTAATAGTAATTTATTCTTTAAAACAAAATATATACAAAATACTAACATTTATTTGCAGTACTCAAACGTACTGTCTTTCACAGATGAAATATCTTTTTTGTGATTTCTTTTCTCTAGTACCTGGGTAGGTTAAGGAAACATGACACAGTGACTTTGCTTGGTACTGATTAGTGTTGATAAGAACAAAGAGATAACCTTTTTATTACCTGAATAAAACACCAACTGTGGCAGTTTTCGCATGGATACTGAGATTGAGGTAACATGTGAACACATTCATAATGATTATTTTATTCATTTATTCAGATATTCTGTAAGTATGTTTATTTTGGATTGTTTCTTGAGCTGAGTATTTCAATTTTAAGCATATTCTGGTTGCTAACTTTAACCAAACAAAAAATGTATCAAAAAAATCCACAGGTGCAATGTCCTAAGGACTGTTCTGCATATCATAAGTTTGCTAAAAATTATGTAAATAAAAGTTTAGACTTATATAAACTGTATTCTGAGTTCATCGTAAGTGTTTTTAGTTGGAACTTTTTCCTTGCACAATGGACATCTGCAATGGTCTGTAGGCTGATCCACTGCTTTTAAGTTATGAAATTGTTATTTTTTTTTTTTTGCGAAAAACCGTTAAGGTTATTATCGCCGGAACGTGTGTGTGTTAAGCACCTACAACAAAAGAAATTTTGTAATTACATTTTTTACATATTACATTTTATTACTGTTTTCAGGAGTTATAGTGAGAAATTAAAACCAATCAAATTTTTAAATTTATTCTCTAACAAGTTAGACAATGTTTTAGATTTAAAACTTTAGAGAGACTATTATATCCCACTTTTACATTTACCATACAAGTTTTAAGTATTGATGCTACCTTACCAAGCAAAATGGAAAGAAAATAAAACTTCTTATAGGACATTATTTTTTTTTAAATTATGTTTTGTGTGTGGTAAACAAGGTTGTATAAAATTTTTATCTAAAAATGCAGGCAATAGTAATTATTCTGACAACATAATAAATAAATTAGTGAAATTAATTACACAAAAAGGGGTTTTAAGTAACCATTTTTAAAGCTATAAGGCTATTCTGTAACACCATTTGTTCAACGGTAGGCTTTTATATACGCAGATACATCTAAACATTACTTCTCAATGATAGAACAGTTACACTTAGTTACAATCATTGTTTGAGCTACATTCAGTTACATTAAATTTTGGTAACAAGTAATTCCGATTTTTTTTTTTTTTGAACATTTGGCTATTGTGCACACTTGGGCTAATGCAGACGATGGGATGATTTATAGCATATGAAAATGCCAAGCCGTCGCTGGGAATCGAACCCAGGTCCTCGGGGTGAAAGCCTAGTATGCTATCCACTAGGCCACCAAGGCAGCTAAACTCCAAACCAAGACATCAACACAGAACCAATTTTTGACCTTCCAATTTTTTCAAAGTTTCATGGAATAAACATTAGCTTGGAATAATATAACTTGGGTAAATTTATTACTAGATGACATTATTATAAGTGGTCACTTAACAGCACCGTTTACAAAAAGATTAATAGCACATTGATTACAAGTAGTCTATGAACATTTTGTAATTCAGACACACAGCCTACTTTAATGATAGTTACAATTAAATAATGTCATATACATTAGAAATATCAGAATTAGTCTACAGACAAATTACCATGTACAATTAATAATTTTAACAATTACCATACACAGAATTAGTCTAGACTATATAAAGTGACAGAGTAAAAATTAATTGTTCATGAGAATAAAAAAGTTAAATTTTATTTTCTGTTTGCAAATTTTTCCTTTGAAGTTTGTAAACCTCTAAATGAGAAACAGCTTATGAAAAAAATACAAAAAACTTTATACTACCTAAAATTAATTATTTGTGGTAGTTTTACCTTTTGTTTTGAGACAGATAATGTGGTCTCAATGTTGGACATTCAGCGTTACCCAGGGTGCACCACGAGCAGGCGCCCAACTTCACACCCCCTGCAAAAAACAACAAATAATATATTCATATTTGTTTACAAAGTTAAACAAAATGATGTAACGATTTTTTGTTTCAATAATATTTATAAGCCAACAGCTGTAATAGCATTATTGAATGGTCTTCAACTACTTTACATGGAGCTATGGTGCTACAGTTAATTTACAGCATCAATTATTTGTAAATAATTTTGAACAATGACTTTCCTTAGTGATAGGCCCTACTCAATGTTTAATCACTTAGGAACATAAAATTATACACATGCACGCACTCACGCACGCATGCACGCACACGCATGCACACACACACACACATGCACACACACACACACACACACACACACACACACACACACACACACACACACACACACACACACACACACACACAATAAAAATGCATAATAAAAATAGAGTAAAAGCTTCTAAAAAAAATATTTATGGGCAATAACAATTTCTATTTTTCTATTTAAAACTGAAATACAGTAATACACCAGCTAACGGTCAACCTAGACAACGGTCTAATTTATAGAAATGAAAAATGACCTACATAACAGTTTAGGTTTTGCATAAAGTGCTGCGAAACATTAGTTTTCATTTGAAAGAGTTTTCATTTTGTTGAATTATTAATAAACAGGTTTGTAAATGTAGAGATAACATGTGCTGTATTACAGAAATACACATGATGATGGATTAACACAAACAAGCCATTGATTAATGGGTGTTTGGTTTTTATAAGACAATAACTTACACCATATTTTTTTTTCTTAGAATGTCCACTCCTATTCCATATTCTGTCATCACACCTAATTTTATTTAGTGTGTCATCAAATATCTTTTACTGTTTGTATAATTTGTTAACCCACCAAAAAATGTATACATTTTATTATTGTGTTACATAGTTTTGATATTTATAAATTTAACAAAACTTTAAGTGTCTTTGTGAGCAAGTTTTAAATTGTTGTTTAAATCCTGTTTTCAATTTTTTTGTGAATATTAATTAAATGGTTCCTAAAAGAAGTGCTTGTGGTAGTCGAAGTAAAAGACAAACTTTGACTATTAAAGTAAAAAACGCTACAATATGATCTAAAAACACATGTACAGTATTGATTTGTCCTGTGTGTGTATATGTGACATAATTACATTTGTATGAATATAGTTAAAATAAATGGTGACTTCTGTTTTGTGAATTTTCTACATTCTTCATTTCTGACATATTAATGATGAGACCTCAATTATTTTTTTCTATGTAACAAATGGAAATGTTTTCCATAAGACTCTATCGTAACCATTGACTTGCACAGCAGTTTGCTCAGATAACCATCTTAATTCTGGACGAATTAATACTGTTAAATACATATATTATTTATCTCTAGTTCTATAATTAATATTTTATATGATATTTGGAATTTCAAAATCATTTAGTTTTTTTTAGGGAAGGGATTGATCCGCCATATAGATATGTCACTGCTATCTCCTATTAAAATTAACTTACAATTAAATAATAAAAATTAGCATACATTACAATTTAAGCCAATATAATTTTTATACTCATTATAAAGTACTTGAAGGAAATTCATACTTACTGGAGGGCTAGATGAGTGTCATTTTTAGTGTCTTATTGAAATGTGTAAGTGTGTAATGCAAGCAAAAGTTTCATGCAGGAGGAATGCATCTAGAAAGCAATATTGAAGTGCAAAGCATTAGTTTAAAATTCTTGTGTGTTAAAGTACAATTCAAAGTTACATTAAGCAAGAAGATAATGTGTAATAAAAACAAAACTCTACTTACATTTCAGTAAATAAATGGCATGAAAATTTAATTACAATTGGATGCTGTATTGTAGTAAGCAATCCATCTTTATCTACTGGATCTGGAATCAAATAATCAAACACGTTACATAAGAGCCAAGTTAAAGTTGAAAATGTTTTTATGACTGTGTTTCATGAAATAGTTTTTGTTGAAACTACATAAAATACATAAACACAACATTTAAAAAAAATATGAATTCATTAGCAATGGGGTAAAGTAATAATGTACAAAAATACTCAATAATTTAATTGTAGTAATTTTTGCTAAATACATGTAATCAAAAGTAAGCAATTGACTGCTTCCCCCCCCACTATATACATAATGGAAAAAATGTATTTAATTTTTTGATTAATATATTACTGAAAAGTTTCACATACAGTTTTTAAAACTGAAAAGAAGTTTTTAAAACGTAAAAGTAAAACAAATTTTAAAGTGTAATCCTTTATTACTGCAGTTCAGCATTTTTCAGAAAAAATATTCATAATTTTTATTTAGAGAAAACTGAAATAATTTTTCATACTTATGGTTTGCTTTTAACATTTAAACTCTTGTTTTCTTTAATGTAGAAATGCACTGTATTTTTAGATGGGATACAAAACGATACAGTTTATAAATCTCTCAGGTTTAATGTCCTTTCATTTTTAGACACTTGAAGGAAGTTATTGACAAATATATAAAACATATTGGGCATTGAATCTTACAAACAACTTGCACTGTTTTAATATAAAACATAGTTTTGTTGAAGAACCTGAAGCTACAAAATAAATTATACAGTTTATGTTAAATATTACTTACAGAAAGTCTCTAGTTTGAAAAAGTATTAATATAATAAGTTTGTGTGTAGGTGCATGTGTGTGTGTGTGTGTGTGTGTGTGTGTGTGTGTGTGTGTGTGTGTGTGTGTGTGTGTGTGTGTGTGTGTGTGTGTGTGTGTGTGTGTGTGTGTGTGTGTGTGTGTGTGTGTGTGTGTGTGTGTGTGTGTGTGTGTGTGTGTGTGTGTGTGCGCGCGCTCGCACGTGCGCGCATATGCGTGCGGGTGTGGGTGTGTGTGTGTGTGGTGTGAACACTCAACAACAAAACTATACTTACATTTCAGTAAAATGTAAAACAAACAACATCAAAAAATTTAATGACACTTGGACCCTGGATTGGAGTAAGCAATTATGTTATATACTGGATCTGGACTTAAGCAATCAATAGGTTACTTCACAGCTAAATCAAAATTTAAAATGTTTTTTATGATTTTTGTTATTAATATATCACCAGGAGGCTAGGCTTTGCCCAGTTTCAGAATTTACAATAAGTATTTTTTTAATTAAGTTACAAATTTGCTCAAAAATAAAACCTCAACCAATGAAAATTTCAATTTTCTCAAAAAATAGGTCTTGACCAATGAATTTCTCATATTGAAAAACTTACAATACCAAAGCCTGTAATTAGGCAATTATAGCTTGGAAAAGTGTAAAATTAATTGCCTCTGAAATAAACTCCAACCAACAAATTTCTCATAGTAGAGAATCCCTACTGCCAAAGCATGAAGAAAACCATTCAAACCATTTTGAAAAAAAGATAAATTGGCAATTATTTATTGGAAAAGAACAAAAATTAATTTTTCCGAAAAATAAGTCTGTGACCAAAGAATTTCTCCCCTTAAAAAGTGTATACACACTCATATTCCCAGTTTAATATTATAGGATATTATACTTCAATATTATAGTTTAATATCTTACCCATCACTATCTAGCCCTCCTCAGTTTGTAGTTCAATGTCTACGCAGGTCCTGTGAATGGCATAACCAGTTGAGCAGTTTGTAGTTCAAAGACTATGCACATCCTGTTTTCTTCTATTGTTGTAGTTTGTAGTTTATTGCAGTGCAGTGCAATCCAAAAGATTTTCTAGAAAATAAAGCAAATTTAATAATTCCAATAAACACATTATATCTCAAAACACATTAAATTTACTTACCGTTAAATTTATCCATGCTTAATATTTCTTCTTAATTCTTTTCTTCAAAATCTTCATTACACAAACTAATCCAATACAAGATCAATATTTTGCACCTTGAAGACTGCAGTTATAAAAATTTATTTTTAATAGACAGACATGACATGACACAACAAACAAAATTTAAAACTAAAAGAACCCAAAATGCTGAAACAGAAAACATAAAATCATATTTAAAACAATAAATATAATATATAAAAATAATTACTTTAAATTTTAATGCAATGAAGACAAATAAATAAACATATTATCTAACTTATTCTAAGATCCTAAAAAGGGACCGCAGAATTCAACCCCCAATGCTAATCCAGACATATCAGCTGGATATCACCACCAACACTTTGTTAGGGACACCATAACTGTTAAGCCTGGTGATGGACCCAACAGGGAATCTAATTGCTCCCTGTTGAGCCAACTCCTGAAACAGAAACACATGTTATTAGTCACTCACCTTCAAAAATAGATTGTTATGTTAAGAGTCAATATCAAGAAGATCAACCTGAAAATATATTCAAATAAACGCGAAATAAACCTCCCTGATAAAATTAAAATTACCTGTGTTTTGAATTTAATTTTAACCAAAAAAAACAATTTATCAACTTTCTGTACTATTTTTTCCAAAATTAATTCAATTTAAAAATTTCAAATTTTTTTCTTTTAAATTAAAGAATTACTTTATTTCATATCATTTAAAAAATAATAAACAAACTTTGAAAAAAGTTAAAAAAAAAGAAAAATAAATTTGGAATTACTTTCTCTAACTTAATTAAAAATGTCTTAGTTTTTTATGAACATTTTTCATAACTTCGGCAGAAAAAATTTAATACTAATTGGTTTAAATAAATTTAATCCCAAAATTTTGATAAAAAGTACCACATCGCCCCTTATCCTTAAAGACTTTATTCAGTTGGAAGATGATGAATCATGGTGTGCTGTATGTGAAGGCCAACCTGTAATATTACTTAAATAACATCTATAAAATTAATAATTTTTAATTAAAAAAAATTATTTGAACTGAACAATTAATACGATTTTACATAAAAAGTTCTTTGTTGAATTTAAATAATTTCTCTACATCACCTTTAACTCTGAATGCTGTTAATAAAACTTTAAAAATAAAACTTTATTTTTTAAAAAAATGAATTTTTTCACTCCATATTATAGGTTATATCTATTTTAACAAAATATCAAAATTTGTAAAGAATTTTAATAATTAAGTCTGATACTCACACATTTAAATAAATTTGGAAAAAATGCATGTTCACTTACTCTAACAAAATTTGCTTTCACCTTGAGGAGCCGGTTTTGTTTCCTGGTGAGGGCTTGTCATTTTCATATGCTATAAATCATCCCATCGTCTGCATTAGCCCAAGTGTACACAATAGTCCGACGTTAAACACAAAAAAATCCAATTAATATAACAAACTATCATAAATTTTTGGTGTTAATTAATACTTATCAAACAATTATTTATAATTTTGTTTTGTTCTTTGATTTCAAAAGGATGTTGATTTTTCAAAATGGACTTATTCCAGAATGCATCATAAGTGAATGGTGAAAAACAACACTACGAATTGCAGAAAGATATACTGATAATGAATTACATTTTAAAAAATTACACTGCAAAAATATGAACAATAGTTTGGATGGTATGAGATGTAATATAAGTGATTTGGTTTGACCTTGGATGAGGCCAATGCTCAAATGAACAAGCTCAGTTAGTTTATTTATTACAACAACTCATTGAATGTAATAAAATTTGTTAAAAAAATAACTAATACGATATACAATTCTCATTTTTTTTAAACAATCATAATTTAATTTGAATAAAATGGTTAATATTTGTTACTTACTAAACAATGACCACACACATAAAATTGTATAAGTAGAACAAATAGTAAAACAGCAAAAAAAAAAAAAAAATTAAAACTTTTGTGAAATAATACCAGTAAAACATGAAGAACTTACTTCATGCAGTGAAGGATGTAGTGAAACTTACATTAAAGTTTGGGATCCCAGTTTTGATACACATGATAAGTTTGTTGTCAGTGTTTCCTTTTTCAGTTTATACATTATGCAGTTACCTGCAGTGAAAATAAATATGTTAAATATCTTTTTTCATAACATATAGGAGATATATAATATATTTATTCTAATTATATATATATATATATATATATATATATATATATATATATATATATATTATAATAAATATATTATATATCTTCTATATGTTATGAAAAAAGATATTTAACAGTAAGTCAGAATAGACCTACATGATGCAGAAATAGACTCAACAGACGTTGAAGACAGGAACGCATACAGGAGAAAGATGCTCGGTTGGAAGGTCCCAGAGAATTAAATCCCAAAGAGAGCAGGAATAAAATGGACGGAGGAGCGGAAGGGGATCCATGGGGACAGGATGAGGGAGGTGTGGAGGATTAGAAGGAACAAGACATGAGTCGGAGTGCTTTGCATGATCTATACGCAAACAGGGTCTATACACAAATAATAATATATATATATACACATACATATATATGCCATAGTTCTTAAACTCTCAACAGTAACAGCATAATAAATGGAGTGGTAAGTTGGTTACAAATAAATCACCTTAAATTTTTTTTTCTTATTTTAAGGCAAAAAGGACATTGAGGCTATTATTGCCTCCCTAAATGTAAGTGTGAGAGTGAAGTATTAAATTCGTAAGTGTAGTGTTGTAACTGTAAGTGTGTGTTAGACTCGGGTACCGTGAGAGACATCTAAATCTTCTGAATCTTTTTTTTTCCGTAATATAAAAAAAAAAAAAAAAAAAAAAAAAATTCAATATTTAAAATTTATTTTGAATTTTCAGAGCAATGTTTTCTTATTCGGTTTGTAGGCCTATTTAAAGTCACCTAACAGGTTAATTTAAAAAAAAAAAAAAAAAAAAAAAAAAAAAAAAAAAAAAAAAAAATTATTGGGTTAAATATATGATATATGAAAATTACTTAAAGGAGCATTTGATGGAATCGTAGGCCTATATTTATTTAGGTTACAAATAATTTTGAAATAATAATGTTTATGCCCATGGACATTATTTTTAATTTTATTACTACTTTAATATCAAAGTTAACTGAAACTGATTATTACTGTTGACTGTTGAAGTCGTTCTGTGCCATAGCCGCCTCGGTGGTCTAGTGGATAGCGCACTAGGCTTTCACCCCGAGGATCCGGGTTCGATTCCCGGCGAGGGCTTGGCATTTTCATATACGCTATAAAATCATCCCACCGTCTGCATTAGCCCAAGTGTGCACAATAGTCGGACGTTAAACAAAAAAAAAAAAAAAAAAAAAAAAAAAAAACGTTCTGTGCCATGTAAATCTTATCTTTATTAGACTGACATAAAACAAAAATGTGAAAGTGAATCTATGTTAAAAATGCATTTTTATCTTCTAAGCATAAATATACATAAATGGTATTTATGCAGTGTAACGTTTTTTCAAATAACAATTTTTGAATAATTTTTCCTTTTATTACAAATTTTATTATTCAATAATAGATATTAACTGGTGGAAAATAATTTCCGTAAACATTAATTACGATTTTTGTGTTTTTACAGAACTATATTGTAAAGTCTTGCTGTTTACATTGCATGGAAGTTATTAGATTTCCTACACCAACTTACTGCCCATGAGCGTTTTTCATGTATGTTATCACAAATCACAATACCATTAGTTCACACTAACAGTGACAACTAGGTCGTTTAGTTTTTTTTATAAAGGTTTTTTATCGTCAATAGATTATTCACCCAACAACCGTGTCAGGTATTTCATTTAATCTTTTTTTTAAATAAAGTTTTTTTTGTTGTTTTAGCGATCAAAAACAGTTAGGTATTTTAACGCGGTAGGAATTTTGAGGTTATGGTGGGGTGACTTTTACAATGCCAGAATAAACCTTATGAAACTGTCAATGTTGAATAACGAATTTGTTTAGACTATTACTAAAATCGATTTACAAATCAAATTAAAATTGCAAACGCTAGTATGTGACCACACAAACATACACAATCGTTAAAGTTATGTAAACGCTTTCATATCCAGTTTTATGGACCAAATAAGTAACCGAAAAGTTTAAATTAAATATTTTCCAGAGAAGTAGACTACATATGTAGGTCTAGTAATTTGTAAAAATGTATGCCCCTATTTCTGATAGGATAAATATCTTGAAGCCTAAGAGAATTTTCACAATAAATAATAAAAATATAAATTCTAAGTTTTGAAGAAAACGATATTCTCTCTACGTAGTGGGCTTATTAATCTAACATTTTACTCTAAGAAATTTGCGATAAAATGTCCATAAAACTAAATTACTTCTTAACTAACAAACATTTTAAGACAATATTTTAGACCAGAAAATCTTCTCTGCAAAGTAGGCTAACGAAAAATATGTTTGCAATACTTTTAAGTTCATACAATTTTTTTTAATAAAAATATATAGGGGGAAATTTTCTCTTACCTCCCTTAAATTATTTCTGTTTTGTAACGTAAAAAAATTTTTACTTTTTCAAAACTGACATAGTAGCGAATTTTTGAAAATCGATATTATCAGACAGGCATAACTAAAGTTGCTTTTGTTAGAATTATATTCAGGTAAACGTGCATTTTTAACGAAAAATTGTTAAACTAAACTTTTACCTAAAATATTGACTTTTACCTTTGACAAAATGTGTACGCTAAACTAATATTCTTACAAGTCTTCCTGAATTAATCATGTTTAACATTTCGATAGAAAAAAAATGTGTAATAAAAAGTAATTAAATAATTAAAAAATGATAAGGCATTACCTTGTAACGTTTCGTTCATACGTAGGCCTACATTCGTTCTACTGTTCGATGGCAAAGTAGCTTGTAAGTACCTGACTAACTTTCCTGTCGAAACATGCTCACATCAGTGCTACTCTCTGATTGGCTGCCTAATGCACAAACAATTTTGTTATCAATTACAGTGTATACCATTCTACAATTACAACCCTAAAATAAACTAAAGTCAAATTATTTATTGCATACGAATTAACTATATTATCATCTTAGTGAATTTCCATTTGAAAAATATATTACCGAAAGAGTATGTATCTTAAATTTAGAAAAGTATAATTTAAAAATGTTTTAACAAAATTTTGTAGCCTACGTGTAAATTTTTTAACGATCTCTCAAAATGTGTTTAAAGGTCACGATCGGTGCACATTTAGTCGGTATATACTTTTCCAAAATTTGTGTTAAAGCCATCACTTTTTTCACATGTAAAAATGCGCTAAATCATTGCAAAAACTTTCTCATGTTCACTGTTAACGATCTCTTTTGAAGAAGGTTTTTTAAAGATCACGGTCGGAGCACGATTTCCGAAATTTGGGATATAGCAGTTCTTCTTTTACCTGAAGAAATGTTGAAAAATCATTGTACAAAACTTTCTCAAATTCGCTGTTAATGATCTCTCCAAAAGTGTTTTAAAGATCACGGTCGGAGCATATTTTTTTATGTACAGTTTCCGAAATATGTTTTATACCAGCATTTCTTTTACCCGAAGAAATGGTGAAAAATCATTGCACAAACATTCTCATATTCACTGTTAACGATCTACAAAACGTGTTTTACAAATCATCAGAGCATGATTTGTAATGGATATTCGGTTTCCGAAATTTGTGTTATACCATCACTTCTTTTATCTGAAATACTGGATGTATTATTCAAGTCGGTGTAATAATTTTGAAAATAAAGGGATATACTCTTAGTAAATTAATTTGAAAACCCGTAAACTTCTTTTGCTTAAAATTCCCTTTACGAGACCATATTTTTACCTTTCGAAATAGCTCTTGCATCCAATTTTTGTATACAGCGATTTATACGTTAGTTTGGGTAACACGGTAAACATTTTAGCATTATTTGATTGAAACCGTGACAATAAAATTTGTGAAATCACTTCTGTTTATTCTCCTCCATAATTTTGAAAATGAAAACGTATTTATAAACGCTATTTCCCATAGAATTTTACTCTCACAAAAACTGTCAAAATTTGCCAGTTTATGTAAAATGCTGATCACTTTGATTTGAATCAACAGTGGCGTATATATGGGAAGATAAAGGAATACACCCCTCTTCAAAACTGGATAAAGGAAAAATTGTGATTATGAAAAAAAAACAGAACAAGAAATATCTGTACAAAACAACTAATTTATGGTTTTCTTTAAGAATGTTGTTTGTTGTTTGCGTGTTGTAACAGTACAGCAGTGAAAATTTTGTTTTTTGTTTGTTTGTTTTTTTTTGCTCCACTGATTATTAGACCTTTTTGTGTTTCCATCATGAACGGATAAGGGAACATTCCACCCTCTTTAAATGCATTATAAAACTGAAATGTTACAGATTTATATTTTTGCAATATTCAGTGTTATTAGTAACAATTATTAATGAAATATATACTTTTCATTCCTAATGTTCCGTATGTATGAATTATTCTTTAATATATTAATAAGGAAAAGGGAAAAAGCAAATTTTGTTTTCTAATCTAAACAACAGTGTAAAGTTTGTCAAACATGTAGCTTTAAAATTTAGATTTTGATGTAAAAAAAATCCCGAGGGAGAATTTTCAGCAAGGAGAAAACCCCCTATATATTCACCGGTTGTATGTTTATTCCAAATTGTGCATTGCCCTTATCAAAAGTATCTATATCACTACGAAACAACGTAGTCGAAAATTCGATAAATTATACATAATTTAAAATAATAATAATGAAAATCTTTTAAGCATTTTAAAATATCTTCTGTATTTGGTACAGTTTGCATTCAATTTCAAAAATGTAATTATAACGTTAAAACATACCAGTCAACGTAGTGTCAGTTTGAGAGGTTTTCCAAGTTGAAAAGGGGAAAATGCGGGCAATTGATTGATAAATGAAAAACTATCCCAAAGAGTTATAATCTAGACGTTTATTAACACAAAAGCAATGCACTTTAATGAAACAAACACAGCGTACTTCAACTAGTAATTTTAGTAATTTCAATTTAATTTGTAAATAATTTGTTTAGAAAAGAAATTAGATAGAATTGAACAAGATTCGTTTACATTGTACGAAACACCGAAAGTACAGTAAAAGATTGAAAGGGTAACTAATAATCTAGCTAAACCATGAGCTGAGTCAACTAAGCAGATAAATATTGAACACAAGAAACAAAAAAATATACATAAATGATTCTACAGTTTTACTGCCTTATACTATTATTTTTTATTTATCTTCATTGTTGTACAACTTGGTGTTTTTTTTTTGGCAGTTTGTAAAACTCTCACAGTTCATAAACCTCTCTTCTATGGCCCCCGACACGTTCAGCTGTAAGCTTTTTGTATACCCCTATTACTTCTCCTTAAGCCGACTCCAGTGCCTTTGACGAGCTCCAAAATCTTTTATAAGATGTTGAACTCCTGATCTGGCTGCTGAGGTCCAAAGAGTCTCCTTCTTTTGGGACATCAACGCTTTGAATTTTACTTCACTTACGAGTGAACCTTTACTTCACTTCACTTAAAACCTAAATTAAACTCATTTCCCGACTACCTGGAGCTGTCAAATTTTACAAACGTTCATATACCCGATGACAATGCAATTTTCAATCATAAAAATTATACAATTATCAACTATTTACAATAAAAAAGTTATGCGCTGAGGATAGGACTGGAACCTCCACGAGTAAAACCTATTAGACACTTCTAACGTGAATGTGGATCAAATCTTACAATCTAAACTCACTACCCGACTACTTGATCTCTGGAACTTAATTAATTCCATATCTCAATTGATATACACGAGCCTGGTATTTGTACTGAGGAAACAGTTTTTTCCCTGTTGAATATCACCTAAAATGTTATACGGACACGTATTCTAACAATTTTAAGGAAAACAAATTTACTCCTATAGTTGAGATTTTGTGTTAATTACCGTAACACATTTTCTTTTCTTACTCTTGCAAGACACTTTCGACAAGAATTTAAATACAATTAAAATTTGTCAATTTTAAGCAACCTACAAAAACAATTACCAGTAAAAACACAAAAATGTTAACACTTATGTGAAAGTGAAAAATCCCTAAATTGTTATTGTTTCTCACAATTTAATTGAAATTTAGTTGGAAAATTAAATTTATTCTGGATTTTCAGTAATCTCTTATTTTAAAAATCTGCTATCAATGTTTTCTTATTCAGTTTGTATGTCTATTTTAAGTCACCTACAAATGTAATAAAATGAAAATTATGTTAATTATGTGAAATATACAAATTACTTACAGAAACTTTTAATGGAAAAGTAGGCCTATAAGTATATTGATAATAATTAGGTTACAGATCATTTTGAAATAATGATGTCTGTGCCCTGTCCATTGCTCATGGGTATTTTTAATTTTACTACTTTTTCAACTTACAATTAATGCTTAACTGAAATTTATTATTGGGCGAAGCCCTTCTTCCCAGCAATTTTGACAATACAAAAAACACACCTCCTCCGAAACTACTGAACCGATTTTGATTAAATTTGATATGCATCTCCAGCATAGTTCTGCGGATGTCGTGGCGCAAACCTTATCCTAATATTAATTTTTAATCAAAAGTTACTGAAGTTTTTCGGAAACGCCACGATTGTTTGCTGCAGTGTCTATTCTCTAGGCTTTAGCTGCTCCACCTACTCTCTCTTAATGACTTTTTAACTGCAATATTAGTATAGCTGGGTGGTCAGCTGGATTTCAGACGGTAAATACAGCATGTAATTTACTGCAGTATATTTGTTCGGAATAGACTTACATTGTTTACATATCAGTCGCTACTTGGATTGTTTACATATCAGCCGGTACTTGCCGTAATACCCATTGACTTTACGTTCAAGTTCTATAATGTAACGCTCAAAAATTTTCCAATTTTCTGTTGAGTACATGAAGTTACAAAGTGAAGAGCCCGATTAATTTCGAATTTTTATTGTTTAGTGTATTCAGTGAAATTACAAAGTGAGGAGTCCGATTATAATTGAGTACTGTATTATAATATATAATACTAAATATAATATAATACATAATATATAATACTCAATTATAATATAATTGAGTACTGTATATTTTGCAATAATTCAAAAGCCTAAAAGAAAAAGATGTTCTTTTATCGGACGACACACACGTAATCAAATAAATAATAGGCGCAGAATAAACAGTGGCGAAGTGGTTGAAAATGTTCCTGAAGTTGTTGCAAATGTTCCTGTTGTGGTTTCGGATAATAATGTTTTTTTTTTTTTTAACGTCCGACTGTTGTGCACACTTGGGCTAATGATGAAAATGCTAAGCCCTCACCGGGGATCGAACCCGGGTCCTCGGGGTGAAAGCCTAGTGCGCTATCCACTAGACCACCGAGGCGGCTATCCGGATAATAACGTGGATATTAATCTTCAAGTTACGCTGGAAGAGGAATTGAAAAAACTAAAATTTTATGAGTGTCAGAATTGTTCTCGGGTTGTTATGCAAATAAATTCTACTGAGATATGTAAACAATGTAAGTCCATTCCGAACAAACTTACTGCAGTAAATTATATGAATTTACATGGATTGAGGTACCATTCCAAATGAACTCAAAGATCTTACATATGTAGAACAGCTTTTAATTGCAAAAGTGCATCCTGTAATGCGTGTATATAGAGTAAAATCACAAGGATTTCCGGGTCAATACGCGTACAAAGGTAACATCATTAATATCGGACAAGATGTTAATGAAATCGTGCGAAAACTGCCGCGTACTCCTGCTTCGTTAAGTTTGATAGTTATCAGGCGCGAAGGTTCCAGCGGTCATCGTGATTTTCATGTCAGACGATCCAAAATCATAAATGCTCTAAATTTTTTAAAACACAATAATCCTTTCTATGCCGACATCGATATTGATAATGAGCTTTTATTACTGCCATTAGATGCCAGTATAGGGCCTATATAATCAAATTCCTGCAGTTGAACTAGAAAATACAAATGACACTGAAGATGATCAATTGCAAGGAGTTTATGAAAGCCACATAACCAACAACATCAGATTGCAAGAAGCTCAGCGTATTCAAAATGCTGTCAATAACATCATTCCATGTCCTAAAGGAACTAATGTTATCAATGAATTCACCTGCGAAGGTTATATAAGTATGGCATTTCCAACGCTATTTCCCTATGGATCGGCTGAATTGAACGATAACAGGTGTAATAAAAAACTTACAGTTAAAGAATATTTTCAATATTTAATAGAATATAAAGATCAGCTTTTTGATAAAGACCCAAGGTTCCGATTTTTTGCTTTAAATACAGTTCAGCGACATGATGCTATTCAAAAAAGAACTATTTTTGCAAAAAAGTCGCATTTTAATGGAACCATAGCAGAGCTTAAAACTAAAATAGTAGAAAATCCTCAAATAATAACCAGTTTGAGTTTTTGGTGTGGGCAAATTTTTGGCACAAAGTCATACTGGTATCAGCGTAAATCAGAACTTGAAGCTATGCTCAAGCAGTGTAAAATGCCTACTGTATTTCTAACTTTAAGTGTTGCTGATTTGTGGTGGCCAGATTTGTCTCGGCTCTTGAATTTGAATTGTGAAGAAGAAGAATTATTAAGTGAATATCAAATAACAGAAAAACGTCAACAACTTATAAACGATAATCCAGTGATCGTTGAAAACTATTTTACGTACCGTGCAACTTTTTTTATCAAAAACATTTTATGTTCAAAATTTGAAATTTCTGACTACTGGTTTCGTTTCGAATTTCAGCACAGAGGTTCATGCCATTTACATGGCCTTCTGTGGATATCTGGAGCACCAAACCCTGTACGTTTTGACTCGGCCTCTGAACAAGAAGTTTTAAATGCTAAAATTTTCTATGATAATTTAGTGTGAATTTTTCGTATTTACACATTCCCAACATCGAGGGCTTCGCCCTTTTTATGCTCCAGGCATTCCTAGTTACTGTTGATTGTTGGAGTCTGTTCTGTGCCATGTCAATATTGTCTTTATTAGGTTGACATAAAAATCAAATATCAAAAAGGTAAAAGTGAATCAATGTTTAAAAATGTATTTTTATCTTCTATGCATATATCTTTTATTCTGAACCAAGACTCTTTATCTAATATGGTGTACTTAGCAAAGCCATGATTCTCAAAATGTTTAATATATTTTACTGCAAGATGCCTTTGAATTGCTATTTTTAATTTTATAGAATCAAATCAACAACAGACCAAACTCCAGCTAAAAACTTGAACAAAAGGTTGAACATGCCTTCATATGATCACAAAATGAAAATAATACCCTATAAATTGCTTTAGACATTTAACTGATTTTAACATGTATCACATTTATGATTTTCAATGCTGGTTGTGATGTTGGATTTTGTATGGACAATTTATATTGATAAATATGTAATTGTAAAAGATCACTTGTTGTGTATTAATATGTAATGATCAGCTGATTCCATTGAACAGTTGTTAGGCTATAATAAGTTTCAGGTTATATTGTTAGAAACTAGCTATGTTAATTTGTTGTGTTTTCTAACAAATTAACGTAATTAAAATAAAAAGCAAGAGAAAACATGACACATGATTTTTATTTTTGGTTCAATAACAGATTTTATTTGTTATAAATTACAAACTTAAAGCTATTAGCTAATACACACAACATGGAACATATTTGTTTCCAAAGATATAAAGAGTAGGCCTATTATTTCTAAACATTTCTAAAACTTTTGGATAACGGTATGGTTTTTTTAGGTCAGGACAAAATAATGTTTGAGTTTTAAAGACAAATTGATCATATTTAAATTTTGTAATTTTTTATTTTATATAATTTTGTTGAAATTACTGTTTCCTTAATGTGTTTATTTAAGCGAGTTCTACTTGTTAGAGAAAAGATACTGAAGCGCCTGCAAGCAGCGGTATCGGCAACTTATACATACGGTGCAACACATTAAACAGACTGTAGATAAAATGTTACTTCACAATTTGGAACCTCTACCTTATTGCATAGGTCGATCTTTAACTTACAACCGTACCTTCGAAGGAAATTCGAACCTCGATGTTAATAAATCTTTAAGTTTTTACACATCTTTTAATGTTTTCATAAATGTGCAAGAAAAAAATATATGGCCATTTAATTTGCTTAACTATTACAACAAGATGTTCTTTATTAATTTCTTTTTATAAAGCCAAAAAATGAATTTATGATTTAATCATGTACAGAGTACCCCTAAACTATGTTCAAAAACTTAAGATCACGTTAATTAGTTATTTAGATCAGAATAAAAAAAAGCGAAAAAATCGAAATAAAACTTTTTTCCAAAAGCAATAATTCATTCATTCAAAATATAAAAGCGCGGGAACTACGGAAGTACGAGAAAAATCGAAAAGTGACTTTCGTTCAACAGTTTCAAAATGGCGGTCATTTCTAACTTAAAAGAAATAACATTTTTCTTCCAGATTGTTTTGAAAATCTCGTATGTTAAAATTTACTTTAAATTAGCATTTTATATTTTCTTATTCCTTTGGAAACAGTGCCGGCCTTTGGTGGGGCGAAGTCTGTCGGCGCCCGAGGACGCTAGCTCAGTTAGGGTGCCGCTGTCTAAGTTTTAAAGTTATAAATAATTTATAATAATATTACAATAAATTATAATATTATATTTAAATAAATATTATTTTTACAATCATAATCATTACCATTATAATCAATAAATGATTTTCAAATTTACTTCAAAAGTATATGTATACCATATTTATTAGATGGTTCCTTTACATAGGCGCCACAGTAAAATTTGCCCGACCTGTCCAAAAGGCACCTCTTGGAAATATGAAAATATGCCTGACGGCTGTCAGGGTTTATAGCCGCCTCGGTAGCCTAGTTGATAGTGTACTTGGCTTTCATTCCGAGGACCCGGGTTCGATTCCCGGCCAGGGCTTGGCATTTTCATACGCTATAAATCATCCCATCGTCTGCATTAGCCCAAGTGTGCACAATAGACGGACGTTAAACACCAAAAATAAAATAAAAATCAGGGTTTATATTCGTATTTTCAGTGTAATAAGACATTTTAAATGCCAATATAGTCTATGCACATTATATAATGTAGATTACGATGGTAAATTCAGATTTTCAACAAAAAAAATTAAAAAAAAACAAAATATTGTTGAAAATGAAAATTCTCTTCCATCACGCCAGCGAGAGGTCTGCGTGCCGCGATTATTTTTATTTTTCACTGCAACATTCTGCGCACAGGGGACAGAAATTGATGGGTAAGCGATTTTTTTTTTTATTGTACCATATTTTATACGTCAACTATCGTGAACTAACAGTTAGGCAAAGTGTTTTTAATTTTGAAAATATCGGTTTTTTTGTAATTCGCTCAGCCATCATTTTTTATCGCGCCAAAATTTGTTTAAATTGAAACTACACAAACGATAATATTCGCAGCACGAAGTCCCGCTGACTTGATTAAAGGGACTTTAACTATATTATTTTTTTTTAACTTAATGTAAATATGTTTAGGCCTACACTACCATGATAAGCGTTTAAGTCTGCAAAAAACAGCATTCAATTTTTCAAAATATCTTAATAATACGAAAAGGAACCTAAGATGCACTTTTATATTTTAGCCTGAATTTTAAAATTATAAACGCTAATTTATACCGATTTAAACGTGGATTACGAAGGTGAAATTTGGAATTAAAATAGCATTTTTTTAAAGTACTGCGATAACTGCCATTTTGAACCTGTTGAAACGGGCAAAGTATTATTTTGCTGGATAACGAATTTGTTTAGTATTAACGAATAAACTAATACCAAAATCGATTTTTTGTACCAAGTTAAAATCGTGAACGCTTGAATGTGAACATACAAACATAGGATGCATAGCCTACAATTATATATCCTAAATAACTACTATCGCTACACATGGCGTAATCAATAAATTTAGGTAAGGGATCCGTTTGTCAGCCCAATAACTAACCTAAAAGTTGAAGTATTTTTTAGAAGAACTAGACCTATGCTATAAGTACGTTAGATATTTTCAGAAATATAATCCCCTATTTCTGACAGGGATTAAATACCTTGCTTGAACCTTAAGAAAATTTTTGTAATCAAACCAAAAATAAACACTGTTTCGAAAAAAAAAACTTTGTCTCTATATGTTAAAGTTTTTTTGGCCTATTAACCAAAAATATCTGTCTAAGAAAATAGCAATAGAGTCCATTAAATTAAACTTTCAAAACTGACGGTGTAGCGGATTTTTGAAAATCGGTAGTGTTATCAGATAGGCACTAAGAATAAAGGCACCTGAATAAAGAATAAAGTTGTTTTTTATTCAGGTAAACGTAATTTTTTTAACGAAATAACTAAATATGGGCATAATAATACATTAAAGGGGGTACACTGTGCTTATGTTAATCTTACCCCCTCAAGACAATTACTATATAATATATCAAAGGGGTTACACTGTGCCTATGTTATAATTACCCCCAAAAATTTCTAGTATATATAATGCCATATTAATTCATTCTTTACAAACCCCTCCCCAAGATATCTACTATATATTATGAGCATTTCTTTAAAATTTTAAGTCAAAAAGTACATTAGTTAAGGCTATTATCGCCTCCCTAAATGTAAGTGTGAGTGTAAAGTGTGAAAGTCATAAGTGTAGTGTTGTAAGTGAATGTATGTATTAGACACAGGTACCGCGAGGGACGTCTAAATCCTCTCAATAGGTGCAGATGGTCAGCACCCTCCTGCAGGGATTAATACATCAAAAGAGGGAACACTATGCCTAGGTTATTTTTACCACCCCCCCCCCCATTACTATTATCTATCGGCATATTAGAATATCAAGGGTGGTACACTTTGTTTCGTGGTGATCTGATGAATGGTATAGTAATGCATAAAGTAAATACTTTATATTGTAAAGTATAATACTTTATATTGGGCAGTTATTGTAATGGCATGTGGTTGAAACTACTATGCAGAAACCTTCACGGGAGTGTACTCTACAATTTCCCAAAGTTTCATGGCAATTTAATACATAAATACTTAATAATTTTGGGCCTGGGCAAATATTGTAATAGTGTGTGCTCGAAACTAAATATGCAGAAACCTTTGTGGGAATGTACTAAACAATTTCCCAAAGTTTCATAGTGATCGAATGAATGTTATAGTAATTCATAAAAGTAAATACTTTACATTAATTTGGACCTGAGCAAGTATTATAATGGCATGCGGTTGAAAGTGCTATGCCAAAAACCTTTGCAGGAGTGTACTCAACAACTTCCCAACGTTTCATGGCGATCTGATGAATGGTATAGTAATGCATAAAGTAAATACTTTATATTAAATTTGGGTCTGGGCAAGTATTGTAATGGCGTGTGGTTAAAAGTAATATACTAAAATCCTTCGCGATAGTGTACTCAACAACTTACCAAAATGCAAGCTCAATCGGTGCAGAACGTTTTGAGTTTTTGAAACGTACACAAAGACATATCATTTATTTTATATATATATATATATATATATATATATATATACACACATATATATATATATATATGTAGATATATAATAATACATCAAAGGGTGGTAACTGTGTTTAGATTATTCTTACCCTCCCCAAGATATCTACTATATATATATATATATATATATATATATATATATATATATATATACATATATAGTAATGGGAATATTATAGCCTAGTTGATATATATATATATATATATATATATATATATATATATATATATATATATATATATATGGGAATATTATTAATATAACAAAGGGAGGACATTGTGCTTAGATTATTCCTATCCCCCAAGATATCTAATATATATCGGCATATTAATACATTGAATTGGGGAGCACTGTAGCTAGGTTATTCTTATGCCCCTCAAAGAGATCTACTATATAACTGCATATTAGAAAGTCAAAAGGGGGTACACTGTGCTTAGGTTTTTCTCCCTCCTCCCGCCCAAGAGACCATGTACTATATAGATATATAGGTACACGAAATGAACATAGACCTATTCTTGTTTTAAAAATCGCTATTATACTACTTACCCACTCCAACTTAATTATTTAGTATTTAGATTTGTGATATGTGTTAACTGTACAACAGTGAAGTTCTAATAATATTTAATATGTCTTAATGTAATATTATAAACTTGAAGTTTGTATGTGTTTGTTATTCAATCACACATTAACTACCAGAAAGATTAAGATGATATTTGGAATGAACATGGTTTAGGTAACTGAGGTGGACATAAATGAGTTTCCTTTTTAAAAATTTTAATGCCTGATATTATGTATAACAAAATTATTGTTTGTAAGCTTATACTTGCAATGATTTTAACTGAAATTGTTCTAAAAATGCCTATATTTCTAAACAAACTGCAATTGAAATTCAAAAGATTGCAGTTTCCATTGAAGTTGGCATTTACAAGGTAATTATTAAGTCACAGGGTCAGACATTCAGGTAGCAGAAATACATTTGGTAACTACATGCTTCTCTCCGTCAGTTATATGTCTACTGTTCTAGAGTGTCAAGTACTACAAATCTATGTTTTGGCCAAAAACCATATATCATATAATATTGTATTTAGGAATATATTAAATTGAAATGAACTTATTCTGACTTTGAAAATTGACTATAAATTTTATTACCTACATTGTAATTGCAGGTGAAGTGCAAATGGTAATAGCTAGTGTGTGTGTGTGTGTGTATATATATATATATATATATATATATATATATATATATATATATATATATATATATATATATAATATGGGCATATTAATACATCAAAGAAGGTACACTGTTCTATTCTTACCCCTCCAAAAGATAACCTAGGATAGATAAATACCAGCATATTCATTCACCATACCTATGTTATTTTTACTCCCCTAAAGATATCTAATACATATCGTTATATTAAAAAATCTACCTACATTATTCATACCCCCCCCCCTAATATATCTACTATATATTGGCATATTAGAACGTTAAAGAGGTTACACTGTGCCTAGGTTAATCTTAACCCCATCAAGATATCTACTATATAGAATGCCCACAGAATGTCAAATGGAGGACACTGGGCCTAGGTTTTTCTTACCTCCCCACCCCCCAAGAGACCTACTATATATCGGCATATAAGAACATTAAAAAAGAGGTACTTAGTTGCCTAGGTTATTCTTAACCCCCCCCATATTACCTACTATATATCGGCATATAAGAACATTAAAAAAGAGGTACTTAGTTGCCTAGGTTATTCTTAACCCCCCCCCATATTACCTACTATATATCGGCATATTAGAACGTTAAAGGGGATACACTAGCCTAGGTTATTCTTCAGCATAGGGTATCTACTATATATAGTGGCATTAATATATATGTGCATATTAATACATCAAAACGGAGTACATTATGTCTAGGATATTCTTACCTAGATCTATTATATATCGGCATATTAATACATCAAAGGGGTACACTGTTGATAGGTTACTCATACCCCCAAAAGATATCTACTACATATTGCCAAATTAATACATCAAAGGAATATGCACTATGCGTAGTTTATTATTCATACCCACCTAAATATAACTACAATATATTGACATATTAGGTTCGTCAAAGAGGTTATACTGTGCCTAAGTTTTCAGTAGACTCCAAGAGATCTACTAAATATCAGCATTTTAGAACATTAAATTACGAACACTATAACCAGCTTATTTTTACACCCTAAGAGGTCTACATATCAGCATATTAATACAAAAAAGGGTATGAATAACCTAGACAGTATCCCCAATATGAAGTTCTAATATGCCGATATATAGTACATTTCTTCGGGGATAAGAAAAACCTAGACACAGTGTACCCCTTTCGACGATCTAATATGCCGACATATGGGTAAGATATATAATAGATATCTTGGGAGGGGGGTAAGAATAACCTTGGCCAAGTGTACCCCCTTTGACATTCAAAATGCTGATGTACAGTAGATATCTGAGGGGTAACACACAACTTGATATCTGGTGATGTTTTGATTCTTACCACTTTGTTAAGTCCCTTGATAATGGCACTGACAACTCTATAATTTTTGTTTTTTAGTTATTGATATTTTGAAACTGCTATTTGTCACCAGAGGAGCCAAGGCGGTGGGCACATGGTACAAAATCCACCACCATTTTTTGGAGGGGGCCACATTTATTTTAAAAGGGGATAAAATAAATATTGTTATAAAAATCCTCTCACAACTACTCATATGTTGAGATACGTCAATAAAAATAATAATTTACTTCCTTACTCTAGAGATATCAAGATTAAAATGCTTTAAAATAAAAAATAATTTAAAACCCCCTTAAAACACACCCATTATAGTAAATTTAAACCTACTTACCCTAGGGGTAGCAACATTGAGAGGTTTTAAAAGCCAAGTAATTTTTAATCAAATTACCCTAGGAGAGCAATATTAAGGGGCTTTGAATTAAAGGCAAAAAAGTTTAAATTATCCTAGAGGGGTAGCAATAGGACAGACCTTAAAGCAAAGACCGATCATTTTAAACCAAATTAACCTTGAGTTGTAATATTGAGTAGTTTTAAATCAAAGATAGATGTTATCTACCTACAAAAAAATTAAATATAAAAACTATTTTGTTCGATACTAATGAAATGTATTTAATATTTAATAGGACAAAAATTAAAAGATAGTACTGTAGTTAAAAGATCTTTTTGCCACTGAAGGGTAGTATAAAAAGTTATCAAATTTTGAGGGAGGGAAACTGATTTTGGAGGGGCAAGTGCCATAGTCGTTAGTGGGCATTTGCACCTCTGTTCATCACATCTTGTGTGTATAAACTGTAGCAGCTAGAGTAACTTGACTGAGCCGTGTCCCTTGAAAGATACAGTAATGAGAGTATAAAATAAATCCATTATTTTCATTTGTTTGATTATTCTTATTTATATTCATATCATGGTTTTCAATTTCAATAACACATTAATATTGTTTTAAAAAACAAAAATTGTGAATGCTCTAAGAAAAATGATAAGCAATATTATAACTTATATTACAAATATACTCTAAACACGATAATGAAATTTTGTTGTAACTAATTATATTAGATAAAAATATAAATATATAAACAAAAACCACTAAGTAATAAATTAATTTACTTAAATAAGTTAACCACTAGTTATCTTAATTCATATTAGGATAACCCTAAAAGAATAATTAGAAGCTAATAAAAATCATGAGCATTATTATGACTATTATAAATACAAATCAAAACTTCATTGAAATAAAAACTTAGAGTATTTCATGTAATATATGTTTTACTTTAGCATGATAAAGGAAAGCATTTTATGACTCGAGAGAGCATGATGCAAAATCATAATTTTTTTCCTATGCAAATCAGACGAGGCCTAAAATTTTTCATTTCAAAAAAGCACAATTTTAATTTCATGAGAAAGAAATATACCACTAAACAATAAAATTAAAGTTAAAAACCTAGTTAATTACATATAATAGTTTTGAATATTATTAATTATTTCAGATATAAATGAATCAGATTCAGTTTTATAATGAAAAAGGATCAAGTTTTTAAAACAACATAAAAGGCAATACTTGCATTAATATAATGCTGCATACTGACAGGACACCAGTCACTTATTGTGTCAGCTACGCAAATACACTATTTTTTGTCATGAGCATATTCAATTGTATTGTGATAATATGCTTATAAAAAACACTAAAAGTTATGTTCATTAAGTGGATTTCAAATATTGTTTGAATACGTAATTTTTCAAGTACATCAAAGTATATATTTTCTTTCTCTTGGCATGACATCTCTTCTAAGCCGGCACATGGAGCAGATGACAGTGAGATCAAAATCAGCATTCTTAAGCAGTGGCGTCAGTTGAAGGAAGGATTAAACTACTATGATTCAACTACACACTGTGTAGTTTGGCATTAATAATCACTATAAAAATAAATCTGTGTCCAAAGAATATTAATATTTCATTAGATTAATATTAATATTTTATTACATTAACTCTATTTGATTAGGCCATAATAATAAAACGTATAAATCCACAAATATTTCTTTTTAACAATTATCTTACCTTTACCTTCTCAGTTATATATAAATTCAAAACTTTAAGCCGGTTAAACTGTGGATCAACATAAAGAAAAGTAAAGTTAATAGAAATGCCTCGCGAATTCATGCTCTATGATTTTGAAATCGCAGTGAAATTTTGTAGAAAATCAAGAAGTTGTTCTACCTCATATATGGGTTAATGAACAAAATTTCCTGTACGGTTACTAGCTAAAAATCTCAAATATTAAGAATACAAAGTAAGTGTATATTTAACTGATGTGGAGTTGAACTCAAAAAGGAAAAGGTTGGATAAACGAAGCATTTTTGTAACAAAATATTTTAATTAATAGTAAAATTAGTTATTTACAAGCTGTATAATGAAGTTTAAATGGCAGCTGAAATAGTTCAATAGAGCATTATTGCACCATTTCCCTTTTCCTCCATAACAGGCAATGCTGAACTTTTTTCTCTGGACTCCTTTGTTCCAAAAAAAATTGACAGAATACTTAATAACTGAATAACAAGTGCAGCTACTACAAACCTGAAAATAATAATACATTTTTAATAACAAGTGTAAAGTAATTAAATATTGCTATTCTGCAAGTTTTTCATACATGGTTTTTATGAGAAAAATAAAAGTAACAAAAACAGAAAATGAACATGTAAACAATTAGTTATATTCTATACTATGTACACAATGGCTTAACTAGTAAAATACGCCCTCCATGACATCTCTCCCTTACACTGCAGAAGCAGAGAAATGAAACAGGTGAACGTCTAATAGTCCTTCCTTGACTATTAGATAAATAAATAATAGTCCTTCCTTAGACTATTAAATAAAAGCACACACATTAACCAGCTTTGAAACTATTAATACATTACATGTGCTCACAGTATGCACATAAGGAACATCAAGCTGGCAGAGTGATGAAGAGTAATGGTAACACATACCCGTTAGCTGTCCAATGTCATTCCTTCGAGAAAATTTCAAACTCAAGAAATTATGTCATCTCGTAGCAATTCTAAGCATATTCGTGCAATTGAGAGAATGTCACTGGGTAGTGTAGGTATACCCAGGGTTGAACTGGCAGCTTCAAGAAGATGGACAAGGTAAAAAGAGGTATGGAGTACAAAGATCTGAAATTTTTTAAAAATTCGGTGCTGAAAACCTTGTTTTAACCCTTAGACAGCCACGGGCCGATATATTGGTTTATTTATTTATTTTTTTTTTTGGTAAATACCAAGCTTATTCTTAATTTTGTTTAATGAAAATTTACTTGCAATGAAAAATAAATCATCACAGATTATGTTTTTAATAATTAAAATGTACAAAAAGTTTTTTATATTTAATATATTTAAGTTTTAATATTTAATAATATTTAATTTGTAATATTTATTATTTTTTTTATATTTAAGTAAAATTGCTGTAACTCCAGCGAAGTCAAGTAATGCTCTGTTTGACAGCTGTGAGTTGTAGAATCATTTTAGTCAGTCGGGTATTATTTAAGTCTTTGAATAAGCGTTTGTGGTAATGTTATTGTATTTATATTGTGTTAATTTTTGTTTGTATAGTTTTTATTAGTTTCAGTATTTGTTTTTAGCTCGGTTTGACAGCTGTGAATTGTAGAATAATTTGTAAATGAACAACTTTGGGGACAAATTACACCTAAATTTAACTTTTGTTTAAGTGGTCTAGACAATATATTTATCAGCCAATCTTCTCGAAATTTTTAGAGTTTGTGCAAAATACATTATTATATTAGAAAATAACTAAATTAACGTCAAAATATTTTTTTAAAAATATACTTTATAGTACAAAATCAAAAATTCAAAATAAATGAAGTATAAGTACACACACACACACACACACACACACACACACACACACACACACACACACACACACACACACACACACACACACACACACACACACACACACACACACACACACACACACACACACACACACACACACACACACACACACACACACACACACACACACACACACACACACACACACACACACACACACACACACACACACACACACACACACACACACACACACACACACACACACACACACACACACACACACACACACACACACACACACACACACACACACACACACACACACACACACACACACACACACACACACACACACACACACACACACACACACACACACACACACACACACACACACACACACACACACACACACACACACACACACACACACACACACACACATATATTGACACAAAAAATATAAACATTTTTTGTTCTTTTTCTTTATTTATAAGTATAGTAAATATTCTTAAGAAAAAAATAATGACAAAAGTATTTTTCTACTAGTATTTTTAATTAAGTTACATGTTTTTAATCAACATCAAGGCAAAACTGGCATTTATAGCCTGCCATTTTAGAATAAAATATTATTTTCTTGCCTAGCCTTAAAAGGGTTAAGCCAACAAAAATATTCACAAGGAAACACTACATTCTGAATGAGTTAACTAATAATACAGACTTTTCTTAAATCATTTTATAGCTTCACAATATGTTATAACTGTTTGCACTAAACAGCATTTAAGGCCATGTATTTCACAAAAAAAGGTTTACATTGTTCATTAAAACAATAATAAAATGTACACTCTATTGATGGTTCTGAAGAACAGTTAGCAAGGTTAAGTACACTCAGTAGAAATGAGACTGTGTGTGTGTGTGTGTGTGTGTGTAATATATATATATATATATATATATATATATATATATATATATATATATATATATATATATATATACATACATACATACATACATACATACATACATATATACATACATATATACATACATACATACATACATACATACATACATACATACATACATACATACAGTGCTTATTTCAAATTCTTTATTTTTGTACAACTTAATGTTTGTGTATTAACATTATGTTTCTTAATTTTACTTTTATTTATATATAAATAACTTTGTTCCCTCTTATGTTTTCATGTTACCTTAATCTGCACAATTCATAAAAATAATAAGCTATTTATAATTTATCATCATATTATAAATAAATATATTAAAGTATAAAGAAAATACATTGTTGCATACTGCAATTATTAAAACTGCAAATTTCAATTGCATTATTTCTTAAATTAGATTACTAATAAAACATTGTGAAAGATAAAAATGAAAAAAATCAACAACCTTATAATGTATATTATTTATTTCATAAACTTACCAAAAAGAATGACCCAATGATGCCATTCCGTCTGAAACCCAAAGATTTGTTCTGTCTTCTAGGCTCATAACATTAAACTGTAGTTTTTTATAAAACTGAGCAACCCAAAAACTGATTGCCAATATCTGAAACAAAACTATAAAAAAATGTAATTAAAAAAAATAAATTTAAACATAAATTTACACTATTAGCTAAACAGTAATTTAAATACATTTTGAGGAGAGATTATATAAAAGTACTTTAACAGTGTGTTTGGGTTTATTAGTTTCAAGCAAGAGAAAAAATTTTTCAGGTTGATTTTCAATGCTTGAAGTGCTACCACTTTCAATTTTTCTTAAATTATTCTGATATTTAAAAAAATAACTTGTTTAAATATTTCATTCTCTTTTAGTACCACAAACTTTTTAAACTGAATTAAAATATATTTTTGTTACTGGACATATAAAACAAAATATTTAGGTTTTGTTTTCTACAAAATGTCTAAATTTTTGTCAATCAAATCACTAATGATGTTATACAATGCCTTTTTTCAGTGTTATAAGTTATGGAATAATAGTTTGTAGGGTGAGTAGTACTGAATTACTTCATTCACTTCAAAATGAAATTCTTAAAATTATACAAAGAAATAATTCTCAATAACTGAAATACCCATTAGGTATTGAACAGCTTTTTTCACTTCAGAAACTAAAATATCATTATAATGACTTAAAACTGTTCATTAACTAAACAAGTAAAACCTGATGTAAGAGTATTCAACTGCCAATTAGATCTTAAGACAATAAGTAGTAAAAATAGTGTTAAGGCCACTGGTTTGTTTAATAAATTTCCAAACGAATTAAAAACCTTTAATAATAAATTTGTGATTAAATCGAAACTGAAAAAATGGATTTTTGGAAATTCATAGATTAAATCTTTGTTATAGGTTATATTGCTATATTAAGTGTTACTAGAAATTTTTCTATTTATCATACAATTTTATATGCTTATATTATGAATTCTGCTTTTGTTATAGAATGATGCATACTTTCTTTTGTGTAATTGTTCTTAATTCTGAATTAGTTTTTGTATATTTTTTTCTTTTGTACCAGTCCCACAAACAGGTATTTTATATCTCTGTGGGTTACTTACCTATGTGAATTTTATTTATATATGTGTAATGTAATGTACTGGTTTAAATAAATATTTTATATGTACCTTCATAAAAAATTCTAACTGGACACACAAAGTGTATTGTAAGATAGAAGTAACAGAACTATCAGTCACACAGGCAACTCACAAAGAATTCTACATCCTTGTCAGCTTTTTAACAAATTGTAAATCGTTTAATTATGGTAAGTATCCATCCCACTTAAGCACAGACAGGTGTACTCTATGCGAGATGCACAGAAAAAGCTTTACCTAATACAAAATTTGAATTTTTTATGTCTAAATGCATTATCCGACCTTTGATCATTGGATGCCATTGTGCCATGCCTAAACTATTGGCTACTATATTTACAATGGTATATTACACAACTTAATATTTTTATGAAAACACTGTCAGACATAAAGAATGCTAGGATATGAAAACAGAACAAATGTTTATAAAAACAGAAGTTACAATAAAAGTGTAAAAGGTATGGTTGTATTTGATGGCCACTGTAGTATTGATTTTCAATTATAACAATGACAATTATAACAATTGACTTAAAACCGTTTATATTTGTTAAAGTGCAACTGTTACGTTATCAAGTTAAACTGTTCTAAAAGAACTTACTTGTTAGTATATTCCAAAGATACAGCCCTGGAATTCCAGAAAAAGAACTGATAGGCGTTGTAGCTGTATTGATAACAGCAAACACAGCAGCAGTCGCAGAAAATAACAACGACATACATAAACTTGCGACTGTTGACAGCCAATAGTTGTAGATCATAAAATCTCTGTCATCATGTAATAAATCTAAAACTAAGATATACAAATTACAATTAGTCTCTATTTGTTACATTCACTAACATTCGTCATATTTTTAGTTCCAAAATACAGCAAGATTTTTCAAGTCGGTTTCATGATAACAAAATTAATCATTTAAAATTTTGTTTTGGCTTCTAACTGTTCATACTTTGAATTTATATGTATCAAGTAACACATAGCTACATAAATTAGAAAAATTAAAACAGTAGGCTACTAAAAACCCTTACCACGTATGTAATAAGTTCGCCAACCATAGGCAACATTTAATTCTTTTTCCCCTTGAAACAATCCAAAATGAACAAAGCCATCCGATTCAGATGGATTAGCAGATCTTCTTGCCTTTGAGGTAACCCAGTATGTTGTACCCATGGCAGCCGCCATCAGTGTAATGCTGATGCAGGCTCCGATGAATGTCAAAAAAATCATGACTCTTTTGTACAAATTCATTTTATTTTTTTATCAATGTGTCATGAATATCTTTCTTTCTGTTGCCTAAAAAAGAAAAACAGACAATGCATAAAAATTATTATTTTTTACAAATTAAAAAACATGTATACATAGTGTTTCTGATGTAGACAATTTTTCTAAATTTATAAATTTGTATAGACCTAATTTAAACCAAGTTATTTTTCATGCAGCCTAAAATAATCAGCATACAAATAAACAATAAGATCTCATACATGCAAAATGGCAATAGAATATACTTCTCGTATTAGGTGACTAAAAATACAACAATTAGTGCTTGAGGAATGTGCACACTTTAATAACACTGAGTTTCAGAACATGTACAGGTACTGAATCTGTTTGGACCACTTTATCATTGATGCAAGTATTATACTATTTCTGTTTACTATGTGTAAGTTTCTGGTGCTTTCTGGCGGCCATACATGATCAGAATCACATTACAACTGGCTTATCAATAAAACAAAAATGTGTTCTCTTTCAGCACCTACACCGCTTAGCAATAAAGCAAAGATTATTTTTCACAGTAATTTGGCTACTATATGGTTGTAATTGTTCTTCATATACATATATACTAATCATTGGGTAGAAAAGCACAATGATGCTATTATCGCTACCCTAAATGTAAGTGTGAGTGGGCGTCAGACTCTGGTACTGTGAGGAGGAATGTACATCTTCTCAATATGTACATTGAGGTGCAGCTAGTCTGTATCTCCTTGGGGGGGTGATCTTAGAATTACACTATACACTGATTGCAATCAATATTAAAATAAACATATAAGGATGAATTTATTATTTATAAACAATATTGACCCTATGACAATAATAATAAACTATGGCAAGTTTAAGACAGCCATAGTCCAAAACCATTACAAAATCTGTCCAAACAGAATAAATTTTATTCACTTTTACTGAAAGTTCTCAGGACTTGTTCTATTAGCTGAACCATTAATTAAGCAATAAATCAATGTAGAAATATTTTCATCTCGTCTTATAAAACTATTATGTGTGGCCTAGATTTGGTGTGTTTACACCCACTTTCCAGACTTTATGACATGAAATAAGGGATAAATTTGAAAGAATCTAAAAGAGTTAAAAAGAAACATTTTAATGGATTCTCATTCATTTTAATGAAGGAAAAGCTATGAAATTTCCTTAAAACTAGAATTCAATATACTAGGTTTTACAGCTGGGAACTATCTTTGATATTGTATAGGGAATTTTAAGCAGAACCCAACATTTTGGAAATCCTTTCACAGACATAAAAATCATTAAATAAATGGTTGAAAATGTAGTCCATACAAAAAAATGGCCATAAAAAAAAGTTAAGATAATTTACTAACAAAAAATTATTATACAATAAATATAAAAGTGTCCCTATAAAACCAAAGAAGGTCTACAGTAATAACCAATGAAACATTTTTAAATAATTAAATAAGATCATTCCATTTCTTTAATTACCCTGAATAATCACACAAAAAAAATTTCACATGCTACATAATAAAGGTTTCTTCTTTCTAGTAATATTAGTATTAATTAAGCTACCTGAGGATATGATGTTATATTTTGTGTCATCAGACACTGCTGTTATTTACACTGACAAAAATTGGAGCCTTGTAGAATTAGAAATAAATTCCATTTTTTTTTACATTATTTATAAATAAGGCAATGTTAACAGGCCTTTTATCATTTACAAATTAATTATTAAAAACAATTTTTAACAATTTTGATTGAAGATTTTTCAACATATTTCTATGTGTTGGCAAACAGCCATCCCATGAGATAATGCCATAGTTTAATATACTATGAAAGAAGGCATAGTAAATCATTAAAATAGTTTCAGTTAACATAATTTTAACCATTTTACAAAATATAAAAATTAAGTATTTAGTTTTCTTTACTAAGTATTGAGTATGGATTTCCCATCTAATCCTATAATCAAAATAAATACCAAGATATTTGCATGATTCAACTCTGTTAATATTAAAACCATTAATTACTAAATTTAGATTTAGTGGCATGATACAATTCCAAATGTAATAACAGACTGTTTTATCAATATTTAATGATAGCTTTGAGAGCTAACCATTTAGAAGTAATATCAAGAAATGTATTCATTTTTAATTCTACAAGACTCCAAATTTTGTTTGTGGAAATAACAGCAGTGTCATCAGCAAAAGATAACACTGTCCTCAGGTACTGTAATTAAAAGCTCATTTATATACAAAATAAAAAACAGAGGTCCTAGAATAGTGGCCTGGAAAACACCAGTTTTAACTTCACAAAATTCACTCATAAAATTATTAACTTTAACTCGTTGTTGTCTTTTTTATAAATAACATTCTATTAATTTATAAGCATTACCTCTAATACCATAGTTATATAATTTATCACGTAAAAACTTGGGATTAACTAGATCAAAAGCTTTAGGCAGATCTAAAAAAGTTATAGCAATAGGTACACTTTTATTAAGTTTCTCGTAACTTAATATATATATATATATATATATATATTTATTTAATAAATAAATAAATATTTATTTTAAGACAATTGATAATTTTTATTGTAATGAAATAATTCTTTTGTTTGCACTGCTTAGTATAATTACGTCTTTTGTTTTCTAGTTTTTAAGTGTTACTTTATAAGTTTTAGCTCCAGATAACAAAGAGGTATGCCTCTCTCTTTCAGGACACATTTTATCTCCCACGAGTGATGTCTTTATAGCTAAAGAAATTGAAATTGAAGACAAATATTTTCTTCTCTGAAAATGTGTATTATGTTATGCTTATGCTTTGAAATAAGTAACACAAAACGTGATTTCCGGTTGTGTTTAGTGCTGCTTGTGGTGGCCAACTTGCTAACTGTACTGCATTCAATATTTATTTAGTTTAGTGATGCAACAGGAATATGAAAAGGATAAAAACAGACCACTACATGTAAACAAAATTATTGGTTAAAAATATTTGTGTAAAATATTTTTAAAAAATAATAAAATTGCTATTAGCGTGTTATAAACAGTGACTATATAAATGCTAAAGTATAGTTTACATAATATTTGTACTGTTTAATAAAAAATCTTACTTCTTGTCTGATACAAAACTAATATTTCAAGCAAAGAATACAAACTTTTAAATCAATATCTTATTACCACAATTTTTCAGTTCCCACAAAATCCAATTAACCAGTTTTTTATTGATAACTTACAAACTAGATTTTTTGATAAAATCCTTTTGTTTGTGGTGTGTGTGTGTGTGTGTGTGTGTATATATATATATATATATATATATATATATATATATATATATATATATATATATATATATAGAGAGAGAGAGAGAATCTTTGGTTGCTGCAAATTTTTTTGACCTATTTGGCCTGCCACCTGAACTTTTAAAGCATAAAAATTCATTTATATAATATAAATATAATGACTATCAAAACTGATACGATTTAACAGAATATATTTATTCTTTAACTTGCCTGAAATCTTACTAGCAGCTTTTTACATTATAGTCACTGTACTAAATCTTGCAATAATTGTGCTTTTTTAGCTGCTGCAAGATTTTTAATCAAAAAAATGTTTTAACCATAATATTCAAAATAACGTATATTTTCATAAAAAAACAGAAAATAATCGGATAACTGTGGTCACGCTATTCTCCACTAATGCCCAACTCAGTAAAACTTGATCAAAATCTTTGGAGCTAACTTTGAAAAAAAAAACCACTGAGGTTTTTAAAAAAAGGAGTTTAAACAAAAATGTGAAAATTTAAAAAAACGATCAATATAAGCAAACTACTCCAAATTAGTACAAAAGATATAGGTTTGTAGACCCAGGGTAGTTTGAACTGATTACCCTCCCTCTTTCTGACAGCCCTGATTGGTAGTTTTAAACATTTTTCTTAATTTGAAAAAAATAATATATTATACTACAAGTAAATTTAAAGTGTATATATGATTTTTTTTCAAATAAAATACATCTGTATTTAAAAGTTACACAGAGAACAAGCTTACGCATTTTTTCAAACATTTCTGGTAAAGGTTTTTCTATTCACTTTGCATCTGTGTTAGAACTTATATAAAAATCATACTGAATTAACTTTTGGCTAAGAGTTGTTCTTAATATCCTAATTAAATAGCTCCAAGTGAAACATTAAAAGCAGAAAATCACTAAAATTGTTATAGTAAATTGTAACTTGCAATCTGTAGGCTCTACACAAGTACAGAGAAATCATTCCAAATGTGTGTATTACCTGTCAAAAACATAAGCCTATCTACTTACAATACACCATACACATAATTTTACATATAACTGTCCTATAATGAGTTTACTAAAAATGTATTAGGGGGTCTAGTTAAAAGAACTGTAAATAGAAGAGGGTATACAGTATCTATTTTATATCTATATTATTGTAAAACCAACAATTAATGCCTCTAGCTGATATTTAAGTAGGGTTGTAGTTGACCTACATGTTTAAAATTAAAACTACTAGCTTGGTTTATTATTAAACTGATAAATTTGAATAAATTGGTTTATTCTTAACAACTGTGAAATTTCAAGATTAAAATCTGACAGAAACGGTTTTTTTAATTCAATATTTTTAAAATTTAAGGTGATTTAATTAAGTCCATTAGGCTGTATTGTACTTCAGGTAGGTTATTATTAAAAATTGTATAATAGTTTGCAGTTTTTTTTTAAGAGTCAATGCTGACTAAAAGATCAAAGACCTAATAGAACATATAGGATAAGTAGATTTTGAAACCTTCTAGTCAATGATGGTTTTATCGTAAGACCTACATAAGAATGAATCAAAACGGAACTAACACACAAATAGGTGTTACTTCAAAAACCTACATATACTTCGACAATACTTTTCCTAAATAACTAACAACCAAGTTAAAATACTTACATTATACTAATGCGTATAAAACAATTGATTTGTGTATTCATATTATTCTATTGTAATCCATTTTACAAATAAGTGCGTTAAAGTTATAACAAATTTATTTCTTAATCACAAACACAACAAATGTCACTTCAGATGAATTCACTTCTTTTCTGTTAAAAATTAGTTTATTGTTTAGATCTTAGCTTACTATTTTGAATTCTATTTATAACGAATTAAATCAGTAACAGTTATCTCACTATATTTCTTTCCTACGCTGTTTAAAAAAGGACATTTATCACTGAAGACTACGTCACTAATTCAAAGTTTTACTTTAACAGAAACCTGCTTTCTGTTAAACCATGTTTGGTATTTGCCATGTTTAGAGGTGGTGGGGAACTCCCCTTTCCACAACGCCAGACTTCCACCTGTTGCACCTACCCCCTCCTTCATTCCTTCGATGAACAATGAACTGACAACTGCAACTGAATCATTCCGAACCTCAAGCAGCATTATTGAAGGTTAGATTAGATTTCGTACTTGAACAATGTAAGCAGAGTACGTGCATCGCCACATGGAATACAAATTAAATTTTAAATCAATTTCAGTAGGTGTAAACGAATGTTAAGCATGTCCTACGTGAATTCCTTTTAGAAGAGGATCCTACATATGTCAATACTTCACGTCCAATCTATAAGTTTCAAAATTATCTTAGCGTATATATTTTTTAGATTTTTAACTAGTTCAATTAATTCCCGAACAAAATACAACAATTTTATAAAATATCTGAAAATTTGTACATAATGTTTCTTTAAATAACTATGACTAAACATAACGAAGATAAATGATGATAAAATTAAAATATAAATTTATAACGAAAATGAAAACGTTAAAATTAAAATATAAGGTTAAAATTATCTCATATATAAGACCTAACTGGAAAACTTTCCAATCTAGAACATAGTCCTTTATTTTGTTCTATAAACGAGAGCAAAGAAATCACCCCAAAACTATTGACCTTATGGACAACATTTGGGCAAAAATTATCATTATCGTTAAAAACGATTTTTAAAAAATAATTGACCAAAAAGGACCTCAAAATCTTTTTTTATGCAAAATTGGTTTCGATATTTGGGCAAACAAGATCTAAATTCACAAAAATCGGTCAATTACGTTAGTCTACAACAATATGCGCTGATTAATAGACATCTAAGTAAAACCCCTTAAACATCAATTTAACGTTTTTTAGTCGCTCTTACTTTAAATTTCGTGTCCGGGAACTATTGAAAAAAACATCCTGAAGGTTTATTTAAATTTCGTATACTGATTTGAAATATAAATCTTAAAAATCACACGTCGCACACGCGCGCGCGCGCGCACACACACACACACACACACACACACACACACACACACACACACACACACACACACACACACACACACACACACATATCTGCAACGGTATTATTTTAATAAAAAAATAATTGAACAAAAAGGACCTCAAAAATATTTTTATGCAAAACTGGTTTCGATATTTGTGCAAACAAGACCTAAAATGGCAAAATTTACCAAAATCGGTCAATTACGTTAGTCTACTGCAATGTGCGCAGATAAATAGACATCTCAGTAAAAACTTAGCTTCTGGTTATGAAAAATTCAAGTAAATAGATTGAAGCATATTAGCATATGGTTATGGCGATGAAAATTCGTATCCACTTATGAAGACATTGCTAAAGCTGCTATCAATACTCCCTGTTTCCGTTGGAACACCAGAACGTACTTTTTAAACATATACTTAAGACATGGTTAAGATTGCGAATTACTGAACATAGTTTGACCGGTTTACATTCACCAGGATATTAAAATAAATACTGACGATGTCATAAATCAATTTGCAAATACAGTAATACGAAAATAAGACTTTATTTTCTTTTATAAAATATTAGCCTATATAAAATAGTATTTTTAATTTTACAAATATAGTCGTTAATTTTCTACATATAACAAAAATTAATTTTTATAATTATAAATAATATTTTTTTATTGTTTAAAATTTTATGCTTAATTAAAATTAGTAAATAACAATAATCTTTGAAGTCGTTTCTCTCCGTAGCCAAGCAATAAAAAAAAGTTGAGGATATTGAGCATTCCAAATACACTAGCTCTACCATAGTGTCATAACTAGGTTATATAGTTCACTCTATAAAGCCAGTCTTGTAGTTGGAAGCAGCATAAGTACCATGGCGGGGGCACACAACATAAAATGCGCTATCAATATTTTTTGGAGGGTGGGCAAAATTTATTTGTATCAATTATTTTAAAAGGGTATAAAATAAAAATTGTTTAGTCTTATTTTCTTTATCGTTATTTATTGTTACCTAAATAATATATTTAATTTATGATACAGAAATATTAATTGAAATTACTTTCATTGCTATTGAGCGATTATTTCTTTAAGTGAAAAAAAGTTGATAATGGTACTGTATCAAAAATTGTACCATTGTTTCCTTTCACTAATCTTCATTTTATTATTATCTTCCAACTTAAAAACTGCAAAATATCAATTATAAAAATTATTTTTATTCTAAACTAATGAAGTGTATTTAATATTTAATAGGATAAAAAATAAAATTTGATATTTTGTTCATAATTTTTTTTCTCTTAAAAAATCGATCGAGCAAAAAATAAAAGATAGTAATTAAAGAACTTTTTGCCACTAAAGGGCAGTATAGAAAGTTATCAAATTTTGAGAGGGCTGATTTTTTGGAGGACATGTGCCACAGCTGTTAGTGAATATTGGCACTAAGAAGCAGTTAATGCACAATCAGAGAAAACTATAGAATTTTATCTACTAAATTCTCATGGAGACATATTACTAGTAGTCTCATTAACATTAGTAGTTGTTCTGTTAACACTGGCAGATTGTTAGCTTGTGGACTTCTTGAGCGAAACACACTGACATGCGCTTTCTCAGGTGAGAGTTGCTAGCAAAGTAAGGTTCAACATTACTGCGTTGGTCAGACTATGCTAGTCTTGACCTTACAGTTGCATTTTGTGTAGCCACCCCAAGTGTGGTATTTTGTACTATTCTGTTTTTGAAGGACTTATGAAAGGACCAACTGATAAATCAAATGATCTGATTGGTAGCTGCGAATAACACAAAGCGAGTTGCTTATGGGAAACGAGGCTTAAACTGAATTGTTAGCTTTCTGCTGTTTCACCCTGTGTGGTGTGATGTCACTCAGTTCTTTGATTGGTTGAAGAATATAATGTGATTTTTATTCTATAGGAATTCTACAACTGTTGAATTTAGGATATTTATCTTGGTAAATCATGGGCTAATGGCCTTAAGGAGGTTAGTAATTATAACATTGCAATAAACTAACAAAAAATGTACCAATTTCAGAATTTTGTACCTTTACTGAACAGCTGATCTTAAAATGTGTGTTATGAAAATTTTTAAAAATATCTTTTTTAATTTTTTACAAACCTAAAAAAACATTCACTCACAGTTTTTGGCTTTTATAATCGAATACAAACACTAAAATAATTTCTTTACATACACATTTTATTTCCTTCAGCAATTATTAGATAATTTAATTTATCATGACCATCTTTCACTGTATTTGGCCACTGTACCAGTGACACTCCTATAAAAATGATTCTGTATAAATAATAAAACTACCAAGTGATAAAAAGTTCCCTTTAAGTTTACAATTAAAAAAGTTGTTAAATCAGTTTTGAATTCTGCCAAGAACCAGTCGCCTCTTTAAGTAGTTTACTGAACAATATCTATCTTCACACTTGGTGCACAGCATCTCTCCCACGCTATCCTTCATTATTCACTATAATAACAATGGTGTTCTTCCATGTTGTTCTCTTATGCTCAGCATATTGGCAAAGGTATTATTACAGATGTAAAATCATCAGACTATGAATCTTGTACCACACACTTACTAGAGTTTAAACAATACAATTCACACCAAAACCACATCATTTAAAGAGACCACTTTCACTGTGAAGACCTATCACCTTTAGTAATTCATACTACAATACATTCTAAGCATATAAATACTTTAAAAGATTTCTTGATCCAAGCACATTTCAGTATTTTACATACCTATTTATAATGTGTCTGCGACTTCAGGTAGCTATTTTGACAGAGAAATGCACACTGTGGCCAAATGTGAAGGTTAATATTGTTAAGTAAACTGTGTAAGCAGGTGACTGGTTCTTAGTGGAATTCAAAGGAGATTTAACAACACTTTTAATCTCCTTGGTGGTGGGGAATGTTTTACCACTCAGTTTTTGGTTCGGTACATTCTAGGCTACAGTATGGGAAAGAATGCTGGGAAGGAGTTACCAAAAGCAATCTGAAATATCTTTCTATGATGCAAAAAAGCTTTATCACAATAATTTCATTCAAAAGTAAATTTGTTTATTCATTTCCACTATTTTCGAAATTGAACATTTTGCCACTCAAACATTTATTTATTTACTATTAATTTTTTTTAATCAGATTCAGCAATGGAACAGAATAGTTTTACTTTACTAGAAACAAAGTCAAAAGACTAAAAATAAATCTCAGTATATGTCAAAACCATTTCATTTCCTTCAGACTAAAATAATTCAATATTTTGCAAATAATATAAAAAATTCTAAAATGCCCTAAACTTTTTAGAAGTGTAAAAATGTAAGGAGGCTGAACAGAGCCATTATTAAAAATAACGAAGTTTGCTACCTATATACAGTACTGTAGATCATATTGATATGTATAAATTTTAGTTCTTAAGCATATTTGTTATTTCTTGTAATACAGCTTGCTTGCTTGCCTAGGTGATTGTTACATGTTATGTTATTAATTACAGTATATACTAGATTCTTTCATTCCATTTAACTTGTATTCTCCTTTTTTTACCTCATGATTTCTTTTCATTTTTAATGGATAGATCTATATGAATGGATACATCTATCATTCTATATGAACATATTAAGTTGGAACTATAAAAATTTCGGTTAAAGTAAAAACTGTTTGATTTTGTTCTTTTAGGATTTTATCAAGTTTCTGAATAAATTTCCTTTTTATACAAGTTAGTTTCCTTGTATACAGTTTTAAAACAAAGGCTAAAAAATTTTCTGGAACTGCACTTCCACTAATGTGAGCTACAAGCCACCGCTATTATTGGGAACAATCAGCAGGATATTTTATTGTACAGTATTGTTATGCTTGTAAATTTATGAGGAAATAAAGATTACAAGGAAAAAAAATTATTAGCAATTTTAAATAAGGTCAGTACAGTATAAAGTTCATAAGTTACATCCAACAACCACATAAGACCAATAAATGGAGTTTAGCCATATAAAAGTATTACGGGAATGGAAGCAATCAACACCACCTTGGTGTGTGATAAAAACACTAATCTAGGCACAGAGTAGTCAAAAATTTTAATGTATGTTTATCAAATAATCTGCAATATAATCTATTTAGAAATAACATAACATTTTGTGACAAGTGAAAAAAAAAAATTGTAGAGACTTAGCAGTCTCTACACCAGTCTCTATACCATTCAAAATCTTTATAATACCTTCCTCACATATATTTAACTAAAAGGTTTCAGAAAACTTTGGTTTTCAATTCAATACTAATAAATTAGTTATAAACGCTAACAATAGCCTACCATTGAAATCAATTTTTGTACCTGTGTGTCTGTGAGAGAGAGGGGGAGAGGGAGGGAGAGAGAGGTGTAGTTGCATGCTACAAGGAACTATTTGGTAAGCGCAGTACAGGGATTCTTGAAAATCTTTGCACAGTTTTTAGAATATTGTCAACATAGTTCCTATTTTATTTACCAGAGTTGCAGGGACAAGACAAAATATTTAGGTTTAACATCATCTTAATGTTTCTGTATGTTAAAAAAATATATTTTCCCCACAGAGCCGCATTTAGGTAATTTTGCCATTGAAGTACATAATTCCCTCTTCATTTCTAAGAATATTAAAAAACTTGTCATTATTCATCAATATGTAATAAAAAAATACAACTCTTTAAAGAGACTGTATTATATATAATTGTATAATAATACAATTATTATATATTAATAATTGATATTGCAATGTGAAACAAATAATCAAAGTGAAAATATGTGAACCTGAGATAACAGACTTTGTAGTTAAAACTATAAGTATTTGTACAAATGTTATACCATTTGTGTACATTCGAAATGTACACTTCTAATTGATGTATAAAATCATACTTATCATCTGCTTTCTTGGTATTGTTAAAAAAATTATTGCACACTATTCTTTACTGTGCAATTGCTCCCTAACATTTTATAATTATTTTCATTAGTTCACTAATGATATTTTTTTTCTGTTTGCACCTCTAAAACATTTTGCACTCGAGGCATGAGGCTAGTGGCCTAATGGGGAATATTGCCTTCATAAAGACTAGGCAATACAATACACAAAAATGTCCATAATTAGTAGCAAGCTTAACCAGATGCAATTTTGTTCTGCAAAAAGAAAGACTAAATTGTAAATTCTAAATATCTCGGTTAATAAAAAGGATTGAAGGACATTTTAATTACACATATTCAATTGTTAGCTGAATAACTTTATTGTTACAATAAATTGTAATAACACTTATCTATAAAATGCATTTTTCTTTATTTTGTATTCTCTGGTAACAGTCATACTGGTAACAAAATATCAATCAATACACTGCAGTCACTTTTTTAATTAAATCAACAATAAATACAAACTGGTACCTTTTTTTAACAATTATTTTAATAACAACTCTTAAAAAATTAGCATTTTTCTAATATTTACAAAATATTTCTTTCTGTTTACATTACAAACGAGTTACAGTTTCATGAATGCAGTTGGCAACATAATCAAGATTTTGAAGAGTAAGACCAGCAATATTGATACGTCCAGACTTTGGCAGATAGATGTGGTGAGTATTATTCAAATGTTGCACTTGGATTTCTGAAAAAGCATTTCAAAATAATAAACAAAATTACAATAATTTTAATGGTTTATTACAACAGAAAACAGTATTTCTATATGGACATACAACTTATAACCTTTTTACAAAATTTGCACAAATCTTAGAAAAAAATACTTTTAATATTAGGATTACCATACCGCAAATTCTAAAACATGTAACAATTTACTCACCATTCAGTCCTGTGTAGGAAAACATACCAATCTGAGTTGTTATGTGGTCCCAAGTTCCTGGTGTTCCTAATGCTTCCAGTTTTTCGCGAAGACCTTTGCGCATATCCAGTATACGAGATGACATGGTTTTAATGCATTCTTTCCTGTAAATAAAATTATTTAAAAAAATTTGTTTTCATGTACAGACTCCATTTTATTCATTTATGTTAAATTACTCAATTAGGTTATTAGCTTTGAATGTAGAATACACTGACATCTCTTCTGATATTAAAATTAGGATGGTAGAATTAGTGATAAAATGTATGTAAGAACATTGTACTGATATTAGTGTACTCTAAACTCACTTTTTCTACTCTCTTCTCTCTCTCTCTCTTGTTCTTTCTTTATTCGTACCCCCACCCAATCAATTCAATAGCCTATTGACAATTAACAATTAATGCATCAGATATTCATATTTTAATAAAATCTGTATGCTTCATATGATTACATCTTTAAAATTAAATTAAATTAAATAGCTTTTAAACCACCATTTTTTTAAAAAGGTTTTTGTGAATTGTTCTAATAAATTTAAAATTTTTAATACATTTTAAGACTTTTTTCTAATTTTATAAAGGTTTAGAATTAAATAACTTAACTACTTATCAAACTGCTTTCCATTACTAATTACCATCGAAAATCTAATAACCTAAATTTGTTCCATTATAACCATCACAACATAGAATGAACACAACATACAAGAAGGGGACCCAAAAATAACCAAAATTTTGTTAGGTTGGTATTTGTAGTATGTGATTGGGCCACTAGGGTGATCTGGTTACATTTCTCACGTCATTCTGCCAAGTGCGATTGGTAGGTTGTGCTTGTGTTCAGTGAAATTTTTATAAAAGTAGTTTTGTGCATCATTTTTTTACGATGGCAGATATCATGAGCAACTCACGACAGCGAAATTTTTCTTCTTGAAAAAAAGTATTGCAGAAACTATTGCAATGTTAAAAAAAGCTTACAAGTTTTATCCTATGGGTAAAAATCAAGTCTACGAGTGATTTGGCCGCTTTAAGAATGAAGAAATGTCGATTGAAGACCACCTACACCCCAGATATCCTTCAACATTGCAAACCAATGAAAATGTCACCACAATCCGAGAATTAATTTATGAAAATCAACATAGGAACACTGACGAAATTGTTGAGATTATCCAGTTATCGCAAAGCTTGGTCCAGCAAATTTTATCACAAGATTTGAAAATAAGATGAGTTTCTGCAAAATTCATCCCGCGATTGATGACAGCAGATCAATAAATTAAACACATTTTAAAAATATTTTACGGTTACTTTTGGGTCCCCCCTCGTATAACCTAATATTATACAAATTAACTAATAAAATTGAACTCCTGGTAAACACTATGTTTTCAGTAAAATTTAAAAAACTTCATTCTAAAATCAACCAAATATTAAAATTGTTTAGAACTGGCTTCCTTAAAAAATTAAATTATGCTAGAGGCATTACTGTTAAATTCCTAAATTTCATATTTTCATCATAACAACCAAACATTAAATTTGTCACTGTAAAACAAATTTTAAACTTTAGAAATGTGAAACAAAGTTTGTATTTATTTATTTAGCAGAGTTTAATTTGTTCATATTGTAGTTTATTCTAATGTAAAATAAAGTTTGTATTTATTTGATTAGTATTATGGTTTGAGTTTTTATTCTTTACTTCCACTTTGTAATCTATTTATGGATTAACTACAGATTGTGTTATGAATGTCAAACAATCCCACAGATGATAAGGAATTTGCTGCATTAAAAAAAGAAAAATTGTAAAAGTCTTAATATTTAAAAAAAGTAAAATAACAAACCACTCTTCAAAGAGTGCAGGATCCTCCAGTACTGCACCTACTATCCTTGCCCCATGACTTGGTGGATTTGAGTACATTCCTCGTATAATGAGAGTTACCTGAGACTTAACAGGAACTATTACATTAGGCGACTTCACTACAAAGGTCAAGTTGCCAACACGTTCATCTAAACAAATTAAAAATTTGTATTCATTAATTTGCTTTTGTGACTCAACAGAGTAATATTTTCCAACATACACTACAGATTATAGCAATAAATTCAAAGTCAATGAGTTTACATAATAAAATCATTTTACCTACTCTACAGAATGGCCAATAAGTCAGCTGTCATAAAAGTAACTGGTTCAATAATACAAAACAAATATAAATTTATATTTAATATTGAACACAGAATTAAAAGTAAAATTTCTGATAATACCATTCAGATATATTCTATTCATGTAGTGTTCAATAAACCTTCAAAAGACACTAAAGCATTGAATATAAATAAATAGACTAAAAGTGCTAGAAATTATGTTACCCAAGAAGTATCCATGGAGATTACATAAATATTCATTCATTTTAAGTTGGCTTAATTTCCAGAATCTTGGTTTATACATTGCATCTTTTCAACAATGAATCACAAATGCTGTTGGAAATGTTCCAGGAGTGTAGGTTTTCAAATTCAAATTGTATTTGTATCTTCAAATATTCAACATCTTTTCGAAATTGAGCTTATTCTGCATCCTTTCATTAAGATTTTATTTGAAACTCACTAGATGCTTTTCTTTAAGATTTACTTGGCGACTGCACAAAACACTGCGCTACAAAATATTTTCTTCTTTAGTTAACCAATTTAAGTCTACCAGAGCAATGAAGCTCTGCTATCGATATAATCTGTTCAAATCTGGTATTCAATTGTGAATACCCTGTTGGAGGCTTAATATTTGTAGAAACAATGAACATCAATGTAATTATCTTTCTATTTACTATTTCTCATTTTAAAACAAACAACATAACCTCAAATGAGGATATAATAACTACTCGGTGTCAACCGACTTACAGGTACTACGGACTTAGTTGTTTCCAATTAACCACTACTGAGCTAGTCAAAACAGTTTAACACTTGCCAACAAATAACTTATGGGCCACCTTATACATAGCTGTTATAGTACGGTAGACTACTGCAAGAGAAAGGCATTTATAAGAAATTGTAACTGTCACAATACTGCTAACGATGTACTGTGTTATGAACGAATACAATCATTCATTTATGTGACATGGTAATTTTTTTTTTACATCTACTTCTACAAGGTCAGTGGAACAGCTGTATACAGAAATTGTTATTAAACAAAATTATTAATATAATAGCTAGAGAAAAAATAGGCTATCTTAAAATAAAAAGTTAAACCAAATCTAGCTCAATCTGATAAAAAAAAAAAAATGGGCAACTAAAATACTCACTGTAAAGGCCAAAGTTTTTGGCAAAAGACTGACAGCATAGAAGCTCGAAGCCCTTACTAACAAAGTGTCGTACAGCCCAGGAATCTTTCTCCAAATCTCCAGAAGCGAAACCTTGATACGCAGAGTCAAACAATGGAAACAACTTACGCTCCTGAAATTATGACAGTATAAAGTAACTACCTGAACACTCCAGCATTGCTAAAGTATTTTAAAATTAATACAAAACACTATATAATTGTTACCATTTTGAAAGTTGATATTTAAGAGTCTCTACAGATCTCCACTGGTATTTTTAACTATCTTAGAGTTAGATAGATAAGAGGTTATAAGGTTTGATAGCTCCTGGCACCACAACCAAAGGGTCTTTTGTACAACTAAGCCTCTTTGATGCTACTTCTTCACTGGTTCAGCTGGAGGTTCTTAGGGCCATAGAAGGCAAACATCCTTCGCCTCCTGCTGGCAAGAGCCTCACAATCAGATTACAGGCTCTACAATTTTCTTATCTATCTTACATAGCCTACACTATACAAGGTTTATCTGTGATATAAATTCCTTCCTTGTTCAAGTGCACCATCAAATTACAGTGTCCCATGAGTTCCATAGTTCTTCTGATTTGCCCTCTAGACAAGGTCTATACTTGTTTCCCTAAGTCCAACTTGTGCAATCTCAACAGACGCTTTTGGCTGACAGCCCTATTTGGAGTACACTTTCTGTTTAACTCTGACATTACAGCCCCTTAAGGGTTGCGTTTCTCACACCCAAAGTTTGAATCCAGAAAGGTCTTATGCTTTTTAGGTTTAATTATATATAAGTCCTTTTGCCTTCTCTCACCTCAGTTTGCGCTGCCAACAGATGTTTTTCTACAAATGTTTACCTGATCCAAAACAGGCCATTGCCTTACTGATATAAGATGTTCAACTCCATCTCTCAATGTTCTTATACTGTTTTTAGGTAATTTGTTCATACTGTGTTAGTATGAACAAGGTTGAAGAATAAGATTCCAAGATAAAACCAAAATAAAACCTAAAGCTATCATTTCAGAAGAGGAGCGGAAAAGAAGATCGGAAAGAATGAAGATTTCCGCTACTGGGAACAAAGAAAAGTACAGCGCGCAAGAAATGATTAATTCAGCGTACCCCAAAGAGGGTGAAACGAAGAGAAGAACAAGGCTGCAGTGGGGTTAAGTGCAGCCCGTTTTATCCCCTTCATGCTATTCTCACTCCCCAGGCCAACTTTTGCAAGTTTCCCAGGCTATATGGGTTTTTATGGTTTGTTTTCAGTCATCAAAGTCCAAAAAATAGCTAGCCCCTAGTCCCATAGCCACACAGCCTTTGGCATATGTTGCTCCACCTCAACTTAGGATATGGTCAGGGATAAGGAAGAACTCTTAGGAAGTGGAAGGGATGATAAATTCAGTTGCTGATTCTTCCTAAAGTGTTAAAAGTAGTAGATCAGTAGCTCACATATGAATAGGGTTTAAAAAAATCAGCAACAAAACAGCCTATCCTCTGACGGGAATGTAATGGCGTAGGCTGCCCATTACTCTATTCTGACAGTTGTATTTTAAAAACATTAAATTACATTCAATTGCATATGTCACTCAATATGTACATATTCCATCTGGTCCTTCTAATGCCTTCCAAAAAGTAAGATAACTGAATTTTCATACTTTTTGTTACCAATATCTTATACAAGTTTTATAAATTACAGTACTTTTACACACAAAAAAAAAAAATAATAATAAGATTTGTCTCCTTTTTCATTTGTTCTGTGACTTACCCCTTGATGGATCTGTCACTAAATCCATGTCTAGACCAAATTATAACATCACATCAATTTTATAGTCATGATCAATGATATTTGTTTTACCTGACAAATAGTTGCTATCGTATCCCACTGAGCTTGAGTAGGATCACAGCCTGTTGGATTATGTGCGCAAGCATGTAATATGATCACAGCATTTTCTGGTGCTGCTCTTAAATCCTCGCACATACCTTCAAAATCTATACCTCGACTTTCTGCATCCCAGTAACGATATGCACGTCCGTCTTTAAAGCCAGCATTTTTAAAGATCAGACCATGGTTTTCTATATTCACAGAAAACAAAGTGTGTAAAAACTTATGAAAAAAATGTATAGAAAGTATTTTAAAAATTATTATAAAACTGCATAATACTGAATGAAAAACAAAACAAGATTATATTGAATTATTTTGAAGATTAAGCTTATATTGAAAATATGAAGCTTAAATATGAAGGTGCTTAACCTTCAAGAGCTTTTAACAGATTTTCTGCTTACAATTAGTGGTGGGGGAAGGAAACAGCTCAGTTGTGTTTAGTCTGTAATGCTATTAACATGTTTTATAAGACATTAATTATTAATAACACCTTCTTTTTTATTTATGCTAAGGATGTTATTTTGTTGAGTTCATCTGCTTCTCCTAGCTTTGTAAATTTTTCATTTGTTGACGCATTTTGGAGTACTGTTACCACAATTAGTTTGGATTCATGTCACCTTCATGGCTCCACCACTACTTGTCATTTCAGAGTGATTTGTCATAGGAAATGATAACATGACATGGACAATGATCAGCTTTAATGAAAATATTATCAGGAAAAATGATTGAACACTCTCCTCAACTAGCCTAGTTTATCACGAGCCTAGACTAATCATGTTACCAATACCTTTATTATCATAACTTACTGTATGTAGCTAGTAAATGTGCCTCTGAAAGTGGGATGGGGGGTGATGTTATAGCTGTATTTACTGAGTTACCATAGTGAAGTTCAACTGTGTGGTGATTTACTCACCCTGAAAAAATTACACTGTCATATAGAAATTACACAGCCTGGTTAGTATAGTAGTGTTCTGAAATTCAACCTGAAGTTACTAGAAAGTGATTGTGAAGTATTTATTTTTCTTTTTTAAAACACTGTATTTTTAACATTTATTTTATTTTTATTAGTGAAATTTAAGTGTGTTTAATTTTATTATATATATATATATATATATATATATATATATATTAAAATATTTTTCTTTCGTGGTGAATTTTAACAAAAAATCTCTCAGACCTACCTCAATAATTTGCAGCTCTTTTCGTTGCGTGTTTTAAAGGAAACGATAATGTAGTTGTTGCTGCTTCACTATCACATTTTTTAATAATATTACTGATTAATTCTCTGGCTTCATTGTGTACGACTTTATTTTTCCTGTACATATTTTGAGCCATTATTTAAATATATGGATAATTTAATTACGGAATTTAAATATATATTATATATTTAAATATATATATATAATAATAAAATTAAACACACTTAAATTTCACTAATAAAAATAAAATAAATGTTAAAAAAACACTGCAAAAAATTTGGATAAAAAATTGTCTACTCCGGGGGAAAATGTAAAATACGAAGTGGAGAAAAAGTGTAGTGATTGATGATTTCAACAAAAATGCAATACTACATATAATTCAAGACTCTTATATCAACAAGAAAACTGTGACATCCATCCCATAATTGTTATCTGTTGTAAAATAAAGTACAGATTTCGCATTTTTCATTTCTTATAAGTTTCCTTGTTAAGAATAGTCACTAAAATGGGTTTTGCTTGGTGTAAATGTAAAAGTGAAGAAAGTTGTTAGTTGAAAGACCAGCCAATATTTATTTACATAATAAATATTTAGTTAAAAGTCTAGAGAAATTCTGGGAAGAAAATATTTTATCTTGACGAGACATGGATTGACAGTAATTCGACTTGTACGAAATACTGGCAATCAGATGATGTATTTGGGGTACCGGATGACTGGAGTGCAGCCCACTGTTTAATTGCAATACATGCAGGAAGTTATGAGGGATTTTGTAAGGGTGCAATGCTTTTCTATAAATCAGGGATAACTAATGGTGATTATCATGGACAAATGAATCAAAGAAATTCTGAAAGATGATTAAATAAAAAATTACTAACAAATATTCCACCGTCTTCGGTGATCGTTATGGATAATGCTTCGTATCACTATGTTTTAGCAGAAAAGTACCAACGACTAGCTCTGTCAAAGCAGATATAGTAAACTGGTTGGTAAAAGAAAGTATACATTATGATATGACAATGAGAAAGGAACAAATTATTCTTTTGTTAAATATTCATAAACCTAGGGAAAAGAATTATAAATTCAATTTGTACCTATCTAGCTTAGACCACGAAATTGTTAGGATCCCTCTGTACTTATACGATCTAAATCTTATCGAGTTAGCTTGGGCCAAAGTCAAAAGGTTTACAAAGGACAATAATTGTGGTGACCAAAACATTAACAATATATTTCAACTTACTGAATGCAGAACTGCTACAGTGACACGAAGGGATTTGGAATGTTATTGTAACCATGTTAACTAAGTAGAAGAATATTGGGTAAAAGATGGAGCTGTATCAGATATTGTGGATGATCTGATTATTTCTCTTGGCGAATCCGATAAATCTTCTACCAATGAGATCTACCAATGGTGGATCAAAATGAGATCAATAGTGATGAGATTCTAACCACGTAATTCCCAAGGGATTAAAAAATTAAATAACTTACTGTCAAATTGCAGACTTAAAATGAATTATACAAATTATAAAATGAAATAGTACCGTATACCTAATTTCATGTAGCTATCTTAATTGTACGAGCTATCAAGTAAAAACTAATGTTTTTAGTTACATTAGTAGTGGTGTTCTTAGAAATTTAAAGGTCTGTATGTCAATATCAAATTCCTTACAAAGGCACAGTTACCAGCGGTGAACAGTATTGTTGTAGTTAAGACACTTCCCCTAAAGCTCATCTATCACTTGCAATTATTACTGTAATGTCAATCATAACCCTACACACTAATCATATTTCTTACCCCATGTAGGTGTTGAGTAATAAAAAACAGAATACTTGAGTTGACGAGCAAGGAATTCAGCAGCAACACGAAGGGCTCCAGTGCCACTCAAAGACTGTACACCAAAAGCCTATAGAAAAACAATATAATGTAATAAAATAGCTTACACAGACAAAAACATTAACCTTTCACAAAACTTTTATTACTAAATCTGGTCTGACTAGAAAAACATTAAAAATAATTCATTTACTATTTACTAGACCACAGAAAAATTTCAGAACTTCTAAGGCAATGTCAGATTAATAAACACCCTAAACTGTTTTATATAAAAAGAAATGGTAAATGTGTAATTAATGGATACCGCCTATTTTTCCAAAATTGTTATATAAGTAATGATCCAAAGTATCATTTTGAAAAAGTAACAGAAAGGAAAAACTACTGAATAACTTAACCAATACTACGATTACCAAGCTATTAGTGCTGCTAGGATTACGGGTTCCTTGGAATAATTTTCTATCGGTGGTTCATTATAAAAATTACCTTTAATCATTTGATATGTTCTACCTTACAAATATTGTGGGTGGCAACCCCAAGAATGAACACTACTGTCTTATGTCAAATGAAACGTTCCCCAAAATATATATTAATCCTTTTAAACCAAAATAATAAAAGGGGGAAGAAGTGTACGCTAAATAATCGTCTACTTACTTTTAGTGCCGATTTGCCACTTCTCGGCATCGCCCAGTTGGAACAGAAAAGCCACACAGTCTTCACAGAAAAGTCACCCGGAGTAAACTGACTTTCCGGCACCGCCGGAATCGACTTCCCACGCCCTACCTCTTCCCCATGCTTTTGTTTCAACTGCTGTTCTACATACCGTGTTGCTTATTGCAACAGGCAGTACATCAGCAGTTTCGTAATTTCGCTTATGTTTCTTTTTGTCAATAGTGTTCATTCTTTGGCTGTGACCTCATTATCATATTCAAAACCAGCAACCAAAAACTAATATTTTTTCTAAATCCTAACAGTGCTAAAATGACAGATATATTGCAGTCACTGCTACACACTACTTCAGATTTCTATTAATATCTTGATACAATAGGCCCCACAGAGAGCACAGACTAGCTGCACCTATTGAGATGATTTAGATGTCCCTCGCGGTATCCGAGTCTATACACACTTACACTCACGACTTACATTTAGGGAGGCAATAATAGCCATAATGTATGGCCTTTTCGCCTTAAAATAAAAAAAAAAATTCACAGGTAATAGAATACAAATATTATGTAATTACATAACAATAAATGTCTTCTATTAATTACACAAATACCAAAAAAGTATCTGAAAATGCCCTTAACATCATCATAAACATGAAAATCATCTCAAAATACCTGACAAAATGATTCAAAACAAGCAAGACTTGCAGGTCGTCAAAGCAAAAAAAAAAAAAAAGCGCTTAAGATTATACAGATTAACCTTAAAACTTATATTAAAAAATGGTACCAAGATATAGACAAAAATCTGACCAACATGCCAAATTCATTAAAATCAGTTAATTCGTTTAGTCTCCAATGAATTAATATTGCATTTAGTTGTAGGTGGTTAGGACCTTTTAGAGTCTCTTTTCCACTTAACTCCAAACAATAATTATAATTAAATAAACGATAAATTAAACAAAATTTTCCTAACGTAACAAGCAAAATAAAAACCAACGAAATTAATAACAATAAATTTCCAAACACACACACACACACACACACACACAACAACAACAACAACAAAATACATACAATTCAGAAAATAAGAATACAGAAGAATTTACTAATAATAAAAAAGTAATAAAATATATAATACAAAATCTAAAATGAAGACTAACAAAATTATAAGAAAAACATAAAAATTTCTAAAAAAATGAGGGAAAAATACATAATGTAATATCTAGTAATATAACATGGTTTATCATATATAATATAATATATTATAATATTATTATAATAATATATATATATATATATATATATATATATATATATATATATATATATATATATATATATGATAACACACATTTACAAATAACAACTTATTGATCACATATTTACTCATATACAATAAGGTATGAATGTAACAATCACATCTCAAGAAAGGGACACATCATTCATCTTATTTAAATTAAATAACATAATTTAAACTATTTTGCACTAGACTCAGCAGTTAACTAACATATCCTCCAGGACTGTGTTCCATTGGCGGCACGACACAGTAATTTATTAAACGTGGTAGTATGGTGTAAGGGTATAGTGAGTATTGTGGAACCTCTTCTTGTGCATTTTGCACTTATATCACAGGTATAATGATACCCTTTTCCTAGATAATTCAGGACTCCAGTTTGTAGAACAGAACATTAAGTAACTACAATATGATAGGAATGTAAATCATTGTTTTAAAATACCACACTTTTTAATATAAGGACTAATTCAAGAATCATACTTCAAGTTGAAAATTAAATGCGTACAATAATTCTGTGCTCACTGCAATTTATTACCTAATACCACAGACATGTCGTTGACCATGTTGTCTCAGTAGAAAAAAAGCTTGAATTTTTTTAGATAGTGTATTCCAGCAATAACCTTATTACAAGTCACAGTTGCATAGTCATTCCATGTTAGTAATTAGTCTTAAGTCCTTTACTTTGTTATAATAATCTACAAAGTCATTATCAAGTTTTCGTCTAGGAAGAGCATTCACATCAAATTTATTCATTAGTCACAAATAACCTTAAATAAGAACCTGAATTTTCATTTTATTTATTCTTAGATTATATTTCTTTGCACAAAAGCTGTAGCAATGAACAGAGAAAAATTGCAAAAAACTGTTTAAGTGTCCATTTTAATGCTGTGTGGATTGTGGTGTCAAAGAAGTAGATCAGTTAGCGTATAAAAACATTTTATAACAATTAAAAATAAATTAGTTACCCTTCCTTCCGAGATAGCGATACTGTTACTTCCTAATAACATGGACGTTGCAGCATTTGTAAATGATTCAAGCCCCAAAACTGGTAAATATTCTTTATTTAGTGTAGGATCTGTAGCCATTTTTTGTTCCATTTTCTTCACCACTGGAAGTACCCATGGTTTGCCTTCATTAGTCCGATATGCTAGAAGAGAAAAACTTTTTAATACAGATTTTAAATGTATTTACAAGTTCTGATAAAATTTACATTTCACGTGTGTATCCAATTTACGTAATTATGTAACCTAATGCAGGTTACAGTCATAAAAAATAGTGTGTGTTACAAATGTCAATCAGAAATATTATTTTTCAAATAGAAGTATTGTATATAAAATTGTATGATTCTGATTTACAAAATGTTTTATACCTAAGACACATGTTACACATAAGACACATATACTTATGTTGATACAAATAAATTATGAATTTCAGGTGAAAAATACAGCATGTGAGTGAGCTTAGCATGCAATAAATGAAAGCAACTAACTGCTTAAAATGCCAACTCAAGGACACAAGAGAAATAGAGTAGTCCGTTCTAAGACTAGTCCAGTATAGAGCTAGTTACACTCAACCAGACCATTTTGTTATTATTATTTTAAGGAATCTTTCTTGATACTATCAATGTCAAATTTTGATGTTCCATACAAATTACTTCTAAGATTTTACAATTATTCTACAAAATAAAGAACTGTAAACATTGCTTAAATTGCTTAATGACCGCTTTGCCACTGATACACTATATTACATATTAGAATATTAATAAAATTGTCATGCATATGCTGTATTTTTGTCTACAGGCACCTATTTTAAACAACAGATGCCTTGTTTCAAAATATAAACTATTTATTAACAAGAATTAGCTGTCTCCCACGTCGTCTGCACTCGGACTATACTACTTATAGCGTATGACTTAAGTGCTCCTTTTTCAAACATAAAAATAATTCTGAATGATATTCTACTTACTTTTACCCACACTCTGTGAAGAATCTGTAAATTGATCTCTTATACTATACATTCCTTTAGAGGATGGACGGAATGGGAGACGTGTGTAGAGTGGACTCAGATTAATGGTAGTCAGTTATAAGGAAGCTGCATCAATACGGCTAAAACATATGTGATATATATATATATATATATATATATATATGCATCATATGTTTTAGCCCATATATATATATATATATATATATATATATATATATATATATATACCAAGCAAAAGTGGAATAGCCTAGGGTTGCGTGGCTAAGAGTGAGCTTAGCTTTAGTATGCGCACTCTGGATACCAGGCAACCTTCAGTATTAGTTAGCCTTTACATACATGTGGGGCTCTGTATGGATATATGTCATATTTCCTTAGATACTTGTAGTATCTAAATGGCAGAAACCATTAAGAACAAAAACTCTGGGTGAATTGCAGAAATAAACCTGGAGACTGAGAACTTGGGAAAGGAGGAAACTTGAGTTACAGTTAATCGTAGCAGATTGTAGGGATGCTTGGCAAACCATCCAACCTGTGATAGAAGAAGGAACGACCATAGGGGACTTTCAGAAATGGACCTAGGGAGTGAGAACTTGGAAGAAGAGGAAACTAGGGTTTCATTTAATCTTGAGAAATCCTCCAGCAGTGAATCACAGCAGACTGATGTGATGTGGATCACAGCAATGAATCCAACATGCGACAAAAGAAGGAACAAAAACTCTGGAGAGGAGTGGAATAAAAGCCACTTCAGATAGAGGAAACTGAGGAAGCATTTAATACTGTATAATCCACCAGCAGTGAATCACAGTAGACTGTGGGGAAGCTAGGTCATCCTACCCAACCTGCAATAGAAGAAAGAAAATCCCTGTATGACTTGCAGAAGTGGAAATGAGGAGTGAAAACTTGAGAGAAGAAGGAAACTGGGATTGCACTTAATCCTGTGGATTCCACCAGCAGTGAATCAAAGCAAACTGTGGGGATGCTGAGCAGACCCACTTAAACTTAGACATAAGCGGGAGATGGGATTGAACATATCAAAATCAGTAAAATCGCTTGTACACATTTATTGGGAGCTTCAAAGTGCAAACTGAGAAGACAAAGGGCAGCAGTAAAAGAGCTTCTAATGAAATCTGGAAGCAAGATAACTATTAGGAATCAATCCATGATAGCGAGGAATGTAAGGGAGTCTGAAAGTTATTGACAAACCAGAAGTGTTCCTTAAACTCAAAAAGAAGATCTGATGAGAATATCCCAGAGGCTAAGGTAAGGAAAAACCTTGGTATATTTAAAAGGATTTTTGGAAAGTGGTACACTACTTTTTGGAAAGTGGTTTTACTTTTTAAAAAATAAAACCAATAAAAAAGTTTGGCAAAAAAACTGTCTTAAATGATCATGGTAGGCTACATAGTTAATATTTTGTATCTCAGATTAGCTTGACTTTTTAAATTTGTTTTTTACCACAAATAGTAAAATAGTTTTAATAACAAAAAAGTGCAATCTCTTGATGGTTTTATCTTATATATAATTGAAACTTTTTCAGCATATTCCACAACCTCCTGCCGAGTTCATCATGATTTTTTTTTTTAACTGAAGAATTGATACTTAGTCTTTTAAAATATGTATATTTTAAAACAAGTGAAATAATCTTAAAGATTTTTTTTTAATCAAAGATTTCACAGATCTTTTGTTATTATTATTTATTACCAAATTCCTTTTATATATAAAAATATACAAAAAAGGACCTATCCATAAATGCCCGTATATAGGTTGGTCCTACATAAATATATCATTATCCATTTGAGATATAAGGATACAAAAAAGAAAAGAAGAGCGAGGAGCACCTCACTCGATTATTATTTAAACTATTCATATTTAAATTTTTGTTTTTGTTTTTTTTTTAATACAAACTTAATAAGATGTTTTACAATATTGAAATTAATTAATTTATTTAATTTTTAATTCAATTTTATGGAAAGATTGTTATAACACAACACTATTTTTAATTTTTTGTTGATTGATTTTTTTTAGTCTTTTTACTCACACTTAGATTTTTCATACAAATAGGTAAGTTCATTAAAGTACTTTTTAGAATAATACAAAAAGCTTTTTTTACCAATTGTCAAATGATGCCTAGGTAACACAAGACTTTTAATTCAAGTATTAATCAAATTTTCACTATGTCTTTAGTTTATTATATAAATATACAACAGAGTTCACTACAAAAACTTGTCTGATGTTAAGCAGCTTATTATCCTCTTTATCAGATATTCCTATTATTTTAAGAAGATGTTTTTTCAATCTTGCTAACAGATTTAAAGCTGCATAATAAAGTTCACCAGCCAATTATTCCATAAACAGAAATGATATGAGAGTCCATAGTATAATTGCAATAACTGTTTTTTTTGTATAGTATATTTTTAAGTCGGTTAAAAACATACAGTAAATAGTTAGTTTTATGTTACAAAGAGTATATTAAAAAAAATTCAGCTGATATAGATGTTCCCAATTTCCAGTCAATATAGACCAATAACAATTACTGATTCTACATTTTTTAGTTCTAAGGTACAGACCCAGCTCAGAGTAACATTAGTAAGTTACATCAGAAACAAGTTTTATTTTATAATACAGTTCAAGAAAACCTTGAGAAAAGTAATTAAAAAACTGGTCCTACGATAATAAAACTAGAAATTTAATAAAAAAGCCTAAAAATGGTAAAAAAACAAAATTAACATAAAAAAGATCCCCTGCAGTGGTGAGCGTGATATTTTCTGTAGTTACTGATGCCTATATCAAAAGAAAATGATTGCTACTTTTAAATAGATTATTGTAGCAAGGTGATTATTTTTTAAAGTAAGTACATTACATAGATGGGTATGCCCAATTTCAACTAAATTGATTTAGCTCTTTTACAAACATATATATTTTTTAATTTTAAAGCGAAAAGCACATTGAGGCTATTATCACCTCCCAAAATGTAAGTGTGAGTATAAAGTGTTAAAGTCGTAAGTGTAAGTTAGACTTGGGTACCGTGAGGGACGTCTAAATCCTCTCAATAGGTGTAGCTAGTCTGCACCCTCTGCAAGGTTACAAACATAAATTATTTAGTAAAAAAAATATATATGTATGCCTGAATGAGGAGCCTTTTTTGCTAATTTCAATGAGAAGTATTTCAATTACATTAATGAAACACACGTTCTTATCACTAAGTCACTTCTCTTCAATTGCTTTAACCGATTTAGGAAATTCTATTATTAGATGTATGTAAAGCTAAACTTCCTGTTAATACAAGTACAATAGTATGTTATCTCTAGTACTTTAATCCTCAATGATAACTTTGGAGTACCTGACAAAATTAGAACACATTAACTGCAGATTTTTTTTTTTATATGCTTTTAACGTAATAGCAGATAATTTGTCATAACTGCAATAATAACAGCAAAACTGTTTTTACTGTTGTTTTAATACAAGCACCGAAATTTTTGCAAAAATCTAACAAAATTAGTACACTAAACATAAAACAATATATTTTTCTTTCACTTTATAAAATAAGAAGTATAAAAATATACTAGAATAATTTCCAACATAAATGTTATTTGTCTGTGGTTTTGTTTTGTATTAACCAAGGTTCATTATTAATTTAAGCAAGATCATGTTGTTTATTAATAATATTCAAGAATTTTACTAATAATATAAACCTTCCAATTTCTGTAATGATTGTGAATTCTTCAATTAGCTTAATGCTAATTACGTAGATATTTTTTTAAAAAGCAACTATAATGAAAAGATATATCTAATGTAAAACTGTGTTAAATAAAAACAAAAATATCTGATTAATAAATAGATTTTAAGAAACATTCAAAATTTAGGCAACACAGTTCAGGAACAATTACACAGCTCAGGTACAAATTACATTCTCTCTTTACATTTTGATATACTTGGTATGTATGTATGTCAAGTAATATGTACTATTAGAATTTTGTAATGATATGTAAAGGCTAACCTGTTAATAGCGTTATAGAATGTTGTTAATTTATTTTGTTTAAAAAGCTTAAATATTTAATACAGTACATGATGTAATTAAGGTAAACACAGAAAATGAAATAGCCTGGTTTCGTTACAATAGCTGTTGGTAACAGCTGAATAATGAATGAAACTGATAATTAAAATTAAATAATAATGATAGCAAATATGAAATGGGAACAATGCTGATACATAGGGAGTGTTTAATGGGGGAGGATAATGATTTGGAAAGTAATAAAAATGGATGATATAAAAATAACAATCCAGAATTGAGAATTAAAGTTGGAAAACGTAAGTAAATTGTCTAATAGATACAAGAAATAATGCAATGTGTAACCAAGAATGGTTTGTAGAAAATAGTAAAATATAGGAAAGTATGAAGAGTTATTAATGACAGTAATAAATGTCATAATAGCAACAACTAGGAAGAGTAGGAGAGTCAGTCAAATTATAATGTTAATAAACACGGTTAGGTTAGTTTGAAGTTGAAATGTTTAATGGCACCAGAATTAATAAATTAATTATGGGAACAAACATGACATATAAGTTAAAGATGGAAATACATTTTAATAATCAAACATATATTAATGTAAATGAAATACTGAAGTTTAAGAGAAGTAATAAAAAAAAGAGTATGTGAAATGATAATGTGTGATAATGAAAGTGAAAAAGATGAAATAAATACAGTGTATAATAAAATAATAAATTATATTGATTATGTTAAGGAAGCAGAAGAAGATGTAATTCAAGAACAAATATGGGAGTATTTTAAGGAAACTTCGGTTATGATTGTCCAACAGAAATACCAACCATTGGACTTTCTATGTAAATGTAAATAAATCTTTTCTAAGAAAACATGCATGATCGTGCTCTGGCCAAAGTTGTAGTAGTCACATACAAAACACCAACATGCATATTCATAATCATATGAGAGGCTACAAAAAAATGAAACAATTCTCATGTTACTGTTACCTACTTTAATAACCATCTGTTCCGCTAAAAGAAATTCAAGAGCAGCCACAAAAAAGAGCCAATGTTTTTGCATGGACTTCCTCCACTCGCCCTGCCCTCCCCAGGATAGATGACATACTTAGCTACAAGCCTTCCACTCTATGTATTAATAGATAAATCAAATAATATCAAATGTTAATTCACACATAATTTCACAAATTGTATTGCTGTAACAGTTACTATAAATTCCATTCATTTCTTACAGCTGATATATACAAATAAAATGGACTTTTTTATTAGTATGGCAGACAGTGATAAAATTAGTACCAAAAAGACACAACAAAAATGTACTTTATATAGGCTAAAGTTGACAAGTAATATGAGCAATGTTCAAAGTTTTATCAGCCATAACCTTACCAGCAACAGCCTAATCTGTCTAGACAAGTTAAACAACAATCAATTATCTTATTTAAACAATAGCCTAAACATACTTTTTTCTAATTTCTTTGGTATCTTTAAAAGTATCTGCTTAAAATTCACTATGTATGGTTTAAGTGTTACACATTTAAAAAAAAAGTATATTCTTGAAGAACATAGATTATTATTATTAATTTTAAAACCACACTCTAACACTTTATAAAACCCTGTATAAATAAAGATATACATGTTTGAAAACCATTTATAGCATTTAAAACATGTTTCTTCCTTTTATGATTAGGGAAAATTGTAAGACTGGGCTAGCAAAAATTTGTTCATTAATTATCTTTAATGGGTGACCTCATTATTAAGGTCTTTTAACCCCAAAATACTAATATTACTTTGTAAACTTTTTATATAAAAATACAGTATATCAAATTTATATTTACACAGATTTAAAACCAATTCAATTTCTGTTAGAGAAGTCAAAGAATTGTTTCAATAAATCCTTTGCAATAGGATTATTATTATCACTGTCATTTTAAACTTTTAAATAAATTATCATCTTTAAAGCATTTCAACTCCCAATTAAACATGGTTACTGGCTGCATACCTTAATTCCATGAGTAAAACCAGGCTAATACCTAATTTAGATAAACAGTTCAGTACAGCTAATTGAGAGTTAAATTAATACAGGTATTTTATTTTGGCGTTTGAAAGATAATCAAGTAGGCTTGTAATCGGGGAAATGTAAAGGAAGAACCTGCAACATATCAAGAATTTTGTTACATAGTAATTTTAAATCATGTATGTGAGGGTTCCACAACAATCTTTCATCAAATATTGGACCCAAAAATCAAAAGATGAAGTGGTGCGAGGCTATATACCATCAAGGTATATTGAAGAAGACCAAATATGTCAATGGCAACTGAAGGCAATACACTGAGTTTTTACAGCAAAGAATTTAAAGTCAATAGATCTCATCCACAACGGCAGTCTATTTATAACCAGCTGAAGGGATCTTTCAGCTGTTGTCGTATTTCTGGGTTTAGGTACATTGCAAAATTGTCTACAAATAGAGAACATCTAACAGGAGATTGCACATAAGCAGTTATGCTATTGATTGTAATAACAAACAGGGTCACGCTAAGTACACTTTCCTATGGAACACCATTCTCTAAGTGAAAATGATCTGATACCACAGCTCCAAGACATACCCTCAAATACCTATTAAAAATTGAAATTTTCAATAAAGGCAAGAGTTTTGCCTTGCATACCCCATGATTTTAATGTTTTCCGTATTTCTCTTCTCCAGGCCATGTCATATGCTTTCTCTAGGTTGAAGAAAACCACAAGCGTCTGGTGCAAGAGAAAAGCATTTTTTATTCAGACTCCAACAAAACCAGCTAATCCATAGAAGATCGTCCTTGCCTGAAGCTGCACTTTGCAAAATAAATTACTGGTTTCTAAATACCAAACAAGGTGATGATTCATTATTTTCTCTACCAGCTTGTAAAGCACCTAAGCAATTACTTCTCAATAAGAGAAATAGATTTTTTTTTTTGTATTTTAAGACGAAAATCACATTGAGGCTATTATCGACTCCCTAAATGTAAGTGTGAGTGTAAAGTGTTAAAGTTGTAAGTGTAGTGTTGTAAGGTTAGTGTCTGTTAGACTCCGGTACCACGAGGGACATCTAAACCCTCTCAATAGGTGCGGTTAGTCTGCACACCCCCTGCGGGGAAGAGAAATAGAACGACAGCTACATGGATAAGTTTTATCTTCAGCTAGTTTAATAGGAACTACTTACTGTAGCTTCCAACCAAGCATCAGAGAAAGTATGTTCCTCAAATGTAGGTTCTGTTTGCCGGTTTAAGTCTGCCATGAATACAGTGGATGAAATAGAAACAGAAGCAGAACGAAGTTCCTTCCAAACAACTGATGTAGGCATTGTCCTAGATAGTGTTGCAATACATTGGGTCCAAGAATCTTTTCTATTCCGCCTAAAAATTCTACATGTTTTAGCTTAAAGAATTTTATACCTTTCAAGATTTTCATCCATTGGATTTCTGTTGAATCTCCTTAAGAACTTTTCTAAGTAAATGTACAGCCTCCTTACATTCTTCGTTCCACCAAGGGGCATGGATATGGCTGATGTGCAAAGGTTTTAGAGATAGTATCGAAGTTATTTAGTATCATATTTATACAGTTATTATTTCCAATATCTGGTGATAAAAATCTCTCATAAACTCCTTCCAGTTGTTTTTTTCAGAATCCAATATGGCCGACACTGATTCACATGAGACAAGATATAAAAGGTAATTGGTAAAAAGGTAATGGGAGAATGATTGCCGCCATATAGATCAGATAATACCGCCTATTCAAACTTTGTTGATAGAACTACAAAATGACAAATGTCCACCTGCTGTAGAAGCTGATAAATGCATGGGGGGGAACCATCATTAAAAAGATGCAAATCCAAATTATACCTTATTCCCTCAATTCATATTCTCCTAGAGTTACAGGACAAGGAATCATGAAGTACAATGAGCATTAAAATCGTTTACCAATAAAATCGGTAGTAATAACTGGGATATTAAGTAATACACTTCATGAGTTTGAATTGTAATTTGGAGGCAAGTAAAGCCAACAAATGATAAGTTTGAATGGGATGTTATTTGAACAGCAATAGCTTTTAAAGGTGTTATTATATTAACGGAACCAATTCAACAGTTATGAACCATATTGGTGACATTACCCTTGTCTCTTCCTTCATTATGAAATCTGTTTTGGAAATGGAATATATTCTAAAACTGATGGTGTGAGATTCATGTACGTGTGTAAACTGTAGGCACATTATGTAAAAGAGACGCATCTTTCACAAGAACTTTTAAATCTTCAATATGGCTTCATACTCCATTAATATTCCATTGTATCACATTATAGTAAATTGAATTTGCAGGCATAGAAATGTAATAAGCTAGTATAACAGAGGATTTAGGTCAAGTTTATTACCTGTTTTAAGTTTATCGGAGTCCACGAACATTGAACCACGAACCACTAGTGTGATTTATGTCTCAGCTGACTTTCAATTTTAATGAAGACGCCCTGACAGCAGTTCTTTAAACTTTTTTCCTTGTTTATTTGTAATTTTTACAGGATTGCTACCTGTATTACTGGACCCAACTACTGGTGGGCAAGTACTAGATTTTTTTATAAAAAATGCTGGTTCAGAAGGTATGTTCTTGGATAACAATTTTAACACTTGTGACTTAGTCTGTAAGCCAAGAATTGGAAGTAGATGGAACTACTGTCAGAATTGCATGCTTTGGAGTCTTTAGCACAAGTCTTCTTTGCAACTTCAGGAAAAAAATTTCATTTCCATTAGAGGCCACTTTGCAGGAAATTATTTCAGATGATTTGGACAGTGAAGCAGGAGTGATACCAGCAGAAATCAAAGTTAACAGTTGAGCTACCTGCTCCTATAATTTTTTCACCGTTTTACTGGCTTTTAGCAATTTTCCCAGGATTTACTGCTGGAGGCAACAGCAGCAAATTATTTACCCTGAATTATTCATTTTGAAAACATCCTTTGCTTAAGAAAAGTATATCCTATCCTTGGCCATGATAGTAAAAATGGCTGTCTTGTCCTTAAACTTGGAACAGTTGAAGAAACAAGCTGGATGATCTCCGCCACAATTGGCACACTTTGGGCCATCTTTACAGTCATCACTATCATAACCATGCAAACTACAATTATCATACTACTTCCAGCATACTCATGTGTTCAAAACCCTGGCATTTAAAACGTCTTGGGTTTGGAACATACGGTCTTAACAAAAAGTCACTGATATCCAGCATAAATGTACTCTAGGATATTTGGGTTTGCAGAAGTTAAAATCAACAAGACAATACGTATTTTTTTGTCCCTTATCATTGCACATAATGCGGCTGACATCTACAACTGATTTAATTTCTAACTCTGATTTTATTTCCTCCAGGTCTACATGAAGGAGATCTTTACATGTTACCACTTCCTTTGCTAAATTCAATGTACTATAGGGCTTCACAGAAACCTTGACTATTTTAAAAAAGATGTCATTTTTTATAGTGACAGGCTCTGCTTATCACCATTCGTCTGTACTAGCAACGTCCAGTTTTGTAGCTTCTTAATACAAGCAACAGAACCCGCTCTTCCTACAATGGCCTTATTTATAAGGAAGAGTGACACTTTTGACAAGTCCACCCTTTAAAAAATTAAGAATCTAACAGATGGTACATGAAAAGCCTCAGTACGCATTTCCATTTCTCCAAAATTAATTTCACTCACACCAGAACTTACACATGAAGTCAAACAAGGCCTCATTAACAAATCTTTGGTGTTTTAATGTCCATACTTTAGTTTGCCAAGTGACTCTATGAGTGATTATTTCTTGGACAAATGGTGCAAAATGCACCCAAGCATAAACAATACCCTTGGAAATTTGAGCTAAAGCATGACATCCAATATCATGGAGCCAAAATATATGATTTCAGTACTCCGCGATATTTAGGAATGAGTTTTGTTACGATGTTATAGTTCCTTAAACTCAAATACTACTAATAGCTGCCATCTATGTACTTATCAATTTTAACAACATGTTTTGATAAATTGTTCTGAACACACTTCACAACATTTCTGTGCTTGCCAGGCGCCTACAGCCTGCTCAGTTCCAGATCTTGCGCTAACATAGGTCTTCAGCAGTGCTACATACATACATGTGGCTCTGTATGTGTTGTTAGACTCAGGTACTGGCCAGGATGAAGAAATAGATGCAGAACAAATGGTCATAAATATGTTGGAATTGAAGAAATGAAATCAGATTGAGATATTTCTTTCTAAGATTTTTAAGAACATCGGCAATAAGTAGTGTTGAAAATGTAACAGTATATATTTCACTCCACCACCAATTCAATTTGGAGAGCCTGCCCAGGGTAAGTGAATTTATAAATGTTTGTGTTTAAGGTAAGATTTTTGTTTGCATTGCAAGATACACAAGTGTGACATGTGCATACTGTTCTAAAATGTACGAAGCTGATTGTGCTAAAAAAGCAATGCCAAATTCAGTAAGAAAAGCTTGTACTTTAATTAAATTCATTGTTAGCTTTTTGATTTGAAAAATATTTGAACTCCCTTACATTGGAACATTTGTGTAAGTCATATGTTTTCCCAGTAATAAGTCAAAGTCGTCATTTACACTGACAGTACTTTTTGTTAAACTAATACCCAATTTTGTTAGTACGCCAATTTTGTTTATGTATAATGGTAAACAATCCAAGTTTATAAAAAAATCTTCTAAAAATTGTTGCTTATTTGGTGCATGCTAATATATATTTTTCAAATCAGTTGATACAGTATTTAAATAAGAATGTATAATTATTCCTTTTCATATGATATCCATCACAATGTGTTTACTAACATTTAAATTTAACTTCCCATATTTTACTCCTTTATTTTGATAGTAAAACGTCTTGAGAAGTTCTGGCATGAATCCAGAGACACAAATATTCATAAGAGAATGTAAGGGTCTTTGTTTTTACTAATAAACCATAAAAAAAATGCAAATGACATCAGACAATGTTTTTTTGTAATGATTCATCTCTGATATTTCACAACTGTATATTATTCTAGCCACTGTGATAGCAAATATATATCACTCTCTAAAAACCATAAATTAAAAAATAAACTAGTAAACAGAGTAATTAACTTTACTGTTAATGTGGCAATAAAATTAGACTTTTACTGCAGTAAATGTAATTAATTATATAAAATATGTACACAGAATTACTCTGAAAACAATCTGTAGTTTGATATATATATATATATATATATATATATATATATATATATGTTAACGCACTTTAGTATCTTTTAAATTTGAAAGTCCAAGAAGAAAAACAAAATTTAGATACATATACATACAAAATGTTCAAACATTCTGATTTCAAGATTTTTATTTACTGTTCATTTTTCCCGAATTAAGAAGGAATAAAGGAGTTACATTAATTGTTGTTTTGTTCAAGTCTGACAAAACCTTAATAACAGACTTAAACCTGTATCATGACCTACCAAAACTTCAAACCAACAAAAAAAATCAAAAACAAAAAAACCGTGTGTAATGTATACTAGGCTTACTTCAAAAAATATTTGAATAATATGCTGAAACACGCTTAACAAGTTGAAGAGTCATATGCAGTAGTGCAATGAAATTAGTAATACAAATTAATTAATTAACCAGTAGGCCACTGAAAACTAGTAATGTATAACTGCAAAGCAACTGAAAACTAAAGCTCTGTCAGGTTTTGAGAGAATTGACCAGCCTGATGAAGTCCTCTCAACAAGAAATAGCCCACTATTTCTGGGTATTGTGCAAAAAAAATTGATTCCCATGCACACGTTAACAAAAATACTTTCAATTTTTTTAACAGTTAAACTAAAAATATCAGACATCGGACACTGTATTTCATTAAACTTTAATTATGAAGTTCTAAATTGTAATTGTAGTGAAAGTCATAAATGCAATTGTAAACTACAATTTAAAAATTTTCTACCTTTTCTGGATATGTCATTTTCAGTAAGTTAAAAACCTTGCGTTCATACACGCACAGTTCGCGACGTCTGGCCAACAAGAATATTGGAGGACACTGGCACAAACTTTCATAATTCATCTTTAAAACAAGACAAAGAAAGAACAGACAATAAATGCCTATTTTAAGGGAAAAAATTGAAGTTTTAAATTATTTCAATGGACACAATTTGGGAACTTTTGTCTATCCTCATAAGACATTGATTTTAAAGCCTGAGGTTTATGAAATGAATATACAGTTTTACTAGGGCTTTATTACTACAAGTTTCGACCTTTTCAGATCATTAACAAGTGATATACTCCAATAAGTGATTTATATATCACTGATCAATGACCTGTAAAAGTCAAAACTGGTAATGAGTACAGAACTCTACAGAGGATTAAAATTTCTATTGTGGTTTTCGATTCATTGACCCATTATGTTTGTCTTCCACATCATTAAAGCCACAAATTTTAAAATATTTTATTTTAAAGACACTTTCACATTGTGCAAATTCCAGGCTAGATCCTGGGCTTGGAACTTGGAGGTACACTTGGGTCCCTTTTGTAGGAGCTAAGCACAAAAATTGGTATTTTACTTATTAAGAAAACATATAAAATGAAATATCAGTAAAAAAATGCTTTTAAAGTTTACAAAAAAGTCATAAAAATGGAAACTGTTTTAACTTTATGCTAAACCAATCATGGATCTTTATATACACAACTTGTTAAACATTCTGTAAGCTTTAAAAATTTGCTTGCAGAAAAATTCTTTGATGGCCTATAGACCTTTGAAATGTAGATTCAACACAATTTTAGCATCTAGATATAAAACAGTAGATAACCTGATGTCATTAACTATTAGAATATTACAGTATAACATGCAGTAGGCCTACTTTAATCTAATGTATTGCTACTACAAGGACATAATGTCAATCCTTATCAGTGAGTTAACAGGATAACATATTTTTATAAAGGTTATCAAGATTAATAATGTAATTTTAATTGATGTAAGGGCACAAGATAAAACCATCCTTGACCATGGTAGTATGCTTGGTGATAATATGAGCCTATTGATTTCAGATTAGTCATTCTATGGTTAAAAATATCTAAAGTGGATTTAAGCCAAGTAGTCATGGTTTGTATTCATAACCTACAACATATTGGCAATTGTTAACAAGTTTTGAAGTTAATAAATATATTGTAGTATTTGTATTTGAAATCACCCTATGCCAAGGAACAAAGCAAATGAGCTTGTAAATTGAGATTGTCTATCAGTGATCAGTATGTAGACCTAATAGACATCAAATAGGTCTTACCAGTATTTCTGTAAATACTTTTGCCTGAAGATATTTATGTTTTTACAGAATACTAACCATCTAAATATTTATTGCATATAATATAAATCTTAATCAATTTATTGGTTTAAGTCTTAAATTAATTGGTTCATCAACATATTTATTATACAACTTAAAATGCTTCATTAAATCACATACAGGAATGTTTGGTTAAATTGTTAAATTTTTTCTTGTTTACAATATCTTTTATACGTAAATCTTATCTGATATAAAAATCTACTGAATTGTAAATTATTTATTGTTTGTCATAATAACACATAATAAATTAAACATTAAACATTTATAGAAATACAATATCAAGTAGAGGCCAATGAATAATATGGTACTTCAGTTCATGAAAGATTCAAACAAAAATGATGTGCAAATGTGCAGTTATATTGATATAACCTTGACAGTAACCTAATTAAGCACATTCAGCGTGTATTAAATTCACACATTTACATAATCTGGCTAACTATTAAAGTGTAAATTAACCCATGCTGATGAAGTGTATAACACCAGCCCAATGGTATAACAAACAGAGCCCTGGGATACCTAGAAACTTCCCAGTGTACATTAGTCTTATCTACGCAAGGTTCTGTGTGAGCAGAGATAATATCCCTGGCTACTCATGTTCCCATAAGTAAAAATGTAAATAGAATGAGCGTAACTCACAGCACAACAAAAAGTTGGCCAAATTGGACATAACCTATGGAGGTTTTCAGTTTCTCCCCCTTACTCTTCATCCTTATGGGATAAGGATCAAGACTTCATTAATGAATTGGGAAGTCACCAATTAGAAGTGGGATAGTTACCCACTTTGAATACTCTCAAAATCCTAGACTTCACGAAGAGACTAGTACTGGGGAAGGCGCTGTAACCAAGCATCTCAGGAATATTGAGAGGGCACAATAGATCTACAAGGTCGCAGCACAATAGTAACCCTAGAAAGTCAATCACTCATTCAACCTAATTAAAACTACTTGTGAGCTGAGAGAAATTACACAAAAAGATCATTTTTAAGTTATGTTTATTTGACCTTAATTTACTAAGTATATAAGAAAATATACTGGTTTAAATCCTTGGGTATATAAAATTTTTAAAAGAAATCATCACAAAACATATTTTGTACCACATATAAGAGAAAAATGTGTTAAGGACATATTTTAATTTTCAGGAAAAATTAACACAGTTACCCACTTTGAATACTCTCGAAATCCTAGACTTCACGAAGAGACTAGTACTGGGGAAGGTGCTGTAACCGAGCATCTCAGGAATATTGAGAGGGCACAATAGATCTACAAGGTCGCAGCACAATAGTAACCCTAGAAAGTCAATCACTCATTCAACCTAATTAAAACTACTTGTGAGCTGAGAGAAATTACACAAAAAGATGATTTTTAAGTTATGTTTATTTGACCTTAATTTACTAAGTATATAAGAAAATATACTGGTTTAAATCCTTGGGTATATAAAATTTTTAAAAGAAATCATCACAAAACATATTTTGTACCACATATAAGAGAAAAATGCGTTAAGGACATATTTTAATTTTCAGGAAAAATTAACACAGTTACCCACTTTGAATACTCTCGAAATCCTAGACTTCACGAAGAGACTAGTACTGGGGAAGGCGCTGTAACCAAGCATCTCAGGAATATTGAGAGGGCACAATAGATCTACAAGGTCGCAGCACAATAGTAACTCTAGAAAGTCATTCACTCATTTAACCTAATTAAAACTACTTGTGAGTTGAGAGAAATTACACAAAAAGTTCATTTTTATGTTATGTTTATTTGACCTTAATTTACTAAGTATATAAGAAAATATACTGGTTTAAATCCTTGGGTATATAAAATTTTTAAAAGAAATCATCACAAAACATATTTTGTACCACATATAAGAAAAAAATGTGTTAAGGACATATTTTAATTTTCAGGAAAAATTGTAACAACTTACATATCTAATTGTTCAAATCTAAATAACTTGTACCAAACAAGACTGTGATAAAAAAATGCTTTAAACAACCTCTTTAGTATTCATATATTTTTTTAAATTAAACTTAATTGTACTAAAAATTAAATATTCATTCGTAGCTGCAGTTAACAAACAAATTCAACTACAATTTTGGTTAGGCGATAATAGCCTCAATGTGCTTTTCGCCTTTAAAAAAAAAAAATTTTTTTGTATCACAGCAACAAATCCAACTACGATTAATCATAAATTAAAGCCATAAGCGCATGGTTTTATGAAGTTCAACAGGCTAAATAAAAGACATTAACGAAAACAACTATAACAACCCTGCATGCAGAAAGTTTTCAAACAATAGATAGAACAGATTGAAATGTTTTATTTGATTATTAAAATAATTAGGACCGTTATGAATTGCTTGTTGTAAATTTTCTACTGAAAAGTGAGCTACTGGAGTGACCATTATTATAAGAATGACCTCTAGAACAGATTTTACATGGGTTGTTAAAATATGTGTGCACACATTTTTTCTAACATATATACTTTATGCCATTCAGACTAATTGGGCTGAGGGATCAGTGTTAATTGTAAGGGTAAAGGAATGGCAGTAACTAGAGCTAGAACTGACAAACTTGAGGTGCACAGTTCAAATACACTGAAAACTGACAAGTGCCTTATCCACATCATTTGTGTGTGTGTGTGTGTGTGTGTGTATATATATATATATATATATATATATATATATATATATATATATATACTATATTTGATAAATCTTTTCAATCATTTCTATATAACAAGTTTAAACACACAAATAAATGCATCAGTATAAACAAACAAAAATGATAGTACAATTATTTGTGGTAATATTATTCAACAATTATGTGTCAAAATGTGTAGGGCATATATTATTAATTTAAATCTAACATGTTTGTATTATTATAAATGTAGTTACTGATAGAGGCATGTTTTAAATACTGAAATGCTATTTCTGTATTACAGTATATTGATAAGTAGCCCAATCCTACAAAAGTGAAATCAGATTAATAAAACTGTTACAAGTTTAATCTAGGCCTAATCTTCATAATTAAAATTAAAATAATTATTAATTTTACATTACTGTTACGACAGCAAATGACGTCAACAAAGTGTTTGTAGGCCTACTTTTAAACATTTTACATGCACTGCATACCATACTGCAAACTAAGTGTGTAATTTTAAAAACCAAATTAAATTTTTTTCATGGATTTTTGTAAATAATTCATCAAATCTTACACTCAAAAATTATTTGCTTTCATAGGAAAATATTTAAAAGTTTATGGAAAAAACCTTGACCTCAATGAAACAGAAAACACTATTAGAAAGCAGACTATAATTATATGGTGTAATAAATTACTTTCTTGAAACTTCTGGTTGCATTATACAGTTAAACAACTTATTTCTATATGTATAATAGAAACCAGCAAAATAAACATTTCCATGTACTTTTAACACATTGTGGAAGTATTAGAGTACTTGAATTTCTATATGAAAAATTGACTGTATTCTTTATCTGTAAATTAACGACAACAAAAATCAAACAAATAAATAATCTAGGCACACAGCAGTCTGGGGGATTAATATGATTAGAGCAAATTTCCAAAAAGTAACAGAATTTAATAACAAAAAATAAATGTTTTACATGAGAGTATTTTTGTATTTTACAATTATAATACAAAAATAAACCCTGAGCACTACCCTGAGGCACGGCTGAATCCGGAGGAACTTGGCTTCTCAGAGGACCCAGTCCGATCCCAAAGAGGCTAGATACTTTACCACTATTATTGTTTTTAATAATGTTAACAAATGTGAAAGCTGTAAATATGATTAACAAAACAAAACACTCCTAGTTCGTAACTCAGGAATATACACCACATTAAATAAAATAATTCAAGTTTTTCAGCCAATTTCCCAGAGATATTTATATTCAAAGAATTATTTAGTGGTTCCATCTAATGAAAATAGTTGGTAATGTAAGAGGTTGCAGTTGTTGCAAGATCGAAATTTAGGCCTTTAGATAAAATATTATTAAGAGAATGTGAGGACACCTATTAAAGTAATACAAAAGGAAATACTTAATACAAATCACTGGATTTGTAGCATCTTCTATTCTACTGAATTTATCCGCACGTGTGTGTGTGTGTGTGTAAAATGCATAATTAAAAAACACACATTAAACCCTTCTGGCCAAACTGAAAGAATGGCTGAGCCATTTATACTGGTATATTTTCATTTCAATATATTTTTTATTCCTTTGCAGCAAACATCTTATTCCACGATTCATTGTCAATTCCAATCTATCTACTACTAAATTTGTAAACAAGGTTAAGATGTTTTCCGATTTTAAAAAACCTCAATTAACCATACCTGACAGGGTTTTGTATGAAATGTGGTTTGTGTTTTATTTGTGCAATTCAGTAATTTAATAATTATATAAATAATATAAAACTTTTTTTAAAAAAATCACATTTTTAAAATGGACTAGAAAGTATAAAATAAATTCTCATAAATCCATCAATCTATTGAGATTTATAAACCTATACGGATTTATAATCACACACAGTTTGACTTAAAAATTTGTGACAGTGAATTTGTATACATATGAAATACTTGTACAATTAAAAACAAAAAATGAGGGGCGCATGAAATTAGATAACTACTATTATCTATTATTATCTGTTTTAAGTTAAATAGGTTAACTATAAAAATGCAAAACACTAATATTTTTATAAGTTTTCAGATGAAGAGTAATTACGAATTTACTTTTTTTTAATAAATTTTAATTTTACTGTTTCTGAATAAATAAATAAACTTTATTAAGTTGATAGTGTATTACAATATATACATAGATAATTTAACAGCAAATTCGTAATTATACTCAATATATGCAGATAACTGGATTAATAATAATTTTATAATTTAAAAGCTACAATATGTTTCAAGTGTTTTGGTTACGGTTATGGCTAATACAGTATGTGGCCTATAAACTGTGGTGTAGATATAATTCTTATCTTCTACAAAAATTCTGTACTCGCTGACTACAACACTGTAAGTAACAATTGTCAAATATGTCAACATGTCAGTTATATATTGCTGACTTCATACTAATACAGAGCACACCAGTTTCTAGTATAAAATTGTAATATAACAATGTGTTTTTACTCTCTGGTAGTGCTACTCCTTAAGAAGCCAACTGGTTTAAAAAATCCTAGTGGTAACGACCAAATACCAATAGTAACTCATGCAGGATGTGAAACAGGTTTTCTAACAGGTTTATGGGTTTTTCAGTCCCAAGACCAGCCTTGAATATCATAAGGAAATTATAGGGAGTGCATTTAAAAAATGATTCCAAAAAATTATAACACTTATTGAGCTGAAAAGTGCAATTATCATGGGCAATGAGTTCTAACATAGTGTTAAAGACATACTTAGTGGTTTCAACAGAAAATCAGATATAATTAAATGGTTAAAAGGTAAAAAAATGTTATTATTAAGCGAATTGAAGGCCTACTTTTAGATATTTTAGACTACTGGATAAATCATCACTTTTAGGAAATGTGTACATAACTTTTCAAATGTGTATTTTTTTCCATTCCTTGGTAGTCATTGTAAAACATTCTTCTGATAGTCTTTCTTTAATGTGTTCAAGTATCTAAAACTAATGCTGATAAAGTTCATACACCAGACAGTCTGTTTTAATATTGTCTCTCAGCTTGATAAAGTGAATAATACTGTAACACTAACATCTCAGTATACAAGTGATAATAATCACAAAACCACTCACTTCTTTTAATGGGGTATCTGTGTGACAGCTTGCATATACAGTACATATAGATATAGCAGTTTATTGTTTATATTTTTATAGAATGTTGTTTCTTAGTTTTAAAATTAACTGACAGCAAGAGATTTCTATACTGTACTATATTTTTTTAACATTGTTCACCCACTTCTTCAAGTTGTATATATTTTAAATATAGTACAGTACTTTACATTTGTTTTAATACAAATTTTTGGCTCCTCTTATTTTCTGATCCAAAGGTGACAGATAAGCAGAGTTCTACTTTAACACACTTTTATATAAAATTTTGTTTTGCTAAAAAATGTTTTACAAACCTTTTAGTATTGAAATGAATAAATATTTAGGGTTCTTTGACAAACATACATTTGTTGGAAATTCATAAATTAAATTTGTAAGATGGATAAAATCAGAAAAGAACAAGGAATGTATTAAATATAATTTTAAAATTCTTAGCAGAAACAAAGATTATTTTAAAATGGGATTCAAATGAAACCTACAAGCAGAAATATCAGAGATCAAACCTTGGGTGTGAGAAATTCAAATTTTATAGTAGTTTGAAACTACTATACTAGCAAAAACTAGCTATAGTAGTTATAACTACTACTCAAACTTTATACTAGTGTCTATAAAAAGTAATATGTCAAAGACCTTGTTTGTTTAAATTGCTGCAAAACATAAAAGCATGGTTACTTCAATTTTCAAGAGATCATTCCACCTTCTAATTTTGATGGTAACAAATTCTCTTACTGTTGTAATTAGAACAAATTCCTTCAGGCAAAGTTTAGAAAAATATGTGATCCTTGTTAATGTTGGACAAACATACTGGAAAAATGTTATATTTTTTGTTTCAAATTGTAGCCCATTATAATTTTCAGGAAAAAACTAATTGATTGTATTGCAAAAACAATTAGGCAATGTAAGTTATAAATAGTAAATCAACTTAATCTGCAAATATTACTTTTATTTCTTACCTCCAACACCCAAATTAACTTTCTTTGGATTTGTGTCTTCTGCATAAAATCGGTTTAAAGCAAATATTTCAATAGGAGGAGCTTGTTGAACTGATGCAAATTTAGACATTTTATAGGAACAGATTTAGCGCTTTGTTAAATTGTCGATCGAATTTTTCTGAGATATAATACCTTGTACTGTATAAAACTGATCCTAACGTTACTATCTTAGTCAAGTATTCAATACACAACCGCACGAACAGCACGACGCTACTGAACTCAACTCTGGCCTCTAATAATAAAAGCTCCAAAGAAGACGAAACGTGACAATGCGTCAGCCTTAATAATAATACTATTATTACATTTACAATAATTACATTAAATTCACAACAGCTGTTAAAAAAATTAACTATCGATTATCGAAAATTGGAAATAACATATAAAATTCCTACAACAGCCTTATCAATTACATTCTTATAACCTCACTATTTGTAATTTTGATTGAATATAATATTTTTGTTTTAATAATTAATTTAAGGTTGTAATAAAATAAGGTAGAGCAATATTAAATTTTAAATTTTTAAATTTTGCAGTAACAGAGCTAATTATACAATAATCGATGTTCTTCGTATTATTTAGTTATATGAGTAATCTGTACTATTTTGATAACACGTTAATTTCTTATGTATATGACATTCCCGAACAACATCAAGGACACTTAAGATATTTATAATAGTTTACGGCAGAACCCAAACATTGACTATGAGCATGATATAATTACAATATTAGACCTATGAAATATAATATAATATCATTATTATTTAAACACCAAGCATACTCAATAGTTTATCATGGTTGTATAACTCATAAAAGATACATAATTTGATCTCTTATTTTATAGGTTATACCGAACCTTACAATGCAGAAAGCTCTGGTTTATTTTACTAACACAATACCGTAAAGAACTACCGTATTTTATATAACCTCGTTTAATTCAATATATAATAAGATTGGTGAGCTAAGACAACAGATCTCCCTATTTTAGGATGAAATATTAAAAAGAAGTATCAATACTTTTACGATATACTGGGAACAATGTATCGATAGTGTATGAAAATTGAAATAAATTTATCGATCGAAAGAAGTAGGTTTCGAAAGAAATAAAAACAAACACGAAAGACATTTAATAGGTAATTTATATTATATGTCAAACTGTATCTGTTTACTTCGTATTATAATCAAAACAATATATTAAAAAAAACAATACATTTGTATGTGTGTATATATATATATATATATATATATATATATATATATATATATATACTAGCTGTTACCCGTTGCGGATTCGACACAATTATAATTAAATAATAAAATTTATAGTTGTTTTCAAAATCAGAATACGTTCATTTCAATTTAATATATTTCTATATACAATATTATACCATTTAAGGTTTTCGGCCAAGACATAGCTTTTTGCTACTCGATACTCTAGAACATATAACTGACCGTGGGAGAAACAGGGAGTTTCCAAATGTATTCCTGCTATTCTTAATGTCTGACAATGCTACTTATTAACTGTCATTCTAAATGTCTGTTTCAATGGAAACTGCAATATTTTAAATTGGAAAGGCAGGTTGTTTGGAATTATTGCAATAAAATTATAGGAATTTTTGAAAATTTTTCAATAAAATCATTGCAAATGATATATTGCTTATAAAAGATAATTTCGTAATAAATAATAACAGGGATTAAGATTTTTAAAACGAGAAAACATTCATGTCCATCTCAGGTACCTAAACCATGTTCATTATAAATTTCATATCAATCGGTCTAGTAGTTAATGCGTGATTGAATAAGAAACAAACAAGCGCGCGCGCGCACACACACACACACACACACAAAATTTCAGATTTATAATATTATATTAAAAAGTATAAAATATTATTAAAACGTCCCTGTTGTACAGTTAATAAATATCTCAAAACTGAATATTAAATGGAACTGGGTAAGTAGTATAATGGCGTTTAAAATAAATTAAATATTTTTTATTCACACCTACCAATATATTATAAACGTATAAAACGTCACTGTTGTACAGTTAACACGTCACAAAACTAAATACTAAATAAGTAAGTTGGACTGGGTAAGTGGTATAATCGCGTTTTTTAAAACGGGAATAGGTATATACTTATCTCAGGTACCTGAACCATGTTCATACGAAATTTCATCTCAATTGACAAACTTTCAAAAATATAATGTAAGATAACTTTCAAAAATAAAATTAAGATATATATATATATATATATATATATATATATATATATATATATATATATATATATGTACACATACATACGCGCGCGCACACACACACAAACCTTCGAAAATATAATATAATTAGGATATAGGATATATATATGTTACGCACACCGAAAACATTGATTGGAAATACATTAAACCAATTTTTACACACATAAGGTAAGAAATATAATACATACGTATTAAAAACGTAAATATTAAATGTAACATAGCAAAAACGTAATAAATGAAAATACAGTAGAGTCTTGATTAACCGTGATCTTTGGGATCGTTTGGACTGACTAGAAGACAGATAACAGTAATAGACTCCCCGTAATTTTGGCAATCGTTAAAAATAATATTCTGTTTATAGCACAGAATGTTTATTATTATTTTGGAAAATGTAGTAAGACTTATCGATTTAATACATAGTTTATTTAACTTTGAGTACATATTATATAATTTTTACATACATAGGTTTTTTACAGTAAATTATCCATACTCACCTTATTGACAAGTATATGCGTTAGCACCGTGCGCGTCACGTACTCACGAGACTGTTATATGATCGGCTTATACGCTGAATGGTATTGTTGTAAATAGTGAGAGCGTTTATATTTCAATAAAAACAATCATAAAATATTTCGGAATTTGTTAATACTATTTGAAGTGTTTCTATCTCAATCCACTAGTTGAAAGGATCGTTTACTTTTCGATTATCAACGTTTGCTTAGGTAGCAATTAGTGTCAGTTGTAATCAGTTACGCTACAAATAAGTGATGTCCAGTTATAGTATTTTGTTTTGTAAAGAATGTCATTTATTATTTATTACAAATTATTTACTGCGGAAAACTGTTTGAAAATATCAAATAACAGAATTAACCTGACGGTTATTAGAACCTCTACTATGTGCATAAAACTAATACTTTAAAAAGTGATATATGAACATACCAAAAGCAATAGATGAAAAAATGTGCGTTATAATTATAATATGTACATACAAAAAACAGTAAATGAAAATAAATCCAAGTAATTTTAATATAATATTTATATAACCTAAAATGTTACCCAAAAAGGTTTGATAAGTATAAACACATATGTTCCATAGAATGACTAGACAAAACCAGGAACGTGTTTACAGTGTACGTAGATCTCAGGTTCGAACTCGCCGAGGCCGATGATGAGTTGTTTTTAGATTAAAAATATAATATACCTATAACTTTTACTGATTTTTAATTACTAGTACTGGTATTAGTAAAAGTATCGAATGAAAGTTATCGAGTAAAAATATATCAGGTATCGAAAGTAAATCATTGATACTTTACTGGTATCGGGGTTAGGGATTCGAACTTTTGCTATTTATAAAAAATATCAACGAACTGTTTGTTGGAAAAAAATAACTGTTTGAAAAAACAGGTTTAGAAAAATGAAACGAAATAATATTAGCAGCTAAAACATAAACACAAACGATCAGTTTTCTAAGACTACTATTTCATTCCCATTACCACCATGTCCTTAATTGTTTTTTTGTGTAAAACATTGAGAAAAAAATAATTAAATGTAGTAATAATTAAATTACATTCTCAAAACGTAATATATATGTATGCCATTTTATATTTACAAAATGCAATGAATTTCTAATAGAAGCATTATTTTTTTTACTTAAAAATTAAATAGCCTTTGTATATTTACTGAAATGCAAACAATTTAGAATATTTTTAGTTGATTAAAAAATATTGATGATTGATAATAAATATAAAAAATACGTTTAAATAAAATTAGGTTATGTATTTACAAATTAAGTTATGTATTAAAATTAGGTTATGTGAGATGTTACTGTCATATTTTTATTTTGGAGAAAGTAGGTTTTCATTTTTGAACACTGAAAAAAGTAACGTTAATAAGTAAAATATAGTAATAAGAACATAGGCCAAATATGTTTAAATAAAATTGGCTCTATATAGTTACAAAATTATAGGTTATTAACATTAGGTTATTACAGGTTAATGATAGGTTATTAACCTAAAATAACCTAAAATTATTCAAGATATACAAGAGTAGATATTGTGAATTTTAAAAGTCCACATCCAATAAATAATTAAAAACTATGCACAATTCAAAAACATAAAAAAGTAAAAGAAAACTTTCAAAATTTTCCACTAAATATTTTTAAATTTCTAAACACAAAGTAAACTACGGAGAAAAACTAATATAAAACACAATTATGGCTGTTTTTACAGTTTAAAAAATGTTTGAACAACAAATTTTACATTTAAAACTTTCAAACAACTCGTTTGAAAAATGGATAAAGTTTGACAACACCGAAACAGTTCTTACTTCACTACGTTCCAACAAGAAATAGAGGGAAAAAGTATAGCAAATAGCAAGTTAAAGAAAAGGTGTTTGTACTGTTGTCAACAGTTTAACAGGAAAATAGCAAGAAAAATGTTTTAGCGCTTGCGGCAACGTTCGAATTAACGTAGGTGTTGGGGAAGTCCAAACTGCTGTTCCTTGTTTAACAAATAACGATCCAGTCCAATTCAAACTGTTAGTTTCCGTTTGGCAAAGCAGTTTGTTTTTCGTAAATAGAATAACAGTTAGTTTTAACAGTTTGGAGTTTCTTACCCATCTCTAATCGGGGTTTCGTTTAGTTCCTACCCTTACTCTTCTTGTATTGTTATGCGAATTTTACATAACAGTTTATGTACCGCAGAAATAATTTCTCTCTAGTTTTGCGTTTTACGTTGGTAATTACTAATCACTATTACAAGTATTAGGTAATATTATGAAGTAATTAGTATTCATATTGGTTATCACAATTACAGGTATCAAATGATGAAGGTAATAAGTATTAAAGTATAGAATTACATTTGCTTTGACATTTATTTGACAAGTACTATTTGTGGAAGTGGAGGTGTTTTTAAAGGTAAACACATTTTAGCAGTAATTGCCAAATTTTGCATTTTTGCTAGTCTTATTGGTTAGAATTTTAAAATCTTCACTGTATTTTAAATGACGACCTTGCCACTTATAGATATAGTTAAACGTCAAGCTCTACAAACATTTTCTAAGAGAAAGACGAACGCAAGTACATTTGAGGATAATCTAGCTAAGCTAAAGAGTCAGGTCAGTCGTTTAACAAGTGCTGATGTCAAATTGGATAAACACTTACTAGATGACCAGCCAAGTGAATGGCTTGCAAACAGAAAGAGTGGCTATGGCCACCCAGCTCCAGTTACATACATTGAAATCTATGATGATTCAGATGTCACAATTGGAATTTTTATACTTAGGTCTGGTGCAAGATTGCCCTTGCATGATCACCCATTAATGTATGGTATTTTGAAAGTAATTTATGGTACTATTCGAATCCAAAGCTATTCCATTTTAACTTCTGATGAAATCTCATCATGTCAAGATCAAAAGACTTTTACTCCCAACGATATTGGACTTTCTAGAGACACATTAAATCGACAAATTGCTTTACTTGCTACAAAAGAACCAGAAGCGATTGTGAATGAAAATGACAGTGCATGTATTCTGTCACCAACAAAAGGAAATATTCATGAAATACATACAATAGATGGGCCAGCAGCTTTTATAGATATACTGTCACCACCTTATGAATCCGAAATACCCGGTGTTGGGCCTCGACCTTGTCGGTACTTTAAAGAAGTTGGTAACTTCGGAGGAATTGAGAGTGTTAAAAAACTTCTGAGGATCTCTAGTCCATCAGACTATTGGAGTGAGTCTGCTCCATACAAAGGACCCCCTTTATCATAAATATAAGGTAGGTTCTTATATTTTTTTATAAGTTTTATAATTATACAAAAAATAAAAATATAAGTTTTTATTTTTTTCTAAACTTGCAAATGGTTTTTTTGAACTCTTCAGTTATTCTGAACTTAACCACTTATACTCAACATTTTACAATTTTAACAAAAAATCTTTTTGTATAATACTGGTATATAATTAATTGAAACTGTTATAAAAGAATATATCAAATACCATGCAATATATGATGCAAAATTGTTTAGTTGGCATCAAATTTCTGTTTCACTAATTTTTGTTATAGTTAATAATTATAATGGAGCTGTAAAATTTTACTGCAGCATTCTTGTATTGGAAATATTTATTATACTTTTTCTGTTTTCCTTATTAATAAAAGCTGTTCAAATTAAATTCCTCAATCATTGAAAAGTTGTACTATACACTAAAAATTTCCATAATTCATTTGTGTTTTTTTAAATTTTCAATGTATTTTCTTTATTAAATGTATCGTGAGATGATGCGACTCTATATAACATCCAGCTTAGATAGATTTTAAATTTGTTTTTCTAGCCTTTTGTTGGTGAAGACTGTTTGAAATCATATAAAAACAAATATTAGTACAGTACTGAAAAAAGATCAGACATGGTAAAAAAACATTCTAGAAAAAAAAGTAAATTTTGTCACTAACCACTCCTGATAGAGTTTAAATGAATAACTTAGTGTGAAGGATTGTAGATGTCTCTAAGAGATAACATTGACTTAATCTAAATGTGTTCATAAAGTGTGTGGACTTTAAAAATATGAATCAGTCAAAGTTGCATAAAAAATTAAACTCTGTTTCATTATACCCTTTGATTTAATGGCAAAAATATATATCTGGCTTGTTCCCCATTTTCAATTTCTTAACAAGCAATTATTCTGTCAGAAAAATTCAGAATGACCCTATCACAAACGCCTCTGTCAGTTTCACCAATGACCTCTTGAAATCCTTTATTTCAGAAATTGTTTACTTATTAATATATCCCCCATAAAAAATTGCAGGGTGAGAGGCTGCAATAAAGGTAGATCATAAGTCAATGGAGTTTTCCATGATGCAGTGTTTTTCCTCATAGGATGTGATATATGCAGGTTCCTGTATTGAAATGCGTAGATTTTATTGATTTTATCCAGAGCAGGTGATACAAAGTTTATGATTATATCACAATAACTATTACCAGTTGATATAACTATATTTCTGTTAGTTATAAAAATGAGCCGATTTTGTTTGTTGTTACACTGATTAATGGAAGTCTGCCTTATCACTGATTTTTTTTTTATTAAATTGTCCTTACCTAATTTTATCTAAATCTACTAAATGAATCTTCTTTGTTCCTGATGGACCTGTCAGTTTCAACTTTTCATTAACTCAGTTTTGTTTGGTTGAATAAGATTTTTTTCAATACTTGTTGAACCAAAGAGCTTGGATTTTTTGTTGTTGTTATGTTAAGGCGAAAAGGACATTGAGGCTGTTATCGCCTCCCTAAATGTAAGTGTGAGTGTAAAGTGTTAAAGTTGTAAGTGTAAGTGTGTATTAGGCTCAGGTACTGCGAGGGACGTCTAAATCCTCTCAATAGGTGCAGCTAGTCTGCATCCCCCCCTTGCGGGGCAAAGATCTAGGAATTCCCAAATGTTATGAACAAGAGTCAAGCAACTCCTATTCAGTTTGATGTGTACGATTTTTCCCAGGCAATTTTATTATAACTAACCAAGATTCCTCATATTTCTTTGCCAACCACATTGCTGTTGTTTTAAAGAGGAAGTGTGGTTGTGTGCGAATATAGCTATAAGGAAGGAAGCTGTAAGACTAGATACCATCTATATTATTCTCCCTCAATTTTGTAGTGAGTTTTTATAAGCACATGCTATTTATTAGTGAGCCATTCCTAACAAATTTTCAGTTAAGTTTTAATCAATAAACGTTTGTACATGTTATCAAACAGCCTTTATAGAGTTACTTTATTACTTAGATTAATGTTAATCCAATAATTATTTATGTATTTTTAAGGTATTTTCCACATACTGATATACAGACAATGGGTAGTATAACACCATTTACACTTTCATTTAGAACTTGTTTTATTATTATCTGCACATAACTGTTCAAATAATAATGTAAACCTTACATAAATGTTAGTTAATTATTTTAATTGTGTTACAAGAACTTGTAAATCAGTTTTGCTTAAACTTTATGAGTAGTTACATATGAAATGCCTAATTCATACAGTTTGACATTTTACAGATGTTGGATCCAGCAATTGTCATGAGTTCAAACAATATGATCAGTGAGTTGAGCAACTGACAACATTTGCAGGTTTCACTGCACAATACTTTGCAGATTTCGTACAGCTGACAAAATCTTAGTTCATGCAAAAAATTGTCCAATGCAACATTTTAACTCTTATAGATCTTAATTCTCTTGAAAAAAGTGTCAGACTACATGTACAAAATATTGAAGTAAGCTTGTAACAATTAACCTGATTTTAATTCCTTCTTTCTATCTTTCTCCCCCCCACTTCCCTACCTATGTCTGTCTGTTTACCTTCTCTCTCTCTCTCTCTCTCTCTCTCTCTCTCTCTCTCTCTATATATATATATATATATATATATATATATATATATATATAATCTGTCTATCTATCTATCTGTTACACACATGCACATGTGCGTGTGTACGCGTGTGCACGTGCACACACACACACACACACACATTATAACCTGATTATCCGATATAAAAAGGGGAAAGCCATTTCGAATAACAATTTTTTTTGTTAAGCTTGAACAGCAAATATTTTTTGTATCTTAATTCTAGGAGGTTTTAAAGATCACATGATTTTAACCTACTTCTAGGTATACATGACTTATATTCTTTTTTAAAGTTAAAAATTATATTTTTATTAGGCTTACGTCAATAAATTGTATATTATAATTAAGGTAGGTAGGTTAGAGCATATGAATAACTTGTTAAGAAAACAGTAATTATCATTTGTTTCTTGTATTTCTCCCAACACCAATATCCCACCATATTTTCATTTGAAGAACGTCAGCGGTTTTTGACTTCTACATTGTTCAAAAAATTTTAGCACAATCTAAAATTTAAAAAAGTATATGTGGTTTCTGTGTTGTTTTAAAACAAAAATTATTATGCACAGTATACAGTAGGCTGGTATAACTACCACTTTTAATTTTTTAAATTAAGTAAAGCAATGCATAAAAAACAATCATAGGTTACAAACTTTTAATTCTTGTGTGCTGAAACCTTTGTCAGCCTGTCACTTTGTTGACTCCATAATCAATGTCGTCTAAATCTGTGGGCTCGTTTAACTTGCATGTGACTGCAATGTGGTGTCTGCATACAATTTCGTGATATGTAAGTTCTTCTAAATCATCTGTGACAACATATTTAACTACTTTGCAAGTGTCCATATTTTGACACCTGGAAATTTTCTTTTTACCATTTCTTTTAGTTTTTATAAATTTCTGATTTGTCTCTTTCAATCCCATTATAAAGTTTTCTTTAGCATCTTGGAAGAGTTTCAGCTTTCATATTACCCCACGCCTGCAAACACCACTAAATTATGTGTTTCATATTCACTGACTTTAGAGCTTCATTCATGCTTTTGTTCTGTATGTGACTCTCTTGTAGGACGATTCTCAACAGTAGCTCACAGCAGTGCTTTTTAAATGCCTCTGTTAAACCCTGATCTAATGGTTGAATCAAACTGGCATTTAGAAGGAATACACACACAATAATATCATTAATATCAACATAGGTGTATTATCAATTAATAAAATCGCATTTTTAGGCAGGTATTTTTGAGTTAAAGATTTTTCAACCTTAGGCACAGACTGATCATTAAACCATTCGTCAAAGAGTCATAAGACATTCAAACACTCTTTTTAGCTGTTTAAAAAACTGGTAGAACATTTGAGGAAACAACCATGAGGGTTCGAGGTTTTATAAACTTTCTAGTACACATCGGGGGCAGTTTGTGTGTGCCAGAAGCGTTTGATGCCAAAAGAACAGTTTTTTTTCTGTGGGACTAAGGATTTTCTAGAAAACATCTTGTAATTAACCCCAGTTTCCTCTGTATTATAAATCTGGTCCTTAGTATAGCCATAATCTTTAAACTCTGCTTTGAAAATATCAATTGTATCTGCTGATAACTTTTCTCCACATAAAATTTGGTTGCCGAATGTCATATCTGTTTTTAAATCTGCCTATACACAGCTAATAAAAACACTATTTTCCTTCCTCACATAACAACTTGGCTAATATTTTAGCTATTTTTTTGCAGTATCTTGCCAGTCAAAAACATACCACTTTCTTGGGATTGGATGAACCAAAGATAAAGAACTTGGCCTACTTTTTCTTAGTCGGATGTTTTCCTTGTCTTTCTAAGAGGATTTTTGACTGCTTGCTCTAAAAATTTAGATTTAGATTTTACCCATTTAGACAACCCTTAGTTGTCAAAGTACAAAGAAAAACAAAAATAAAAACCCTCTTTAATGCAGTATTGTATTACTGAGTTCAAATGTTTAAAGATCCACACTAGTGTATTAACAACTAGTGTCTAATGCGGAAGTCATAGGGTTGTGATTTGGCTGTGTAGCTATATTTAGACTCAGGAGTCAGTGACTGGGGAAGTCAACTCAGGGACAGGCGTTTCTTCTCTGCAAATCATGTGATCTCATCCTTATATTCCCTGTATTTTATTTTCCCTGTATTTTATTTTCCCTGTCAGTTTTTTTTTTTTTTTTTTTTTTTTTATTCTGGATACTTTTTAGATAACCTGAGTTCAGTTAACTAAGGCATGATCATACACGCGCACGCGAGTGTGTGTTTATCTATCATTTGAATTCAGTTAAATTATTGAGTTATAAATTTATTGACTTTTTTTTAATGTCCTTGCTTGGAAATGTTTTAAAGAATTTTGAAATTTCAACTGATGACAACAGCCTTGTGGAGTCTGGTCATAAGGATTGTTTACTTACTTCTTACTTCTTCCTACGGGCTTCCGGCTTCAAGTATAGCCGATGGCCCGGTGTCCATGGTAGGCAAGGAAAGCGAGAGTCCAGAATTTCGTCCCCTTCAAAATCTCTTCCACTCCTGTCACCTTCGTTCTAAGAATGTCTCTATGCAGGACTGGATACCGGCAGCTAAGAAGAATATGCTGCAGGTCTTCCTTACCATTCTCACACAGCCGGCACTCCGGAGAATCTGCAAGGTTGAATCTACACAGGTAGATCTGCGTAACCAGGTGACCAGTACGTGCTCTAGCACCAAAGGTGGCGATTCTCCTTGGGATGTTCCTGTAAATGTCATACTCAGCCGGAGCCGGCTGGATCCTCTGAAGACTGCGACCGGTGTTTCCGCTTTTCCATTTATCGATCCAAAACTCTTTAAATTTTCTGTCACTTGCACTCCTACAATGCAGCAGGGATGTGATCTTCCTGTTCACCGGGCTCAAAACAGATGACTCTCTTGCTATTTTATCTGCCTCTTCATTACCTTTAATTCCGCAGTGTGCGGGAACCCATTGGAGGGTCACATCCTTTCCCATTTTATGCAGTATAGTGAGCATTTTTCTTAGTTCTGCAATTCTGTATGTGTATGAGCTTGTCTCTGTTTTGGAAAGGACTTGAAGAGCCGATTTTGAGTCTGTGAAGATATATATTTTAGTATCTGAAATTGACATACAACTAGCCAGTGCGGCGTTTATTGCTAGAAGCGCCGCATCCATGCTTGAACAGGAATTGGCTGGAATATAATATCGGTCTCCACTAGTCTAATTGTAGTATCCTGCACCCGAAACACCCTTCCTCAAATCCACCGAGCCATCAGTAAAGATCTTGGTATACTTGTCATATTCTTCACCAATAATTTCCAAAGCCTCCGCTCTAAGGATTTCAGCATGTTCATCCCTCTTTAGACCATTGGGAAGGTCCAGCACCATCCTCACCCCCGGCCAGCTGCTGGCTCCGTAAAAGTTGTTGGGATGGGCTCTGGGAGTAGTTGTTGTGGTGTCAGCAAAGACGAGAGTAATTCATTGATTCTGTAATTAAAACTGCTTTTTTTTTTTATTTTGACCACACATTATAGAGTGTAACGGATTATCCAATGGTAGTGTCTGAATTTTCAGATATTTTGTCCAGGCTTGTCTCCTTACGAAATCCTCGACCGACTCTATTCCCAGCTCCACCTCCATGGCGGCAACAGGCGTGGTCTTTGGACACCAAAGAATTAGTCTAAGTGCAGCAGATTGTATAAGCTGAAGCTTTTGGATATGGGTTCTTGCTGCTGCTCCCCAAATTTCACAACAGTATGTTGCTTTTGACCTGACATAAGCAAGATAAAAGGTTCTCAAGGTGGAAGTGTCCGCACCCCAATTTCTGCTTGCCACCGCTTTAAGCGCATTCAGCCTAGATGAGCACTTTTCCACTGCTGATAATATATGGGCCGCCCATCTCAGCTTCGTGTCCAGAATCACTCCCA